>JABTTQ020003323.1:0-137358 GCA_016081115.2 Rehmannia glutinosa
GAGATGTAGTTTTATGTGAAAATGGAATGTGAAATGATGATTTCCATTGAAAATTTATAAACAAACACGATTCCAGTTTTATGAATAGATGGAAATTGGAAAATTGGTTGTTGGAAATATAAACAAACTAGGCCTAAAGGTTTTTGTATTTTCAAATATCTCTGGGGTTTTTTTTGTAATTGGCCCAAACCCTGGGTTTATGTAATTATCCCTATGTTTTTATGTTTAAACAAAGCGCATGATTTTAATGTCCTATTCCAAAGAAGAACAGTATCCCCTTGTCCCAAATTTATTGCTCCCCTTTGATTTATGGGATGGTGCCCCCCTCACCCTAGGGGTACGGTTCGAAAATCTATAGAAACATACCAAAGTTTGGGTATTTCAAAAATTGATATCCGGAACTGTACCCGTACCGCAGTACCATTCAAATTTCGCGGAGACGGTTCGGTAGAAATATTCGGTTCTAATGGACCGTTTGGTCGGGACCAAAGAATCTGAGATTATTAATGCTTTAAAAGACAAAAAAATAATCAACATGAAATTATTAATTAAATCCTAATTTAATTGTTTAATCCATCATACAAAAATATAAATCACAATTGAATTGCCAAAAAATCTCTAGCAATAATGCTCAATATCGAATATGTAATTGCATTGACTTTCCACCAATCCAAGGCATTAAAACGATGTGTATTTTTTTAAAAGAACTCATCAAATACTTCTAATTCCCATTTGGCTGCCAATTTTTGCATATTCTTCTCCTATAAGAATATTCTTTATATACCGAAATGAAGTTTATATAAGTTTATAGACTGATGTCCTAATTTCTTGATTAGTATTACTCTAGTTTAGGTGCAATTTACTAATCATTTAACTAATTTTTAATATGAATTAATTTTCTTGATCGGAGGATTAGTCTAGTTTGAATCTTATGATCATTAATAAAATCACATAGATTATTTAATTTAACTTATTGTGTACATTTGAATAAATTAATATGATACTAACTATTTTTTGATAATTAATTAATATAGTGTAACTCTCAAATGAATTAAATTCCTTTTCAATTATTTATTTGATATAGTATGCTAATTTTTTATTTTGAGAAGTTTTATTATTATATTTGATATAGTATTGTCAAAAAACATGTAGTTAACCTTAACTCACTACCATTATATAAATAAGATAAAAAAATATTATATATGTATGTATAAAAAAGTATTTAAAATTGGTTTTAGATTTGTATCTTCGGTTCGGTATGGTTCTCGATGACGGACATCTGAAAAATATCCAGAACCGTACCTATAAAAATTTCGGGATGGTTCGGTCTGGAAAAAAGTCAAAAGTTAATGAATGTTTTCGGTTTGGATATTTTTCAGTCTGGATATCGGTTATTTCGGTAATCTCCAAGTACTAGTACACACCCCTACCTCACCCCACACCCACCCCACAAAAGAAAGAACAGAAAGATATACTCATTCTTTTTTCTCTCCATATTATCCTATTAATTAAAGTAATGATGTGTAACGACCAACCCCCTACCACTATTTTTAATGGAAATAGTGTACAGTATGAAAAACTACTCTTGTTCAATTGCATCTAAGAGTTTTATGTTGGGGCAAGATAGAAGGATAATCTTGAGAGGAAGTGAGTAATTCAGGAAATTTGCAGTTTTGGGACTTCTCTAGGGTAACTAGATATTAGTTTTAATACAAGAGTGTAAAATTTTATTATAATGAATATTCGTGTGTCTAGTAGAATAATTTACATTTTCTAAACCGTTAATGTTTACTTGTCAGATTGTTCTACATCTTTTGAAATTGACAGCCCTACCATTTAACATTTGGCAACTTAAGGAAATGTGTAGTCGAGGACTTGGTTATGCGTCTAACTACCTATGTTATGAGTCTTAGGATAGAGATCTTTATGATCAGGTATATTTAGCAATTGATTTTTTCTTTCTCTTACATTTAGTAAGGAGCAAAAGAGAGAGATTATGTAGCAAAGAGAACAACAATCATGAAATCACTAGAATAAGTTACACAAAAACTGTGCGAGATCTTACCCCTCACCCCCTCACCCCCAAAAAAAGGAAGAAAAAAACAAAGTGCCAATATCCCTCTATATCGCATCAAAGTCTGAATTCCATTATATTTTGGTCTTTGGACCCTAGATCGTATCAAGAAGACTTTGTTTGTTCCAAATGGAACTTCAACCATCTCTTAATAAGTCAAACGTCTATCCCGAGATCGTGATTTTTACACATGGCACACTACTTCTGGTGGAACTGGAATGCCTTATGAGGTCTCCTATTTTGTAACAAATCTTGTTTATTGCCTCGTGAACTAATGAGAAGGAAGCATTATTTTTGAATGGTACCTTCGTTTCCTATGGATAGGTATGGAGGCTGAGGACAGGGAGAGAGCGAGATAATAACTTAGGAAAGAAGTATAATTCCCGAAGGATGGATAGTCCAGACTCCATGATTTAAAAGTAGATAAAAACTTTAGCAAGATTGCATTGCCACTACTGTCTCTGTCACTTAGGTCCTTCAAGTAGTGGAAGAAGTTCGAAGACCAAAAGGAGAACCTATATAATAAGAAGAAATGGTGCTTAGTGGACAAGAGACAACTATAAAATCATAGAAAACTAAAAGAAGTCTATTTTTAGCTAGAGATCCTACGAAAGGCAGATATTGCCCAATCACCGATTGTATTCTATCAAAGGAAAAAAGGAAGAATGTCGTTGAGAAACAAATATCCAAGGACAAGAATAAGAGGCACTTGAACCTGCTGAGGCATTCCATCTATCCTGATATAGGCCGTACTTGCTCTTGGTTTCAAAGGGGTTGGATTCTTTTTGGGAATATCCCCAACCGCTTTCCTGTGCTGTGAAGGTGATATTTTTACTTCCAATTTACCCTTATTTAATCCCTTTTCTTCCGGTTTACACAATTGGTTCCAATTAATGAGGTGATCCCTCCACTCATTGTCTGGGAGCATCAAAGGGAAAGTTACTCATCAGCTTCTCAATCCTCCAAGCAACTCCTTTTGGATTTTGGATAAAGATAGGTGCTAAGAATGAATGAATAAGCAAGCTCTCGTGTGTGCAATGCTTCCACCTTGAGAAAGATGAACGCCGTTCCATGAGTCCAATATTTGGTGAATTTAACTACCAGATCCTAAAATGATGCACTGCCAGGACTTCCTCCCGGTGGAACTCTCAGCGGGCCATACTAGCTAAACTTCTGATATGGGTCTGGTCAATGATCAGCCCAAAAGATCCCACATTTAGATGCATATATTTGTCAGATCTAATGCAAACAAATACTAAGCATATGATTTGTTCCTTGCAATAAGATTTTGTCCGTGAAATTGATCGATGCAATCAGGTGACTTGCTAATTATTTCCTTATATTTTCATCTGAAAGATATATTAGGTATTATAAGGAATCACTTGATAATTATTGATTATGAGATTGATCAATGCCGTTAAGGTACTTATTGCATTAATTCCTATTATTTGCAAGAAGTACTTCAATGCTGTCAAGTTATTCTGTCTATTGTACATGACCTAGTTAATCCACAAGTGATGGTTTAATGCTGCTATCACCAATAATATTTTATATGATTGATACCAATGTACTAGAGCAAACTTACTTTCCGTCTTTTTCGTTTTAGTTGATTCTGGATGCAGCTTTTCCCGTTTCTGAGTGTTGGGTGGCCTTCCAGAGCCGGGAGAGGGGTTTATCCATACAGTATCATCTTGATGTTAATAACATTGAATATAAAACGAAGCATAAACTTTCCATGATATTTCTAAGAAAATCTTCAGCTGGTTGCCATTATGTTGCATGCTTATGTAGTGCTATTTCACTTACCATTTTGATGATTACTAACTTTTCGATTTATGTAGATACCATCACCATATGTTGCCGAGGGACATCAGTTCAAAAATGCTTCTCTCATGGCTGATATAGCTGGTTCAAGGGTTATTCTGGAAGATGAACTGGACTCAGCAACCCTTAGAAGTGCCATCCAGGAAATTGTGGGTATGATAACCTTTTCAGCTTGTATGGATCATTGATATTGTTCACAAAAATACATCATCTACAATCTCTTTTGTTGCTTCTCTCATTTAGTGTTACTGTGGTAGAATGTTTCATCATACTTTGACTTTAAAATCTCTGGTCATGCTCTGTTATTTAACACTACTTCCTCTTTCTCGAATTTGCTTGCCTTTATTTCTTGTCATGCTCATCAATCCAGATTTCTAGGTTCAGTCATTTAGTTTCCATCCGAAGATCCCTAGATAACTATAACACTCATGTCTTAAATCCCATTCCGTTTCTTCAATACTGAATACTGTCATTTGTATTGGCATCGAGTTAGCTATCATTAGCAACTAGAAGTTAAATTCGTTCACAAGCACGAATCACATTATGTCCTTTTGTAATGTTATATTTTCTTCGCTGCTTCTTATCGCTGTCTACATAGGCAGTTCACTTATGTTTGAATCTTTATTATAAGAGTAAGTCTCATGCGAGACCGTCTCACGGATTTAAATTTATAAGACGGATCCAACCCATTTCACAAATCAAAGCAAGTTAGATCCAAAATCAAATGGTTTAGCTAATATGGGTCATTTTAGGATCCGTCTCACAACATTAATCTGTCAGACCGTCTCATATGAGTCTTTGTCTTATTAAATTAGTTCTAGTACTTAATGACAGTCAACTAATTGCAAATGACAAAGTTAATAGTGGAGATTAGATAAAAAAACCTGACATTGTTGTAAAATTTTCGAGTTTGAACTGCTATGCCCAATCATAAATTTAAGAAATTACGATTATCATAAAGTGAATTAGGTTATTAAATGCAAACTTTTTACACATAATATTTAGAATTTACATGTTTCTTTGAAATATCGAAAGTTGATTGGACTATATGTTCTAATTCCCTAGATAAACTGGAATATATACACACATATATGTATATATATTATATCTTTGTGATTCTTACTTGAAAGTTATAAAATGATATCTTAAAATGTAGATCTCTTCCCATTGCAATCCATGGGGGAAAATACTAGTTAGGAGTGTAAAATTAGATTCAGCCCTAAATAAAAGAACTTACAAAACTGAGCAAAAGACAAGTTCCTAAGCCTTTTATGATTAAATCATGACATACCTATTGTACTTTCACAACGAATTTATCAATGTCCTAATGTGTCATAACTAAATAGGAGTATTTTTATGATTAAAAAATAGAAGCAACATAATATCTGTAGTATTGTAAAAGCTGGAGATATTCCTGCTTTAAACTTCCTACCATGGGTTATTTGTTGAACTTATAGTATTGATTGCTTTTGTTTACGGATGAATGTGAGTTGGATTCTCTAAACAAAGGGAGTGCAAGTTTGGAGAGTAGGCTGGTGACATACTGTAGTGCTAGCACATGCAGGTCAGTTGTCTTATTTTATTTTTATTTTCTAAAGAGCCTAATTTGTGTCCTAGGGAGTAATGGATGCTGATTGCTTTCTCCTCTTTTCAGCTTTATTTTCGTTTGTGCTTTCGCAGACAACAAATTTAGTTATTCTTTGGTACAACTTTGGATACGATCGTAGCAATATATTTCACATCTATTTTTATGCACATAAAAAAATTCCACCTTTCACTTTTATCTTTGCATTAAGTATATTCTACAAGAGAACGTCTATAACACATTAACAAATTTCAAGTGGAGCGAAAGAGGTACTACTATAAAATTGTAAGAAACTCATTGCCATTTCTTGTTCCAAACCATTTAATATTATTATGTATATTGTCAGATTTATTTTATATTGGCAATTTTTATAGAATAATATAGTTATAAAGGGTATTACTTCACATATGCAAGTCTATATATGGTACGTAATTAAAAAAAAGGGAATTGGATAGAATGACATAAATCACTTTGAAAGGTAATTTAGTTACTTGCCTTCCTTTAATGTAGAGATTCTTTTGGCTCCTATGTTTTTGTAGAGGCGATGTAAACAATATATTATGTGTTTATTTGACACCTTTTGAGTGTTGAGTTGAATGGCCCGTTTGCATAATTAATCTAGTTTGGTAGTGTAGTTTAGTTTATTCACTGAGCGTTCTTGGCTTTTAATTACTTAAACATGGAGCCAAAACTCAATCCAATTTTTTCTTCCATGTTGTACTTCAAAATTTAATAGCGTCGATGTTTTGTGGTATCACCAGCATCATAACTTTCCAGTGGAACGTATTTATCTGCCAGGAGTGAGAAATTGATGGAAAAGATAAGGCATTAGATAAAGTAACAGTTAGAAAGCTTACATTCTTTGAATTGGAAAGTCATCAATTGTTTTGAATTTATTTCCCCTTTTCATATGTTTCTCTTCTTTGAAATGATTCATTTGTTCTAGAGCATTTACAGGGTGTGGCTTAACTTCCATTCTGATGCCATTATAATTAAATTTGAATTACTGATAAATCTCTGTAGTTTTTCGCATTAGATTTCTGAATTGATTAAGTTATTCTCCAATGTTCTTGTCCGTCATCAATTGGCATAAGAGACCGCTTTATTGTGATACCAACTGATGTAGGAATGGAACACCAAGAAAATTAAACTGCTGATCTATTGTCTTAATCAAGGATTGTGCTACTTATTCTACAAGACCACTGCCTTGAGTTCTAATTTGCAATGATGCCTCGAAAATAATCATGTAGGCTGCAGTTGCTGATTAATTTATTGTCAACAGTAGTATCCTTGCTGAGTCTTTTGTATGTCAAGTTACGATGAAATGCTTGTTGGGCTTATTTTGTACTTATATACTATTTATGTCAAATCTGCTGAAAAATGAGTGAGTAATTCGTGTTGCAGTTTTCTCTGGTTAAAATATAGAAGCTATAATAATGCAATTGTATTCACAAAATTGCAAGCTTGAATGCATATCATAACCACATAACTGGGAAAGAACCTGGCTGGGATGCTTTAAAGTTCATAAAAAGCTGTAATTGGTTGCCTATGTACTTGCATATGCTTGCAGTTTATATATATTATAATCTTATCGACACTTTGAGTATAATTTATTTGGTTAAACTGGTTGCATCTGAAGATAAAATTATATGATTGACAGTGATATAGTGCAATGCATGCAAATAATGATAAGATGCCTGAGTTGGAAACCTCAAAATGTTAGTGACTAACCTAAACAGTTCACGAAATTTGGTAGTTAAATAACATTCAAGTCCTTGTGATTGAACATTTAAAATGATCCCTGATGTGTACCAGAGTGAATGTGGTGGATCTAGATAGCTAACCTTAAATGAACTTGGTATTAGGCTTATTAATCTAAGTTGAGTTGAGTTTATGGCTTAAACATATGTTGCTAATTATCTTTTCACATTTTCTTATATCCTATAACCAAAACTGGGGTCTGATTACTTTAATGGGGGAATTCATGATTTATTTGCTTCCACTTTTATATATACATTATGTGGCAGCTGTTGTCACCAACTGGAAATCTATGAAGCTATTTGCTATTCTTGTGCTAAGCGTTTCTGACAGTACGTGATTTTTGACAGACAACAAGAGTCTAATGGCAGAGATATCCGAGAGGGCTCTACAAGCTGCAAAACCAAATGCCTCTTCCGAGATAGTTGAACATATACTTTTTCTTAACAATGAAATATATTTCAAGCGTTGAGCAGGCTTCGATAAAACGTATAAATGGTTATTATCCATACGAATCTCTCCACAAGAGTATGATGCTCTGCAAAAAAGTCTACTGATAAAGTTGAATTTTTGAAACACATATTTGCTATCCTATTGCATGTCCAATTGGTTTCTCGTCCAAGCAAATGAATCGCTTCTTGTCTTCTTCGACTATGTCAATGTGTGTATTGTTTAATAAGGAAAGAAAATATAACGGAAAATCGATTTGTTGGATTTGCCTTTTATTTTCAAGAAAACAAAATAATGAAGATCTTTCTTGGAAAACAATGACTCCATTGACGAAGGCCAGACCAAGATCAACAGAGTTAGATTTTGCCAGAAAGCGTCCGGAGGATGAAGCAGACGTTTGAAAAGATAATACTCTCTCTCTCTCTCTCTCTCTCTCTCTCTCTCTCTCTCTCTCTCTCTGTCTTTATTGGTTTTCGACCCCATAATGTTTAATTACAATCTTCTTCTCTAGTTCTTGTTTCATGTTCAATTCATCCGTTTATTGATTAGTTCCTACTGATAACGTTGAATTTTTAAAACAACTATTTGTTGTTCTATTGTATTGTATGTCCTATTTGATGTTTGTTTCTTGTCCAAGCAAATCAGTTGACTTCTTGTCTTCTTCAACTATGTCCGTGTGTGTATTGTGAAATAAGGAAAGAAAATATAACAAGGGAAAATAGAGCGTTGGCATTTGCCTTTTATTTTCATGAAAACAAAAAACGAAAGATCCTTCTTATGTCTCTATATATACACCGGGCAGAGTAGACGATCACTTTGCGCTGGAGTTGAGAGGAGGGATGAAGATTTTTATCTACACTTTCACCGGAAAGCACCGACTGCATTGACGAAGGCAAGACCAAGATCAACAAAGTGGGATTTTGCCGGAAAACGGTCGGAGGATGGAGCAGATGTTTGAATAGATAATACTCTCTCTCTGTTCTTTGTTTTTGGTTTTCGACCCCATAATGTTTACTTTCAATCTTCTTCCCTATTTTTGTATGTTGATTCATGTTCAATTCATCCATTTATTGATTAGTTCTCTCGATAACGTTGAATTTTTGAAATAATTATTTGTTGTCGTATTGCATGTCCTATTAGTTTTTTTGTCCAAGCGAATGAATTGGCTTCTTGTCTTCTTCAACTATGATGTGTGTATTGTGTACTAAGGAAATAAAATATAACAGAGGAAAATCGATTGTTGCCATTTGCCTTTTATGTTCAAGAAAACAAAATAAGGAAGATCATTTCTATGTCTCTATATATACAGCGGACAAAGTAGACGATCACTTTGCGCTGGAGTAGAGAGGACAAAGTAGTCAATGCAGTCGATGCTTTCCGGTGAAAGTGCAGATTATAATCTTCATCCCTCCTCTCAACTCCAGCGCAAAGTGATCGCAAAGTGATTGTATACTGTGTCTGGTGTATATATAGAGACATAAGAATGATCTTCTTTATTTTATTTTCTTGAAAATAAAAGGCAATGCCAATGGTCAATTTTCCCATGCTATTTTTTCTTTCCTTATTACACAATACACACGCAGACATAGTTGAAGAAGACAAGAAGCCAATTCATTCGCGTGGACAAGAAACTAATAGGACATGCAATACGACAACAAATAATTGTTTCAAAAATTCAACGTTATCACTTATCAGAAGGAACTAATCAATAAATGGATGAATTGAACATGGAAATTGAACATACAACAGTTAACTAGGGAAAGAAGATTGAAAGTAAATATTATGGGGTCGAAACCAAAAAAGACAAAGCGAGAGAAAGTATTATCTTTTTCAAACATCCGCTCCATCCTCCCGACGATTTGACGAAAAATCCCACTGTTGATCTTGGTCTTGCCTTCTTCAATGCAATCGGCGCTTTCGGTGAAAGTGTAGATAAAAATCTTCATCCTCTCTCAACTCCAACAGTAAAGTGATCGTCTACTCGTAGGTGTATATATAGAGATATAAGAAGGATCTTCCTTATTTTGTTTTTTTGAAAATAAAAGGCAAATGGCAAATCGTTGATTTCCCCGTTATATTTTCTTTCTTTATTACACAATACACACACTTACATAGTTGAAGAAGCCAATTCATTCCTGGACAAGAAACCAATAGACATGCAATAGGAAAATAAATAATTGTTTCAAAAATTCAACGTTATCAATAGGAATTAATCAATAAATGGATGAATTGAACATACAACAAGAACTAGAGAAGAAGATTGTAATTAAACATTATGGGGCCGAAAACCAAAAAAGACAGATTATATATATATATATATAGGAATTGGATCAAATGAGACCAGATAATTAGAGTGAGACAAAGTGTGGACTAATCCCGCCACAAATCTATAATTTTATATGGTTGAGATTTACCAATTTAATAATTATTTTCAATTTATTTTAAACACGAAAAGGCAACATTGTAATTACACAATTACATAATATTATTTAATTTTAGTAACTGAAGATCTCGTCATTTTGGTAACTGAAGATCTCGTCACCACGGCGCTCATCAAGCTTTGCACTCTCCCGACCACCGTGTTGCTCATGTCGTCGCTCGCCGGAGATGAGATCGAAGTAGTCGAGGTTGAGGCGCTATTTGACGGAGTTGGTGTTTGTATCTTGTTCAGTAAAGTTCGATTTTATTGGGCATGTTCTATTTTTTTGCTCTATTGTGTTTGGTTTTGGTGGATGGACCTGTTTTGATGGTTAAGTTAATAATTTGTGATAATGTTGGGCTTCTGCTAGTTCAGATTTAGGAAGATGATGTCATATAATTAATCATGAATTAATTTAAATATACACCAATTCATGATTAATTTTTTTTTGAGTTTTAGTCGACGATATACTTGATTCGGGGATGGTGGAGGAGTTAGCCGAGTTTTTTGTTAAAGGCGATTGGAGTGCCGGAGTTCAAGAGATATTTTTTGGGGTTTCAGAATAAAGGACAGTTAGGATTGGTGAAGAAGACGATGTTGACGTGGAGAAAACAAGGGACTACTAGGAGGCAGTGAGGATTACTGTACACTTAGATATTTTTCGATGTATACTTAGATGTGTTTTGCTGTATAAGTAGTTAATTTTTGATGTATGTATTTATGTTGTTGTACACTTATGTGTTTTGCTGTATACTTATGTGTTTTGCTGTATACTTATATGTGTTTTGTTGTATACTTATATTTTTGTTTGACAATTGTAATATGCAGTACAAATATGTTAAATATACAATATACATTAAATATATGTTAAATATACAGTACAATAATGAGCGTGATTTTCTCTCTCTACAACTGATTTACTTAATCCACGGTCCCCACATGTTAATGAGCGTGGTTCTCTCTCTATCTATTACCGATTCCTTGATTCACGGTCCGCACATGTTTTTGTTTGACCATTTTAATATGCAGTAAAATTATGTTAAACATACAGTAAAATAGTGTTAAGTATACATCAAATATATGATAAGTGTACAACATACTTCATGCCAGAGCACATGCGTGAGTTTCTCTCAAGCGTGATTTTTTTGCGATTTTCTCTCTCCCCACATGATTTTATCTCTCCTAATAACTGATTCCATATTTGGATGGTCCCCCACATGTTTGTTTTGACAACTATACCCTTATTTTACCTTAATTAAATGTTTAACGTAATTTTAACCCCTATTTATCTTAGCCATTGATATAGATAAAGGAGGGTTGAGATGAGTTCACAATGCCTCACTATAATATATGGACTCATTCAGATCCCCCCCATATATATATATATTATATATATATATATATATATATATCTTTTCAAACGCCTTCTCCATCATTCGACCGCTTTCCCAAGAAAAATCCCACTTTGTTGATTTTGGTCATGCCTTTGTAAATGTAGTGCTTTTCGGTGAAAGTGTAGATAAAAATCTCCATCCCTCCTGCAAAAAGGAGCTAGACTCGTATCTTTGGGGGGTTAAATCAATAAAAAATAAATATTTAATACTAAAAATAAACATTTTAAAATAAAATATACATATAAATAACAAAATTTTCAAAAACTTTAGCCCCTATTTGAATGCAAGGATACGCCCGATCCCTCCTCTCAACTCTAGATCAAAGTGATCGTCTACTCATGTCCGGTGTATATATTGAAACATAAGAAAGATCTTCATTATTTTGTTTTCTTGAAAATAAAAGCCAAATGCCAACGGCCAATTTTCCTCTGTAGTATGTGTATATATATATATATATATATATATATATATATATATATATAGAGAGAGAGAGAGAGAGAGAGAGAGAGAGAATTATCTTTTCAAACGTCTCCTTCATGCTCCAGACGCTCGGTAAAATCTAACTCGTTGATCTTGGTATGGCCTTCACAATGTAGTCATTGCTTTTCAAAAAGAATCTTCCTTATTTTGTTTTCTTGAAAATAAAAGGCAAATGCCAACAGTCAATTTTCCCCGTTATATTTTTTTTCCTTATTAAACACTACACACACGGATATAATCGAAGAAGACAAGAAGCCAATTCATTTGCTTGGACAAAAAACCAATTGAACATGCAATATAACAACAAATAATTGTTTAAAAAATTCAACGTTATCAGTAGGAACTAATCAAAAAATGGATGAATTGGACATGAAAATTAAGCATACAACAAGAACTAGAGAAGATTGTAATTAAACAATATAGGGTCGAAAACCAGAAAAGGGAAAGAGAGAGAGAGTATTATCTTTTAAAACGTCTACTCTATCCTCCAGCCGCTTTCCGACAAAATCCAACTCGTTGATCTTGGTCTTGCCTTGTCAATGGAGTCGGTGCTTTTCCGGTGAACGTGTAGATAAAAATCTTCACCCCTTCTCTCAACTCCAGTGCAAAGTCATCGTCTACTTTGTCCATTGTATATATAGAGACATAAGAAAGATCTTTCCTTATTTTGTTTTCTTGAAAATAAAAGGCAAATGCCAAAATCGATTTTTCTCTGTTATATTTTATTTCCTTATTACACAATACACGCACGGACATAGTTGAAGAAGACAATAAGCTAATTCATTCGCTTGGAAAAGAAACCAATAGGACATGCAATAGGACAACAAATAATTGTTTCAAAAATTCAACGTTATCAGTAGGAACTAATCAATAAACGGATGAATGGAACATGAAAATTGAACATA
This sequence comes from Rehmannia glutinosa, assembly GCA_016081115.2. Taxonomy (NCBI): domain Eukaryota; kingdom Viridiplantae; phylum Streptophyta; class Magnoliopsida; order Lamiales; family Orobanchaceae; genus Rehmannia; species Rehmannia glutinosa. The sequence continues at coordinate 12,890 of JABTTQ020003323.1, forward strand.
CAACAAGAACTAGAGAAAAAGATTTTAATTAAACATTATGGGACCGAAAACAAAAAAGACAAAAAGAAGAGAAGAGAGAGAGTATTATATTTTCAAACGCCCCATCCCCCCGCTTTCGCAAAATCCCTTATTCCTTGGTCTTGCGCTTCGCCAATGCGTTGGTGCTTTCGGTGAAAGTGTAGATAAAAATCTTCACCCCTTCTCTCTACTCCAGCGCAAAGTGATCGTCTACTCTTTCAGGTGTATATATAGAGACGTAAGAAGGATCTTCCTTATTTTGTTTTTTTGAAAACAAAAGGCAAATGACAACGACCGATTTTTCCCTGTTATATTTTCTTTGCTTATTACACAATACACACACGAACATAGTTGAAGAAGACAAGAAGCCAATTGATTCACTTGGACAAGAAACAATTAGAACATGGAATAGGACAACAAATAATTATTTCAAAAATTCAACGTTATAATTAGGAACTAATCAACAAACGGTTGAATTGAACATGAAAATTGAACATGCAACAAGAACTTGAGAAGAAGATTGTAATTAAGCATTATGAGATCGAAAACCAAAAAAGACAAAGAAAAGATATATATATATATATATATATAGAGAGAGAGAGAGAGAGAGAGAGGGAGAGTATTGTCTTTTCAAACGTCTGCTCTATCATTCGACTGCTTTTTGACAAAATCCCACTCTGTTGATCTTGGTTTTGCCTTCGTCAATGGAGTCGGTGCTTTCCGGTGAAAGTGTAGATAAAAATCTTCATCCATCCTCTCAATTCCAGCGCAAAGTGATTGTATACTCTGTCCAGTGTATATATAGAGACATAAGAATGATCTTTCTTAGTTTGTTTTCTTGAAAATAAAAGGCAAATGCCAACGGTCGATTTTCCCCTTTTATATTTTCTTTCCTTATTACACAATACACACACGGACATAGTTGAAGAAGACAAGAAGCCAATTGATTTACTTGGACAAGAAACCAATAGGATATACAAACGTCTGTTTCATCCTCCGGACGCTTTCTGGTATAATCTAACTCTGTTGATCTTGGTCTGGCCTTCGTCAATGGAGTCATTGCTTTCCAAGAAGGATCTTCCTTATTTTGTTTTCTTGAAAATAAAAGGGAAATGCCAACAATCAATTTTCCCCTGTTATATTTTCTTTCCTTATTAAACACTACACACACGGACTTAGTCGAAAAAGACAAGAAGCCAATTCATTTGCTTGGACAAAAACCAATTGGACATGCAATATGACAACAAATAATTGTTTAAAAAATTCAACGTTATCAGTAGGAACTAATCAATAAATGGATGAATTGAACATGAAAATTAAGCATACAATAAGAACTAGAGAAGAATATTGTAATTAATCATTATGGGGTCAAAAACCAAAAAAGACAAAGAAAAGAGAGAGAGAGAGAGAGAGAGAGAGTATTATCTTTTAAAATGTCTCCTCCATCCTTCGGCCGCTTTCCGGCAAAATCTCACTCTGTTGATCTTTGTCATACCTTCGTCAATGCAATCGGTGCTTTCCGGTGAAAGTGTAGATAATAATCTTCATCCCTCCTCTCAACTCTAGTGCAAAGTGATCGTCCACTTTGTCCGATGGATATATAAACACATAAGAGGGATCTTCCTTATTTTGTTTTCTTGAAAATAAAAGGCAAATGCCATCGGTCGATCTCCTCTGTTATATTTTATTTCTTATTACACAATACACACACGGACATAGTTGAAGAAGACAATAAGCTAATTCATTCGCTTGGAAAAGAAACCGATAGAACATGCAATAGGACAACAAATAATTATTTCAAAAATTCAACGTTATGAGTAGCAACTAATCAATAAACGGATGAATTGAACATGCAACAGGAACTAGAGAAGAATATTGTAATTAAACATTATGGGGTCGAAAACCAAAAAAGACAAAGAAGATAGATAGATAGATAGACAGAGAGAGAGAGAGAGTATTATCTTTTCAAACGCGTCCGCTCCATTCTCCTGGGCCGCTTCCAAGCAAAATCCCACTGTTGAACTTGGTCTTGCCTTCACAATGCAAATCGGTGCTTTCCGGTGAAAGTGTAGATAAAAATCTTCATCCCTCCTCTCGACTCCAAAGCGCATAGTGATCGTCTACTGTTTGGTGTATATATAGAGACATAAGAAGGATCTTCCTTATTTTGTTTTCTTGTAAATAAAAGGCAAATGTCAACGGTCGATTTTCCCCTATTATATTTTCTTTCTTTATTACACAATACACACACGGTCATAGTTGAAGAAGACAAGAAACCAATAGGACATGCAATAAGACAACAAATAATTGTTTCAAAATTCAACGTTATCAGTAGGAACAAATCAATAAACGGATGAATTGAACATGAAAATCGAACATACACAAAAATTAGAGAAGAAGATTGTAATTAAAATTATGAGGTCGAAAAACCAAAAACCAAAAAGAAAAGAAAGATATATATATATATATATATATATATATATATATATAGAGAGAGAGAGAGAGTATTATCTTTTCAAACGCCCCGCTCCATCCTTCGGCCGCTTTCCGGAAAAATCTCACTCTGTTGATCTTGGTCATGCCTTCGTCAATGTAGTCAGTGCTTTCCGGTGAAAGTGTAGATAAAAATCTTCATCCCTCCTCTCAACTCCAGCGCAAAGTGATTGTCTACTCTGTCTGGTGTATATGTAGAGACATACGAAGGATCTTTCTTATTTTGTTTTCTTGAAAATAAAAGGCAAATGCCAACGGTCGATTTTCCCCTTTTATATTTTCTTTCCTTATTACACAATACACACACGGACATAGTTGAAGCAACCAATTCATTCCCTTGGACAAGAAACCAATAGGACATGCAATAGGAAAAGAAATAATTGTTTCAAAAATTCAACGTTATCAATAGGAACTAATCAATAAACGGATGAATTGAACATACAACAAGAACTAGAGAAGAAGATTGTAATTAAACATTATGGGGCCGAAAATAAAAAAGGACAAAGATTATATATATGTATATAGGGATTGGATCAAATCAGACCAGATAATTAGAGTGAGACAAAAACGTCTGGGCCAGATTCAAATTCAAAATGTCTGATTTAAGTTCTTGATATAAATGGTTTGAGAATTTTGAAACTAACAGGTAAGCAACGGTCTAAAAATACTGGGAAGGTGATGTCATAGCTACTCTTTACAGGTGCCCACTAACTAAAATTTTATACGTGTAGTTTTGAACAATTTTGCATTAATTTTACCAATGAGAAGCTACAACAACATTTTAATCAGGTACTCACTTTGACATATTTGTTATAAATCTATGTTCTGCAAATGAAATTTTATTTCTTCGTTTTTTTTTTTGCATCATGTTTTCAAGATGGAGCAGGAGGAATCAAGATCTTATTGAAATAGAATACGTTGATAACAAGGATGCCCTGGATCTTATTGAAAAGGTTGATCCACTATACATCCGAGCTACATTAGTTGTGTCAACGTGTTGATACTCTCGGACTCAAAATATATTCTTATCCGATAACTCTCAAAGTCCGCATTTTCAAGCCCTTAAGACATTTCTTTCGAATTACAGAATTCTTCTTAGTATCTGTGGGTGTTCTCTTTTCCCAATGCTGGAATTACCATTTATTTTCCATTATCGAGAATCTGCAGCCAAAGCAATATCTTTATGCAATTGCTGAGTTATTTGTGTTTTCTTTGCAGCAATGCTCCAGCGGATTTTTTGGCTAATCTAGGTTGTGATTAGCAAAAGACTGAAGAATTTCATCCTCAATCTCTCCCACGATTGCTGAACGGTTTGGTTAGGGCTTCCTGCTTTTCGCAACTAGAATTTAAGTGCTTAACTTAGGTGCTTATTTTAAGTGCCTATCTTAAGTGCGTATTTGGGGGTTTGATTTTTGGAGGATTGATGTTTGATGATTAGTTCATTTGGTTTCTCAATTTGCCACTTCCAGCTTTTGTTGAGTGGAATTGAGCTGGGTTGGTGGGTGTGTAGAGAAGAGAGAAAATAACCAATATGCTAGAATAATCCTCCATTGAAATGTAATTCTCACGCAATGTAACAGTACACCTGGGTTTGTTATATTTGCTGTAATCTTAAGCTAATGAAAGAAAACGTGAAAGGCATAAGGAATAAAATAACAAAACTAGCACTTCTTAAGGAAAGACTAAAATACCCTTATAGAAATGTAAATGTTAACATCCCCCCCTCAAGCTTGGCATGTCATGAAGATCCAACATGCCAAGCTTGGGATGTAAGATTATCTTTGAGAAGAACTCAATGACTTGGTAAGGATGTCAGCCAGCTGGAGATGAGTGGAGACCTTTGTAGGAGCAAGAAAACCTTCCTTAAACAAATTTCGAACAATATGGCAATCAATTTCCAAGTGTTTCGTGCGTTCGTGAAACACAGGGTTAGCAATGATATGCAACGCAGCCTGATTATCGCATAAAAGAGGGATGGGAGCTGTGAGTGGAATGTGAAAATCAGAGAAGAGATAGGATAACCATTTCAGTTCACAAGCTGTGGTTCCCAGTGCTCGATACTCTGCTTCTGCTGATGACTTACAGACGGTGTTCTGTTTCTTGCATTTCCAGGAAACCAAGCATGAACCCAATTGAATGCAATAGCCAGTTAGAGACCTTCTTGTGTCTAAGCAAGAACCCCAATCTGCATCACTATATGCAGTGAGATTAAGAGAGCTATTGGAAGCATATAACAATCCCAAAGAAGGACAGCCCTTCAAATACCGTACCAAATGGAGGGCTGCATCCCAGTGGCTACTATAAGGATTATTAACAAACTGGCTCAACTGTTGGACAGAGTAAGTGATATCAGGTCGTGTGAGATTGAGATAGAGCAATCTACCAATCAACCTACGGTATCTATCAGGATTAGTCAGAGGTGTACCTTCTTTTCCAATCAATTTCAAGCCTTGAGGCAAAGGAGTGGCCACAAGCTTGCAATTTAGCAGCCCCACATCAGAAAGAATGTCAAGAATGTACTTTCTTTGGTTTAAGAAAGTACCAGCAGATCCTCTAGCAATTTCCATCCCCAAGAAGTACTTAGCATAACCTAAATCCTTGATAGTAAACAGGTTATCCAAATAGGATTTAAGTTCAGCAATCTCAGATTCATTAGATCCTGTGACTAACACATCATCAACATAAATAAGAAGGGCTAAAAAACTGGAAGCTGTGCACTTAATGAATAAGCAATGATCATGAGAGGATTGTTGCAAGCCAAAGTCAGTTAGTTTTGTACATAACTCGGTGTTCCATTGCCTGGAGGCTTGCTTCAACCCATAAAGACTCCGTTTCAAGAGACAAACTTGTCCAGGCAATCCCTTAGTATACCCCTCAGGGGGTGTCATGTAAATAACCTCATCCAAATGACCATGAAGGAATGCATTGTTAATGTCTAACTGATGCAAACCCCAACCTTTAATAGTAACCAGTGCAATGATAACTCTAACTGTAACCATCTTAGCAACAGGAGAAAAACTGTCCCAATAATCAACACCATAAACTTGGTGATATCCCTTAGCAACTAGCCTTGCCTTGAATCTTTCCACACTACCGTCTGGGTGCATTTTTACCTTATACACCCATTTACAACCTATGGGACTCTTTCCAGGAGGCAGATCAACCATGTCCCATGTATCATTTGCCTCAAGAGCCTGCAATTCCTTTTGCATGGCTTCAATCCAATGAGTAGACTTGCAGGCCTGAGAGTAAGAGTATGGCTCTTGGAGAGTAGACACATTATCCAAGAAAGACACATATGTAGGGGAAAGTGAAGAGGAAACTGAATAAGGAAAAGAAGTAATAGAGTAAGAGTCACCCGCACCTTTGGGATCGATTGAGCATTGGTGTAGTTGGTGGCAATAGGTCCACCGATCTTTGAAAGTAGCATAGTCAGAGAGCCAAGAGGGTGGCTTAGTAAGCTTAGAACTGGTTCTTAGTGTGGGAATAGGAGGGATATAAGCAGCAGGAGAAATATTTGCAGCAGGAGCAGCAGGAGGAGGTGAAGGAGCTGGTTCAGAGGAAATAGGTGGTGGTGTAGGATCAGGAGGGATAATAGGGAGCAAAGGAGTATCTGAAAAATCAGGAGAGCTAACAAGAATGTTTGGTAATGGAGTGCTAGGAAGAGATTCAGACAGAGAATGGAATGGGAAAACATTTTCATGAAAATCCACATCCCTTGAAATTATAACTTGTTTTGTGTCCAGATTATAGAGCCTATAGCCCTTTTGACCTGGAACAAACCCCAGAAAAACACATTTAAAACCCCTGACAGCAAACTTGTCTTTGTGAGGCAGGGTATTAGTAGAGTACACAAGACAACCAAAAGGTTTAACAAGAGAATAATTGGGTGTTTGGTTATAGAGAACTTCATATGGAGTTTTCATATTTAAAGCTGAATTGGGCAGCCTATTAATGATGTAGGCAGCAGTAAGGAGGGAATAGGGCCAAAATTTAGAAGGCAAGTTGGATTGGAACATCAAGGCTCTTCCTACATCAAGAAGGTGTCTATGTTTTCTCTCCACAATGCCATTTTGCTGTGGTGTATACACACAGCTTTTCTGATGCAAGATACCTTGGGAAAGAAACTGGTCCTGACATGCATTACTAAGAAATTCAGTGCCATTGTCACTCCTAACTATCTTGACAACCTTGTGAAACTGAGTTTTAACAAGAAGAAAGAAAGATTCAAGAATTTTTGGAACTTGGCTTTTGTGATGTAACAGGTAAACCCAAACAGCCCTACTACAATCATCTACAATAGTAAGCATGTAAGGTGTTCTTGTGATGCAAGATGCAGCATATGGGCCCCAAATATCAATATGAATAAGGGTAAACAATTCAACAGAGTGAGAATCACTGAGAGAAAAAGGGCATCTATGTTGTTTAGCCATGTGACAAACATCACATTGTTTCATTGTGTTTTTAGCAACTTCATTACAAAGGGATTTTAGAAAAGGAATATGCTCTAAAAGAGATATAGAGGCATGCCCCAATCTTTTGTGCCACAAGGTAACAAAACTGTCAGGTGTAACAGAAGTAAATGAAGGAAAAGATTTCTTAGAAGTGGGGTTAGTTTCCAAAATGTACAGCTTCCCAATTGCTTTGCCAAGCGCAATAATCCCATCATCCTCGGGTCCTGGATAACACAATGAGAAGGAAAAAAATGCATTTTAGATTGCACTGCTGAATCAAATAAGAAACAGATAGTAGGTTAAATTGAAAGCTAGGAACCAGCAACACATCATGAAGCACAAGCAAATCAGTTAAGTGAACTTGGCCAGAGTGAGTGACAATTTTAGTGGAACCATCAGGTTGATGAACTGTGATATGATTAAGAACAGGCTTAAGGTTAGTCATGTAGGAAGAATTTGTACACATGTGTCTACTAGCACCTGTGTCCAATATCCAAGTGCCTTTGTCTAAACTCTCAGAAGCTGCAAGTGCACAAGGAGAATTTTGTGTACCTGCATATGCTGCAAAATGAGCATAGTGTAGCCCAGTATCAGAACTTCCAATAGCATCTGTGGTACCCTTTTGTGTCATGAATTTGGCTATTTCTTGCTGAATCAAATTGGATATGCCCCCTAACTGCAGGCCTTGAGCTGAAGCAAAATTCTGACCCTTCACTGGAGGTTGCTGAGTAGTGTCAGCTAAATTTGCAACAACCCCTTTCTTTTGTTCTCTGAATTTTTTAAACCAGTCCGGATAGCCATGTAATTTGAAACACTCATTAATCTCATGCCCAGATACACCACAATGATCACAGATTAATTTTGCCTTTTCTTCTTTGCTCATCCTCTGAAAGCCCTTTCCTCTAAAACCACCAGGAGTAGAAGGATTAAACCTCCTCACAATAGGTTTATCACCACCATTAGCCCTACTAAGCAAAGCTGAGTTATCCATAGTTTCAGAGAAGGAATCATGAGCACTTCTCTGTCTTTCAATTTTCACAAGCATTGAGTAGGCTTTGTTTAGGTTGGGTAATGGTTCCATTAACAGAATTTGACTCCGAGCATTGTCAAAACTATCATTCAAACCCATCAAGAATTTAATAAGCTTGGTATGTGACTCCATCTCAGCTATATGCTTAACAGCCCCACAAGTGCAATTTGGCCAGGACACAAGGCTAGTATACTCATCCCAAAGTTTTTTTAGCTTAGTAAAGTACACAGCAATACTGAGAGTTCCCTGATTCAGATTAGAAATTTCCTTTTGAATTTGATACAATAATGGCCCATTCGATTCACCAAACCGTTCACCTAAATCACCCATAGTTCATATAATCCACATATATAAAAGCATCCACTATATCTTTACTTAAGGAATTCAGAATCCAGCTCATAACCATATAATCAACCTTTTTCCAATTATCATATTCAGCAGAGTCACGAGCAGGCATACTAATTTTACCATCGATGAAGCCCAACTTAGTTTTAGCTCCAAGGGCAATAAGCATAGCTCTACGCCAAGTAGGATAGTTATTACCTGTAAGAGGGCTTGTCACCAGAGCAATTCCAGGATGATCGGAGTTGCTCAAAGTAAAAGGATCACCGGGTTGTGGAGCCAGCTGAGTCCCAGCTCCAACTCCACCGCCATTGTTCCCATCTCCCACTCCAGTGCCATCGGGAACTATAGTATTCCAAGCCGCAGCACGTGGGCGAACCATCGAAAAAAAATGACGAACCTATGCTCTGGATACCATGTAGAGAAGAGAGAAAATAACCAATATGCTAGAATAATCCTCCATTGAAATGTAATTCTCACGCAATGTAACAGTACACCTGGGTTTGTTATATTTGTTGTAATCTTAAGTTAATGAAAGAAAACGTGAAAGGCATAAGGAATAACATAACAAAACTAGCACTTCTTAAGGAAAGACTAAAATACCCTTATAGAAATGTAAATGTTAACAGGGTGACACAATTTTTTTGGCTGATTTTTTAAGAGGTGATGTTTGGAGGTGGGGCTTCTCAGGTTTTTCTTTCAATTTTGGGTCTGCATGGAGTGGCTCTCTCTTAAACTTAAAGGTGCTGTCAGTGGTTGTTTGAATTTGGTATTCTGGTTGTGCTTGGTAATTGAAAGGGTTCTGTTTCTATTCTGTTGAGCAGTGGAGGAAATCTGGTTCGTTTGATGCCAAATTGGGGCAAGTTCCTTCGAAAAATGCGCTTTTGGAACAACTTTTAGCTTTTAAACTCACTTGTTTGATTATAAAACTGGGGCTGTTAAGCTTAAAAGTTGCTTTAAGTGATTTTGGTGTGATGGGTGTGTTGATTGTGCGTTTTCGATCCAACGCCAAACTTGGTGAGTTGTTTTAGAAAAAGCACTTTTAGATCACTTTTAGCTTTTAAGATTAATGGTTGTTGAAATTGATACCTGGTTTTGATTTATTAACTTTTCAAATATATATTTTTCGATAATATCGAAAGCTAGTTTAAACTCGTTCAATTGGTTAAAACATAAATAAATACGTATAAAAAATCATGTTCGATTTGTATCCTCAAACCTCGTTTGAATAATTAAATCTGACTCGATAAAATATCAAATAAAATCCAAATGATTTTTGAAACTCAATAAAACATGTCATTTTTGAAAGTAAGGAAAAACCATGTCCTCTTCAGTCCTCAATCCCTACGGTTTGGAATGACATTTTTGTATTTATGGGGGCGTGGAAATGAAATGAAATATTAAATTGGCCCAAAGCCCAAAGTTGAACAAGTATAGGAAAAATCCGAAACCCAATTGTGGCGAATAGAGCTCCACTTTATCCCCTTCTTCAACCCAAATGAGGAACCGGGTTCGGAACCGGATTGAAACCGTCGGTTCCGATTTTGGAACCGGAACCGTGAGGAAACAGTTGCGATTCCAGTTCCACCAAAATGAGGAACCGGAACCGACGGTTTTGGAACCAGAACCAGCGGTTCCGGAACTTTGGTCACCCCTAAGTGCAATTAATAATATATTTCATGTCCGTATGTATCATTATTCACATGAGATGTATACATGTTGGGGGCAAAATGATATTTAATTAATCAATATATAATTAAATTTATATATATTTATTTAATATTAATTGTCCAATATGCTATTATTAAATAAACCAACACAATGGTGCAAAGACGGATCTAGAAATTTTTAATAGCTGGGGCACACAATAAATAAAATCATAAACTATATCAAAAATAATTAATGGAGGCACATTTTTTCTCGTAATTAATATGTAGTTTTTAAAAATTTATATAACATGAATAATGTTATATAACACTATAAAACTTTCTTTAATAATATTATATAATATTTTTTAATTTATAATATTATAACTTTAGGGTTAATGTTATATAAATAATATATAAGAAAAGAAAAAAAAATCTTAGGGGGGCACGTGCCCCGTAATGGGAGCTACAGCTCCTCTATGCAATGGTGCCCGGGACTGCCGGACTAGCCCATAGGCCGATTTCTCCTACGCCGACTGGCCTAAATGTACCGCCAACTGCAGGTCTTTAAATTTTTTCCTTTTCTATGATGCCCAATAAATTACAAGATAGTAATTTTCTTTTTGTGTCCAACATCAATCAAATTTAGACTATCCTCTATAATGATTTAAATTGCATCATTTCGTGAAGGTCACAACATTTATATGCACCTCTTACAACCAAATGGTTGTGACCATTTATTTGTGTCCCATCAAACGTAATGGATATCGGCTTATAGATGATCCAAATTTGTCCATTTGAGAGAGTAGAGGCAAATTTGAATTTTTTCACACACATTCATGATCGACGACTGTCCCCATAAACTAACACGAGTTTTTCCAGCAAGGCTTTGTCTAACTCACGCGCACTCGAGAGCAACTTCCCTGTGGGGTAACTCATCCCATAATTGCTCCTGGCTAAACACACGTAACTCGTAGTTATTATGAGATCAACATTTAAAAGAGATATTTTGTTGATATGAGCAGTGCCTATCAAATCTTTTAAGTTCTTCTCAACTGTATAATCTCATATCTACACAGTCTGAGAATCTCCTATTTTCCGGGTGTGGGATCAGCTCATTCATGTTACCCTCCGCCTAGAAGTCTGTCAAGAGTCGCTCTTTGTCCGTGCCTTCTTGCACCGGTAATCACTCCCCCACCCTCTTTGGCCCCGAGTGTCACAAACATGTTATTAATTCATTGTTAAATATATTCTCAAAATAATGCTACACAAAGTCTTGCCAATTGCAGGATTGAAGTCGTGTCATTTTCTTGTATGAAAGTGAGGGTGATGCATTGTTAATTAATAATAGGGAGTTTTCTTGTTCTAGGTCAGCAAAGGCATGTTCCTATGCTGCTGCTGCTGTCTAAATCCTTAAATGTCGTGCCTAACCATAATTTCTCATTTAGCTTTCTCTGTGATTTTGTTATATTTATGTATTACATACTAAAGTTTATTGTATGTATTATAGTAGTCAATATTCCATTCCTTTTTAAATGAAAGCGTAGACGCGGAGGGAGCGCGTGGAAGAGGGTCTGTTGTGGTCGGTTGGACTTTAAGACTTGGTGACCACCTTGACCTAATCATATCCAAACAGTTAAAGATTTTATGCATCTGCAGGTGGAGACAAGCCATGTGACTATTGAACAGGGAGGCATACCCCACTCGCTTCCTTATCCTCGTATGCTATTACATTTTCACTCCAATTCTTTTTTTATCTCGTCTCACTCTATATGTAATTTATGATGGGGTGGGCCAGGTCATATACTAAATTTCAATCTATTATAAGACGCATGCCTCTCATATTCTAGCCTCCATGTGACAGGTACTGTTACCACTTTTCACGTCAATGGCGCAGAAAAAAAAAGATAAAAAAGTAAAAAAATTAAAAAAGTAAAAAAATAAAAAAGCTCAAACTTTTGATATTGGTCGATTTGACCTCTTCCCACCATATTTCACCTAAAATCTTTATAAAACAATGTAATTAAACTCAATGTACGAGCACTTCAAGAACGGTCTTATGTTAATGAGAAAAGACCCCAAACATGTGCAGTAAATAGCCAGTAATACAAAAGCGCCCAAACACTTCAAGTCAAAACATGTTTTGGACATGTTTAGCAATCAGTAGTATTATAGGTTTGCTTGTATGGAAAGATTAATTGCTGCTTTTGGATCAAGCCCCCGGTTGAAGAGGGTTGAAGGGGTAAAACAAAAACTCCCTGATCCATGTGCATAATGTGTTAATTATATCGCATATTGGAGAAACTAGGGATGATATATGAAGGGTGTTAGTTATGTGCCTTCTAGTGTTGGAATATTTTAGTTACTCGTTAATTTTATTCTCCTGCGTCAGTTCTTATGATACACATTGAATATTTTGAATACACATTGGAGTACCTGGCACCAAACCAACAAAACCAGTTACCTGGAAAATCAAATACCCGATATATCAGGTCTCGTGTTTTCCTAGTAAAGAAAGTCTAACGGCCACTAAAGGACTAAAAGCCAAAAAAATAAAAGTTTATATTTAAATCAAAAATCTTAAATTAAAACATGCATAATCTATTAACGTTAACATTCAAACTAAATATACAAATAGTTTATAAAAGCCACAAATAGTTTATAGTAGTTGCATTATATGGATAAAATCTAAAGTTTCAAAGACATTCAAGCTTTGGGGTTGGGATAAAAACAACCACCCTATAACTCAACCAATAGATTATCCAAAATCCGATTTTTTTCTAAAAGAAATAGATCCAATCCAATCAGGCCGGGTTGGAACCCAGTTGACCAGACCCAAATACCCACCCTCAAAAGGTTACTTTTCCCGTCTTCCATCAAGTTTACTATATCTTGGTATTACAAATTGGGTTAATTACAAAAATTATCCCTATGTTTACTCTAATTACAGAAAAATCGAATTATCTTTTAATTACAAGCACCCCTTAACATTTATTTTTAGTTTACAAAATTGCACTCAAGAGGCCTCAAGAGGGGTCAGTTGTTAGGTAAGTACAAACCTCAAGGAATACTTGTAATTTTAAAAGATAACATGGATTTTTATAATTAGGATAAACCTCAAGGTAGTTTTTTGACCCCTAACAAAATTTAAAATGCTAAAAAAGTACACTTTGTTCGCTGTTTATGTGTGGGCATATAAATAACTAATAGCACGAGTACTGAAGACTTGTTTTCTTCAAAACAAGTATGAAACCACTCAACAAGTTCTCAGATATCTTGATCTCAATAGACTAAATGTTAATGATCCAGAAAAGTATCATCTGTTAGGTCATAAAGACTTTATTAACAGAAGTGTTCTTTTTTATCTACTTTAATATATAGTTTTATTAATCATTTAATACTACTTTATCAATGTCTTAAAAGCCCAGTAAATAGCACTGCGTTCTAACACACATTTGATTGCTCGGAGGGAAAATTTTTCTCAAGTAATTTTAAAAAAAATTATTGAAATCAAAGCTTCAAATTCAGAGTTTAGACCCTATAATATAGGCGATGAAACCGAAATAACGCTAGCCTACAGAGATAAAGATAGTCTGCAAGATAAAATAGGCAGAAATAAAAGTCCCTACAAGAAGGCAACACCTGAGAATCAATTGCTTCATCCTGGAGCTCAAAGAACTGAAGTAGTTTACAGTCACTTCTAAGATGGATTCACCATCAAGGAAATATACCTGATAAATTTAGAGAAACTTTCAGGTAAGTATATAATGACAACGATAATGAATTTCAACAAAGTATCTAAACAAGTAGCAAAAATCCAAACACTTAGTGACCCAAAGTAAAGCGAAAAGAAATAATCACATTATAAGGACAAAGAAAATCTGAATCTGAATCTTTTGAGGCCTAAACCACGAAGTTGAATTAGTCTCTTCCAGCATAAGGCCAAGCAGGTTGCCAGCGGATAAACAAGCAAAGAATAGCAAAATTTTGCAGAAATGAATGGTACAGTTATTTATCAACGTTAAAAATAAAATGGTTTTATGACATACCGGCAGGCTGTTCAGAAGAGCAAGTACCAAAGAGACATGGAAGGCACAAGTCAAAAGTTTCTCCAACAGATTTGGAAGATATGCGGCGAAATAAATTGACCAACGAGGCTGATATGAAGTCAAATGGATTGAATGTGCCATAGAGATGAGGTCGCCAATAAAGACAAAAGTTTGAATGCAGCTACTTTCTCCACTACTAGAATGCTTCTTGTCTGAAAATAAACTTCTTCCGTGGTTGTGGCATTGTAGGCTTGAATATGTTATCTCAACCCATCCTAAACCTGGCAGCTGCACTGGTGTCAAGCATGACTCTACCTGTGTCCAAAAGTGTCATGGACCACACACAATATGAGTGTCAACAGATTTATACACATTTGTATGATAAAGGTAATTACCTCTGAACAAAGGCAGTTATTTCTATTTCTTGGAGATTGTACAGTATTATAGGCACATTTTGAAGCTTTATAACATCCTTAGCATCCAAACAGTGAATTTTTTTCCTTCTTCCTGATAATTGTTTTTGTCGCCCCCATCATTATACTTGCTCACATCCAGACATGTCACATATGCAAATGCGATAAGTTCACTTGGACAAATTGTTCTATTTCCTTCAAATTGAAGGTGAGTGCTCTCTTCAATTAAAGAACGAGGAACACAATAACCTTTTTCCACATTTACTATTCCACCATATGGACCAGAGCTACGCATGTGAGTCTGCTCAGTCAACAAAGCAATCACCTGCTTCCATTCTTCTGCAGTACGAATATGGAAGTCATCCAAAGAGAATATAATATCATGAGGTGACAAATAACCAGATAATGGTGACATAGTAGGCACATCCAAAACCTGTGGCAGAGTGGCAAGTGTTTCAGTTTAATGCCTTAGCTATGGAGAATTCAGAATAATAGACAAACTCATTTCACTATTAAATGGTTGTGATTTACACCATGGGGCTTTCACCGTGTATGTAAAATGGACTTAAGATGAAGGGAAGAAGGAACAAAGCCAAGTTGCAAGCTGCACAAAACTGCAGAAGAGCAATTAATCAATTCAGTCAGCATCAGACGTATATTGCTGTCATTATACAGATTATCTACCACATGGGAAAAAAATACGTGTACTTACGGCAGCATTGTGCCAAATACCAGCACAATATATACGAAGAGAAGCCAACCCCGGCAATGACTGCAATGATGCGTCATTGAAAGCCACCAAAGCTCCTGGAAACAACACAGCCCAAAAGATAGCAAAATACTCCATTTGCACGCCCTCACTGCACCCGACAGAAATTACATCTACAATAATCATCTTGCAATAGATCCTCTAGCCAACATCTTGCTTATATTCTCAACTTTTAGCACGATATATTTTTATTATTTTACATGGATAGAAACCGTTAATAAAACATTATATTTGAAAAATTGAATACATGCATAGGACAACTGCATAATTCCAACATCATTTGCATTGTTTCTTCCAATTCGCTTCTGGCTGGAAGAGTCCCGAGAAATTTATCTAAATCATGATTTATCAACAACAGTAGGAATGCTTTGACCACTATCCAATATCTTTTGCTTTTTATATCATAATTGTCACCATCAAAATGCTGTGGAGAAAGTGTAGATAGTTTCCATTTGAGATAAAAACATCAATTCTTCCAATGTTGGGTAGCAAACGCAGTGCACTAACAATTGAAGAGAATGATAAATACAAAACTATTATTGCCTTTTAGATTTTATTAGCCATCAGTGGGTGTTAAGAGGAAGAGGGAGAATCTTAACCTGGCTGCTGCAAGAGCATGCCCAAATTCATGTACAATTACGCATATTACAGAAGATATGCACACGTATCCCATACTGGGAAGTGAAATGCTCAATCCAGCAATCTGCACAATAGTAAGACTGCATAGCTATCAAGAACTGAAAACATTGACACAGAAAGAACCCTAAACCCTAGGGATCTTCAAAAGCCATAAAACGTGAAAATATACACCAAGTTTTCACTGACTGGATATTACTAAAGTGCTTCTCTTGATAATCTTGTAATTTTGGTGACAAAATAATTCTCTCAGCTATTCAGCGATGCATCAAGCAAATCACAACAAACAAGTACAACTAATAAAAGTTGAAGATAGGTTACATTAATCTCACCGTGCATGATACTATATGACACTGCATAGAGCTACATGATGAATTCAAAGTTAAAATCAAAATGTCACTCCACCGCATTGAAAATCAAGACACTCCAGTTTCAGTTTCGATTTGATTACTAAGCAATGAAAATCCAACATCAACAGACGTGATAAAAATATGGACAATAACAGACTGTGATAGAAAATTGCATACTAACCAAAGAGGAAAGCCCGGCTAATGAGTTACCAGGGGGGTTATTTCCCACATACACAAGTGCTCGGACAACTTCACAAACAATAACCTGACAACACCAGACAGGAAAATAAACAACGAAGAAAAAGGATCATTGAGCATTGTAAGAGTTTCTTTGATTTATTATTATTATTATTATTATTATTATTATTATTATTATTATTATTATTATTATTATTATTATTATTTTGGGAGGGGGTAACTGGGAAGGGGTGGGGGGGGGAAGAGAAACCACAGTAAGAATGCTTATAAGCCACATACTATTGTAAATCCAAGTAGGGTAGCCAAACTAAAACCGATCCCCATGGAGAACCAGACTCTCAAAAACCTGCAACAAAGTCCAAGAAAAATATTGCATCTCTGCTTTTAAGTTTGGGGGCGCCGGAGAGGAAAAGGAACAACCTAGAGTTTCTGCGGCCAAAACGGAACAAAGGTTCATTGAAGGCCAAAAACTTGAAATCGCAGTACCTACGAATAATGTGATCATTATGTTGATAATTAACAAAACAGAAGACATTAAAATTTCAAGTAATAGAAATGAATCCTATCAGTAATGTTCTTTACCAGCAAGAGACGGTACTAAAGTGTTGCCTGGGGGGGCGCAGAGGTAGAAGCGTCTGATCGCTCCACCGTCGTCTTCCTCGCCGACTATCAATCATCCTGAGCGCACCTAATGCTGCATTCCTTTGAGGGAATTGGTTTTATTAGCGTGGCAATTGGCACCACCTCTCCGAAAATTTGCCCTAATTACAAATGTAAACTCTATTTATTTCCATGAGAATAATAAGAAGTTGCCTCTCCTGAGGTGGCCTAGTGGTGTGAGCTGATTTCTTGAGGCCAAATGGTCTTGAGTTCGAATCCTCACACCACTAAGTCTCGAGCCTGTCGCACCGGGCTTGCCTAGTGTGGTTTACATGGTTGGCGTGGTTTGCAGGCTATTGCGTCAGCCTTTTTTAAGGAAGAAGTTGATATCAAGTTGAATGACCCGGGTTCGATCCCATACGAGTGCGTGTGTCCCCTCCCCAAGTTTCCCCCGTTGTACTCAAAAAAAAATTTACATTGGGGGCGATTTCGGGATTACAAAAACATGATAAAGGGTATCTATGTCATTAGTGGAATATTTGGGCTGCTATTGGACCTTGTTGTAGCCAAACAACAAAATAACTTAGTGCATGATATCTATCTCAAAAGGAAAAGGGCATGATATCTCATCTTCAAGTTTGATACTAAACATGTTAAAGGGCAGGTCAAAGTTGACTTATTCCTTTGGGCTATCCAACCCATTAATTATCAGGCCCAATCCATATAGGCCAACCAAAACGCAGCCTTAATGTTTCTATTCTTGTTGAATATATAGAATTATGTCCTGCCCCTGGGCACAGGTACCAAATTTGAAAATGAGAAACAGAGCGGGAAGTTTTTGCTTATGCTACTTCATCTCTCTAAAGTTAAAATCCTACACCTATTACCACACTGTTAAGAGCAAGTGAAAAAAGCAAAAACGAGCAATATTCTCTCCCCTACTATGAAATCCACATCTAGTGCCCGTAAAAATGTCACTAACCGAGGAGATGAAAATTCCACTCCGCTGTCGGGAATCGGAGACCACTGCTCGACAGTACTGTGGTTCCCAACCGTCCCGCCCCCAGAACCCCCGCCCCTTGGGTCTCTCGCCTTTCCGTCATTGCCAGGTAGTATCCATGTATATGCGCTTGATCTCTTTCTTTTCTCTGTTTTTGATTCGGTAAGTTATGTATGCTTTTCATTCTTTTTGTTTAGAGTATTGCGTATAGACATTTATGTCATACCTTTACTAGCTTCGTTGTATTTTCCTTGGAATTGGAAGTGAAAATGGCATTAGGGTTTTCTGGATGTTGGGGGAAGGTACAACTTTCTGAGATGTAACTTCCTACTACAATGAGTTGATGCACTTGTGGCATGAGTTGGATCTTTGTTATGATGATACCTAGGAGTGCGTGAATGATAGCGTCCGATATATGAAACGACAGGAAAATGATCGTGTCTACATGTTCTTGGCATAGTTGTTAAAGGCGAAAGGCGCACCAAGGCGAAATGCATCTTGGAGCCTGAGGCACAAGGCGAGGAGGCGCACGCCTTTTGTACATGAGGCGCCAAAATAATAAAATATTTAAAATATAATATATATATATATATATGCAGTTTTTAGGCTACACATAAGCAAGTATTTCATAAAACACGGGAAATTCATAGAACCAAATAACCATCAAAGCAAATATTTTTTGTAGTTCATCTTTCAAGTCTTCTTTCTGTTTGAGCAGACTTCTTTCAAGTCTGCAGATTTTTTTTTTCTCCTGTTTGAGCTTTGTTCTTCTTTTCTCTATTTCTGTCGTCTCTTTTGACTCTCTCTATTGGAAAATAATTAAAAACTCTAACTCTTCTTTAGTCTTACACTTTAACAAAAGTGAAACACTTTAAAAAAGGGGGACACTTTAAAAAAGGGGAACATTTTTTAATAAAAGTGTCCACCACTTTCAGGACTTTTAAAAAAGGAAAAATAAATATGTAATACTTAAGGATTTTAAAAGAGAAAATGGTTGAGGCGCGCCTTTTGCCGCCGCACCCGCACTCGAAAGCGCGCATGGGCGCGCGAGCGCACGCCCGATCGCCGCCCGCCTTTGGGTCCCAAAGGCGTTGGGCTCATCGCCCTGCGCGCCCGGCGCCCGAGGCGCGCCTTTAACAACTATGGTTCTTGGTAGTACTTAACAAGGAATTAGATGAGGTGCGAGGCCGAATTTTAGGAAAAACTACTCTGCCAACAATTCGTGAGGCCTTTTCAGATGTTCGACGAGAAGATTCACGACAAAGTGTGATGTTTAACAAGAAACCTGTTTCAATCACTACTGACTCTCATGTTGAAACTTCTGCACTTGTAACTCGGGGTTTCCATGATGAAGTAAAAAAAAATGGTAAGCGCTCTGAACGACCGTGGTGTGACTACTGCCACGCTCAGGGCACACGCAGGAAACATGTTGGAAAATTCATGGCAAGCCTCAAAATTGGAAGAAGAAATTTGGTGGAGAGAGGCGTGCACTTCAGGCTAGTGTCTCGGATCAAGAGCAGCATGTCACGGACTTGTTCCCTTAACAATGAACCGTGCGGCCTTAGCGCTCTTCCGCCCCTCGCGGTTGCTAAGTCAGCCTCTCTCGAACGTGTTAGTGTGTGAAGAAGTGTAAGAAAGATGGCTAAGAAAGAACACAAGATAGTTGGGAAAGAACACTTGTATATTCACCCAAACTTGCTTACAAGACTTGATGGTTTGCAAATGAAACTATGCCCCTATTTATACTACTCCACCTCCTAAATGGACGGTGGTGATGCATTTGATCCTACGGTTGGGAGAAGTTCTCTAGAACTCTCCAAGGAATGTCCCTAGAATATTCTTACAAGATATTTACACAGGAATGCTCTAGAATTACCCTACAATCTCTACAAAACTCTACAAGACTCTAGAACGTTCTATGTACAAATGGGCCTAAGTATTTAGGCCATTGTGTGGGCTTGATTATGGGCTAGCCTCCAAGCTCAATGCAGCAAAATTGGGCAGCCCGTTACATTCTCCCCCACATAATTCGGCGGCGTCCTCGTCGCCTCGTACTCGCTAAGTTGTGGTCGGAACTGCCACAAGCCTAGAAGATGGGCGGAGTCCGGGGGCAGTGAAGATGGCTAAGTCATGGGAGGAGCAGGCCGACTTAGCCCGTTCATGCTTAGAAAAGGCCCGCAAGAAGATGAAGAAATGGGCTGACGAAAAGAGACGGCCAAAGGAGTACATCATTGGCGATCTAGTCTTCATCAAGCTCCTACCGCAGCATTCAAGGCGCATGGGCATGCACAAGCGGCTTGGTGAGGCGTTATGAAGCGGTCGTTCACCATCACAGTAAGGTAGGTAAGGTGTCTTATCGCGTCGACCTACCTGATACTTTGAAAATTCATCCGGTCTTCCACGTTAGTATGTTGAAGCCATATCATGTGGACGAGGAAGATCCAAGCCGAGGGTATTCACAACGAGCACCTCCTGTGGTGACCAAGTCGTTTGACAAGGACGTTGAAGAGGTGCTCATGAAGAGGATTGTTCGAAGGCGAGGTGTTCCACGCCGTACTCAATACTTAATCAAATGGAAGGGGCTACCCGAGTCCGAGGCGACATGGGAACTTGAAGAAGACTTGTGGCAGTTCCGACCACAACTTAGCGAGTACGAGGCGACGACGA
Organism: Rehmannia glutinosa; assembly: GCA_016081115.2. Classification (NCBI taxonomy): domain Eukaryota; kingdom Viridiplantae; phylum Streptophyta; class Magnoliopsida; order Lamiales; family Orobanchaceae; genus Rehmannia; species Rehmannia glutinosa. The sequence continues at coordinate 33,555 of JABTTQ020003323.1, forward strand.
CGCCGCCGAATTAGGTGGGGGAGAATGTAACGGGCTGCCCAATTTTGCTGCTTGAGCTTGGAGGCTAGCCCAGAATCAAGCCCACACAATGGCCTAAATACTTAGGCCCATTTGTACATAGAACGTTCTAGAGTCTTGTAGAGTTTTGTAGAGATTGTAGGGTAATTCTAGAGCATTCCTGTGTAAATATCTTGTAAGAATATTCTAGGGACATTCCTTGGAGAGTTCTAGAGAACTTCTCCCAACCGTAGGATCAAATGCATCACCACCGTCCATTTAGGAGGTGGAGTAGTATAAATAGGGGCATAGTTTCATTTGCAAACCATCAAGTCTTGTAAGCAAGTTTGGGTGAATATACAAGTGTTCTTTCCCAACTATCTTGTGTTCTTTCTTAGCCATCTTTCTTACACTTCTTCACACACTAACACGTTCGAGAGAGGTCGACTTAGCAACCGCGAGGGGGAAGAGCGCTAAGGCCGCACGGTTCATTGTTAAGAGAACAAGTCCGCGACATGTGGTATCGAGCGGTTCGGGCACAAGCACAAGTGTAGTGAAGTTAGCGTAATGGGGTGGTGTGACGACAAGGATATTGCGTCGGGGGTGACGGACGTTCGTGGGAGGGAACCCGTGCCAACCAAGGACAAGAAGAAGCGTGACCAGAGCAAGGCTCGTGGTGAATCTTCTCCTCGGGAGCTTGCTACAGGCGAGATGGGCGAGAGGCTCGAAAGGTCGAGCACAATGTCGAGATGTTGGAGGTCACGTGCTCGGACAGCCTGACACCGTCAAGGAGTCGGTGCAAGAGTGCCTTGATGCCAATACGACGTTGGAGGAACGCCGCACACGGCCAGAGGCGCGAGTGGCGATATTGTCCAAGCCCTTCAAGCAAGCATCGGGGATGCAGGAGGACTTGGCACTTTGCAAGAAAGGCCGCTAAGGGAGCTAAAGCACGTCTACATCTACCCAAGCCGACGGGGTTTAATGGGGCACGAGACGCCAAGGAAGTGGAGAACTACCTATGGCGCATGGAGCAAGATTGAGGGACTCAACCTTGCTGCACGAGCTATCCAGGTAAAGACCGCGTCTCTCTACCTTACCGACATCTTTGCGATGTTGTGGTGGTGCAGAAGACGCCGACATGGAGCGGGGCACCGTCGGATTGATACATGGGACGATTTCAAGAAGGAGCTCAGCGCCACTTCTACCCGGAGAACGTTGTCACGGGAGCCCGCAAGAGACTAAAGGAGTTGAAGCAAAGGGTACTATCCGAGACTACGCTCAAGGAGTTCACCACCCTAATGCTTCAAATCCCTAATACGGGCGAGGAGGACTTATTGTTCTACTCGTAGACGGACTACAAAGGTGGGCAAAGCAAGAACTTCACCGACGCGCGTTGATCGATCGATGAAGCTATTGCCGCCGAGTCCCTAACCGAGTTCCAACCACACACGTCCGGATGCTTCAAGAACAAGGAGAAGGGGAACTCGGGCAAAGGTGGGGAGAGAAGCAGGACGTCCGAGATCAACGAAGGCCGCCACCAAGGAGGGACGATAGGGGGTCTTCCCACAAAGACTATGCAGACAAGAAGCGTGCCTTCGTGCCCAAAGGCGGATGTTTTGTGTGCAAGGGGCCACATGCCATGAGCAACTGTCCAAAGCTCGGGTCGTTATCCGCCATGCTCGAAAGGCAAGAGACGGATAGTGTTGCTGAGGAGGAGACGAACAAGATGGGATCCCTTCAACTCCTCAACGCCCTCAAAGCCAAACCAGTGCCAACACCATCAAGCAAGGGGCTAATGTACGTGGAGGCACTTGGCGCGGTGAAGAAGGAATTGGCCATCCCTACCAAACCGGCCTGGATCGGAGCCGCATTCTCGATGAGCCCAAGCGCAGGCGAAACCAAAACGGTGGTTGTCCCGAGGATAGCCGCCGGGTGGGACCGGGCGCGCGTGGGCATCGTGTGGGGGCCGAAATGGCTAGCCCGTGACAAGTGGTATCGTAGTCGTCCGGCATTTGTATTCCGTGGTTGCGCCAAGCGCTTACTAAGAGGGTGGTGGGAGAGCGGGGAGCGGAACATGTTGGGTGGCGATCATCCGGGAGAATCCTCTATGGTCTCCGAGTGCGATTGGTGTGCGAGGGGCACACGTGCGGGCGCTGGGGCGCGTTGATGCACTTCGGGTGAAGTAGACCGTGTACGAGGCGTACACCATATTGGGTGGGGAGGATGTCACGCCCGTGACATGGGGTGTCTTTTCGCTATGACCATAGTTGTTAAAGCGATAAGCGACGCTGAGCGCGACAAGCCACGTGGACTAGCGCCCGATGGCCCAGCGACAAAAAAGCGATGGCCTTGCCACGCAAGGCGACAATAACTAGAAAAACATGTTATATACTTATATTCTCCTGACATCAACAACAAGAATAATAAATCATACTAAAGTAAATCATCAGCAACAAAAGCATAGTGATAATAATATAATGTCAACAAAACATTAAAATTCAATCCCATCCTAAGTATTTAAAGTTTGGTCAAGCAAGCTACATAAATCATTCACTTTCAAAATCCCCTATTTCATCCTCATCATTATAATTCCAAAGATCAGAAGCGATGTAATTAGCAGCAAACAGATCGCTTGCTCTTTCTTTCTCTTTCTTGGGTAGTGGATTAGTGGGTTATGTTTTAGGGTTTAAGACTTTAAAACATACTTTACTTAAAAGCCCTTTGTTAAAAAAAAAAAAAAAAAACGGAAAACACAAAAACGCTAGCGTGCGGGCATCGCTTTTTTTTCGCTTATCGCCTCAAGAAAAAGCGACGCTGGCGCCCGGCGATCGCCGTCACTTTTGTCGCTCGTAGTCACCTCGGGCGGATTGGTCGCTTATCGCCAGCGACGCCAGCGCCGCTTTTGACAACTATGGCTATGACTTTTGGTGGATTGTCTTTGTGAATGATCAGTATGTGGCTTCACTACCGGGTTTGTGGGTACGTGTACATGACCCTTCGGATGTTCAGCAGCCTACTCGGTTAAGTTCGGGGAGCTTGTCGCTAGTCGTGGACTTGACGGTGAAGAAGGGAATTGGCCATCCCTACCCAAACCGGGATCCGAGCCGCATTCTGATGAGCCCAAGGCAGGCGAAGCTTGATGGTTGTCCCGAGGATAGCCGGCTGGGTGGGCCTGGGGCGCCGCGGCATTGTGTGGGGGGAAATGAAATGGCTAGGCCCGTGACAAGCAGTCTTCTTCAAGTTCATTTTCTTTCACCAAGGAGCAAATAGACCAATTGTACAAGCTTCTCGAGTCTAATAAAATCCCATTTTATTTAATTCGCTCAAAAAGGTAATTACTTGAAAGCAACCCTCATTAGCAACAACTCTGATCGCACCTAGATCATCGATTCAGATGTAACTGATCATATGACAGGGTTGTCAAACCTATTTCTTCATAATAGTCCTTGTGCCAGAACTTAAAATTAAGGTTGCGTCAGATGATGTCTCTTTCAGCCATTGCAGGAAAGTGTTCCATTGTAGTGTCCATCACTTACTCTTCACGATGTTCTTCACGTTCCTAGACTTTCTTGTAATCTTTTGTCTTATAGTAAGCTAGCACGTGATCAAACTGTCAGACTAATTTTCTCCCAACTCATTGTGTGTTTCAGGATTTGACCTCGGGGAGGATGATTGGCAGTGCTAAATAGAATGGAGGACTCTACTTCTTTGATGATGGGTCTGAATCGAGGCAGCAATCTCAACAAATAAGCCCTTGTTTTGGATCTGTTTTTGTGTCTAGTAATAATAATTTTATGTTATGGCATTTTAGACTAGGCCACCCATGTTTCGAATATTTAAAACATTTGTTTCCTAAATTGTTTGGCAATAAAGACACATCTTTGGTTCATTGTGAAATTTGTGAATATGCAAAACACCACCGTACATCTTTTGGTTCACAACCATATAAACCATCAAAACCTTTCACCATTATTCACAGTGATGTTTGGGGTCCTAATAAAACAAGTACACATTCTAACAAGAGATGGTTCATCACATTTACGGATGACCATACTCGACTTTGTTGGGTATATTTATTGAAAGAAAAATCAGAGGCCGAACAAGTTTTAAATTTTTTTACAATATGGTGCAGACTCAATTTCATACTACCATTAAAAATTTCAGAAGTGATAATGGGAAAGGGTATTTTAACATGGTCTTGGGTAACTTTTTCCTCGAAAAAGGAATAATTCATCAAAGTTCTTGCATCGATACACCCCAACAGAATGGTATTGCTGAAAGGAAAAATAAACATATGTTGGAAGTGGCTCGTGCATTACTTTTTGCAACTAAAGTTCCTAAGTATTTGTGGGGGGAGGTTGTTTTAACTGCTGCGTATTTAATAAATAGAATGCCCTCCAAAGTTTTACGATTCCAAACTTCTTTTCAAGTTTTCGCAAATTGTTTTCCAACCGCTAGAATTTCGACTGATCTACCTTTAAAATATTTGGTTGTACAACTTTTGTTCAGAAACATAGAAAAATTGGAAAACTTGAACCCACAGCTATAAAATGTGTATCAATTGGTTACTCCCCAACTCAGAAAGGGTATAAATGTTTTGACCCAACATCGAAAAAGGTTTTTGTCACAATGGATGTCACATTTTTGAAAAACATCCATATTTTAAGGATATTCATCTTTAGGGGGAAAATTTTAAGGAAGATTCATTTGCTAACTCTAACAATGTCTTTATCTCTGATGGTCTTTTTTTCTCACAAGATTCTGAGGTTAGTACCTCTGCACCTACAACAAATGGTCAAGATTCATTTATTGAAACTCCTCTCACAATGAAAGATGTTTCTCTTGAATCGAGGCCTACATTTAAAAATCAATCTGAAAATCAACTTTTGGAACCAGAAAGTGAAGGACAACCTACTAAAATACCACAACATGATAATTTTGCTAAAACAACAGATAATAGATTCAAGAAAGGTGACCGAACTTGGAAAGAGATTGTTTGCTTGAAGAAGAATCATGAGAAAAGAAAAGACGAATCGACTCTACAACGCGGCCATGAATCCAACCCAAAGGACAAATCAACAATCTTAGTCTGTTACAGGTAATTCTCTTCCAAAAAATCAGTCCGAGTTTTCTGATTTTAACATGCCTATAGCTCTTCGTAAAGGGGTCAGATCATGTACTAATCATCTAATGTCTAAATTTGTGTCGTACTGGAGATTATCATCATCTTTTCTTGCTTTTTTACCTCTCAGTTGTCGAGCGTAGAAATTCCTAACAATGTATAGGAGGCTCTAAAAGTTCCAAAGTGGAGGAAAGCAGTCATAGTTGTTAAAGGCACGCCCCGGGCGCCGGGCGCGCAGGGCGATGAGCCCATCGCCTTTGGGGCGATGCTCAGGCGCGCCTTTGGCTGAGGCGCAGGGCGGTCAAAAGGCGCGCCTCAGCCATTTTCTCTTTTAAAATCCTGAAGTATTACATATTTATTTTTCCTTTTTTAAAAGTCCTGAAAGTGATGGACACTTTTATTAAAAAGTATTCCCCTTTTTTAAAGTGTCCCCCTTTTTTAAAGTGTTTCACTTTTGTTAAAGTGTAAGACTAAAGAAGAGTTATAGTTTTTAATTATTTTCCAATAGAGAGAGCCAAAAGAGACGACATAAATAGAGAAAAGAAGAACAAAGCTCAAACAGGAGAAAAAAAAATCATGCAGACTTGAAAGTTAAGTCCGCTTTCAAACGAAAAAGAAGACTTGAAAGATGAACTACAAAAATATTTGCTTTGATGGTTATTTGGTTCTATGAATTTCCGTGATTTATGAAATACTTGCTTATGTGTAGCTTTAAAATCGCATATATATATATATATATATATTATATATATTTTAAATGTTTTTATTATTTTGGCGCCTCATGTACAAAAGGCGTGCACTCGCCAGGCCTCAGCTCCAAGAGGCATTTCGCCTGGGTGCGCCTTTCGCCTTTAACAACTATGGAAGCAGTGCTTGAAGAGATGAGAGCTCTTGAGAAGAACAATACTTGGAGTGTTGAGGCATTGCCAGCTGGAAAATTACTGTGGGCTGTAAATGGGTCTTCACTGTGAAATAAAACTCGGATGGTTCAATAGAAAGATCTGAAGGCCAGGTTGGTGGCGGATTCACCGGACATATGACATTGATTACTCCGAGACTTTTGCTCCAGCTTGCAAAATTAAATTGATTAGAGCACTTTTATTTATTGCTACTAATCTGGATTGGTCTTTGCATCAATTAGATGTGAAGAATGCCTTTCTCAATGATGACTTGGATGAGTAAGTGTACATGGATAGTCCACCTGGCTTTGAAGAGAGATTTGGCTAAAGAGTGTGCAAACTAAAGAAGTCCTTATATGGTCTCAAACAGTCTCCGATGGCTTGGTTTGAGAAGTTCACAATCTGTCTGGCCGAAAAACAAGGATATTCTCAAGGACAAGCTGACAATACCTTGTTTTTCAAATTCTCTCCTGAAGGAAATATTGTTGTACTAATAGTTTATGTTGACAATATTATTGTCACATGTGATGATATGGTTGAGATGGAAAGACTAAAAAAGGCCTTGCATTGGAATTCGAGATCAAGGATTTGGGAGGTTTAAGATATTTCCTAGGCATGGAAGTTAATCGTTCAAGGAAAGGAATTGTTGTCTCTCAATGAAAATATATTTTTGATCTCTTGAAAGAAAATCAGGATGAGTGGTTGAAAACCTAATGAGACTTATCCTAGATTTTAATAAGACTTTGTCATGGAGTGCGACGCGTCGGGCCGGGTTTGGGCATTTGTATTGATGCAATGTCGTCGTCATTGGCATTCTTGAGCAAGGCTCTTTCAAAGGCAAAATTTAGCCAAATTCGCGTATGAAAAGGAGTTGATGGCTCTAGTGTAGTGTGGCCCGGCAACATTGGGCATTGACTTAATCGGGTGGCGTTTTATCGTTGTCCTGATCAATGCAACTTTCACCATCTTTTAAAAGAGAAAATTTCCACGCCCGCACAACAAAATTGGGTGTCCAAGTTATTCGGTTATGATTTTGTGATCGAATACAAACCGGGTCCTCACACTTTATTCAATGATACATTATTTTACAAGGGGAGCATTTTAGTACCGAAAGATTCGCCATGGACAAGAAAGTTTATATAAGAATTTCACTCCACACAGATTGAAAATTTAAAAGACCAATATCAAAAACCTACATATTTGCTTACATTATGACACAGATCTGACATTTAGCACACAGTGGAGACCAAACCATCATTGTTTCATAACATAAAAACGTTCATATCTCGCTTCAATTAGGATAAAGCATTATATAAATCGTAATTCACACAAAAGAAACTAATACTTTCAAACAAATGTTCATGGAAATGTTACGTACTGGTAGGATCTCGTGCCTCATATAGTTTCTGGTAAATGTTAAGAAAATAATTTTCATTTGAAGCCTTCTTGAGGAGTTAATTTAAAATATAAATGAACGTGTCAGATGATTTATCCATGATATCTAGCAATTGAAGGAAAGGTGGTAAATTAATAGTGTGACATGGATGAAGGGTAAATTTTGGAGAGGTCTGCACAACAGCATGATGAAAGGATAATATAATAATGGAACATTAAAAAGTACCTCTAGTGCTCTCTGCAAGCTTACGACGTTTTTTCTGTCTATTTCCTGATTCTTTGCGATTCTTAGTCTTTGTTCATCGAAGATGCTCCTTTCTCTCTCTAAATCAAAATCTGGAAGGAGGTAAATGACACATTTACAATTTGGATATCAAATACTTTTTCTTATTTAAAAATGAACAGACACCTATGCACTCAATATCTTTTAAATAGTGCCATTTTTTTAAAGAATAAATACAAAATATAGACTTCACAAATAGTGGATATTTTGCAACAAAAATAGATATTTTGCAACAAAAATAATCTCACAGCAACTTCTAGTATTCTAATTAGCATCTGCAATTTAATTAAGGCTGATTGTAATAACATTGAAAGGGATGAAATGTGAATATAAATAGGGTTCATTAATACTCAGCAAGTGCGAAAGAGAACAATACAAAGATCTTAGGCTTCATTTGGATTGATGGATTTGAAGCTACAGATTCCAATCCATAATAACAAATCCATTGACCTTGTTAGGAGTTCATTATACAATAGATTTCAAATCCTTAAAGTTCTTATGTAAAGCTAATTATTGAGTAATTGTGGTGATTTCAAATCCATCTTATATGTAGTTATTTAGAATCCATCTTACAAATCCTTTCCTCAAATCCAATCTTTCAATCTAAGTGCAACCTAAGTTTATTTCTGAATCAAAGCCAGAACTGCTGCACCTAACAAATCCCCAAAAATATATGCCCCAAATAATACAAAATAAAAATATGCAGTAATGTAACTAGATTTATTCTGGGAATGATTGGATAAGGCAAACAAGAACTACTCCATAGATATTAAGCAGATACTAATAAAAAAACTGTCGGACCTAAGATAATTTTTTTGAAAGGTATCTTTCCAGAAAGTAGCAACAACAAATACTGGGGTAGAGGACGACGATGAGTTGGTTTTTCTTTTTCTGATCCTCATCCTCCTTGCAACCCTTCCATTGCCAATCTCAATGTGCAGAGCTCAAACTTCAATTTTATTCACTGCATTTAATTATTAGACACTCTAAGCTAAATACTTGTTCTCCGATACAATACCGGTACAAAAATATACGTCCAACGATGCTTATATTTTTAAATTAAGAAATTAAACACAACGAGGAATTATTTAATAGTTAGAAACTCACTCGATTATATAATTCACAATATCCGAATTATCTCACCCTGCAACTTACCTAATTAGTAACTGAAATTTCCACTTAATAGAAGATTCCTAAATTTATGCAAATATATTTTACAAGTCAGGGTTTCGAAGAAATAGATGTGAAACATTAAAAATTTGAAATATAACTGATAAAAATGGAGCGGCTAGGACCTAGACCGGAGATGGTGGACGGCCTACGGTAGACACCTGCTGGAACAAAAGCCTTACCGCCGTGCGCCTCTGTGCTGTGCGTAAGGTCTGAGTGCGAGAGAAGAGAACAGACGATGAGAAAAAAATCTCCGTTCAAAATTATTCTCCAAATAACGAGTGAACGTGAGAAATGAGAATGGAGAACCAAGCCCTGACAAAAGAGACCCATCAACAGAATAATGGGCCCTGGTTAGAGTAATCAAAATGGAGTGGAATTGGGCCTAGCCTCTATACTATTAACTATCCATTTTATTGATTTATTCACAACTTTGCCTTTTTTCGGCTTTTCGTAATTTGATAGCCCACTACGGATGAGTAACTTCATTGGGGCTAAGGGTGGCAAATAGGAATAACCGAATAAGGGTATGTTTTTTGTATAATGGGCCTATTGAAGGCCCATTTTATGTGGGTTAACTCATACAAGAAAGGGGAAACAATACGAGCGGCGCATAAGAAACAAAATTGGCTTCAAGCGCTTCTCTTAATTCAAAAGAACTGCCTTATACAGTTATACCATGCAAACGCGCATTGTTCTAAAAATTTTTTTAAATTTCAGCTAGCCCCAATTACTCCCGGCCTAGGCGCTAGACCTCTTTGTCCGCCTATAATTTTTTCGCGATTAGGCCCCGTCTAACCCCACCCAGGTCCCGTCTAACCCCGTCCAGGCTCCGTTTAGGCGGTAGGCCCCAATTTGCCGCCCGACTAGTGCTAGTGCTTTTTAGAGCACTGCGCACGAGAAACAGGGGAAAAAAGGGTTTCGTTCTGTCTGAACTCTCATTCAACTAGAAAAAGTAAAATTACCAATGTGCTTCCGGTGGCGGTCAGCTCGAGCATCTCCGAGGACTCCACTCTTCTCGTCCAAGCCGCCAAGTACACTGTAATTTCTCTTGCTCGTTTATCCTTAAACAATTTTTTAACGGTTTTCCTTTTTTTTTTGAAAAAAATGACTGTTCAGGAATCAAGTTTAAGAATAATGAGTTGAGGTTTAGAACTTATGCGTTTAAGATCGAGATTGAAAACCAATGTGTATAATTTTACATTTGTCACCCAATTTTTTGGTTCCAAGAAACAAGGTGTAATGACCAATTCCCCTGTCTTCTCATACTTCGAACCAAGAAAAAAAAGAGCCTGCTACTTTCTACATCTCAGCCGTACGGATTAGTGAGGAAGGAGAAGAAACTTTTCATCATCTATGTAAGTCCAAGCGGCTACGATAATCTAGAGGGGGGTGAATAGATTATCTCCGTCTTTTCGATTTCGCCCTCTTTTTCGAACCGAATGCTCAAAGACAATAATAAAGGTGCGGAATGTAAACAACACCCGTCGATTTATAGAGTTTCAACCCACCTAGGGCCTAATCCTCTACCACCCCAGTATATCTTGGATGGATTTCAAAAAGAAAAAAAGATTTTATTAATTTACCACAAATTAATACAACACCAACTTACAACAACACCTTGAAGAGCACCACACTCTTCTTCAACACCACCTTTGAGATTACCACAATCTCACTTGAAGATTACCACAATCTCCAACGGCACCTTGTGAAGATTACCACAATCTTCAACCTTGAAGAATACCAAATTCTTCAACACCTCAACAAGAAGATTACCACAATCTTTTTACACCTAAAACCTAGATCACCCAAGTGTGTTCTTACCACAAGAACACTCACAAGGATATCTTGTGTTGAATGATTACCCAAATTCAAGATTACAACTCGATAATTGATAATACAATAGAGTGCAAGTGTAATCAAGAAAAGCCTAGACCTCAAGAATGTGAAAGTGAATAGCTAGACAAATTACAACAAGAAATAAGATAAATGTAAGAACAAGTGTATTCTTGAGTGTATCTTGTTGTGTTGTAGTTTTCTCTCTTGTTGTTGTGCTTCAAATCTTCCTCTATTTATAGGAGAAGATTGATACTTGATAGCTCCTCTTGGAATCTGATTTCTACAAAAATTGCAATTAAAATCAAGATTATAGCTGTTAGAAATCAATTCCACAATTTAAGGAAAAGTTGTCGCCGCACAACGGTTAGAATTTTGTTTGTCAAACTTAAGGCGACGGTGGCCGCACGTAAATAGAGTTTGAAATAATCATATCAACATTTACACAGGCGACCGGTCGACGTGCACCTCGACCGATCGACCCTAACCACAATCGGTCGCACTCATCAAAAAAATGAAAGACAAGTTGTTTCGATTTTTGCTCCCGTGCACGGCCGCCCCCTAGTCGTCGGCCGACGGCTGACCGTTGCCCCGACCATTTTCTCGCAAACATGAAGTTTTCTGTTTTCCTCAACTTTCAGTGCGGGTTGCCCTATACGGCGACCGGTTGACCTCAAAACAAAAGTGTTATCCAATTTTATATCGAAAATAAACTTCAAGAAATACTTCGAAAAATAGTGAAAATATTTTAGACCAATCGGGAGTATTAGGACAACATTTAGAAACATTGTTTTGGTGTAAAAATACATTAACACAAAATCATTAAAAGTGTTGTCCAATTTTGTCGAAAATAAAACTTGAAGAAATACTCCGGAAAATATTAAAACCATTTTAAATCATTTAGGAGTATTTGGACAACCTTTAAAAGCATTGTTTTGGTATAATAACAAAATCAACAAAATCATGATAAAACCATTTATCAAACAATCTCCCCCTTTTTGATGATTACAAACCAAAACAATTTTAACGAGGTCAATTTTGAAAACAAAACAATTTTACCGGTTAAAAAGAGTTATCCGTTGTGAGCGACAACATTCCATGCAATATAAACACAAGGATGGGAGTAGAGATATTCAAACATATATAGCAAAAGCTCCCCCTATCAATATGCACAACAAGAGTAATGTAAAAGCAATCAACCAAAAGCTAAAAGCTTAGCTTTTACATATTGATCTTCGGTTCAAGAGCTTATAAGCTCCCCCTGTCAACAAAATATCATTAGACAAATATATAAGTCCATCATACATCAATTGGACTAAGTATAATGCACAACTTATGGCTTTATCAAGCCATAGCTTATAGCTTCTTTTGTTAAGCTTAACTTAGCTTTTATGAGCTAATGAGCTTATAACATGTTTCTCCCCATTTGGAATCATCAAAAAGAATGTTAGCACAATAAACACATCATATAATCATATCAAAGTGCACAACTAAACCGATGTATCGAGCTATTTGAACAATGAAGCTTATAGGCCAAATGGGAGCGAAAAGTCGATCATACGACTTGTAGAAGTTTATGAAAAAATCATTTGATTTGTAAAAACATGATCTCTATAAATATATGAGACTTTCGAAATCGAGAGAATCATGTAGGTGATGAATTTTTCATTGAAATATTTTATCGAACACTTGGCGGGCGTCAAAAATTGAAAAGAATATATATAGCCCTTGTAAATGAAATCAAGCCAAGTTTTTCATCACCAAATGCAATTTAATAAATATCATTCATCAACAATCAATAAGCTCATCACAAACATATACTAATTTCATCAAGATAGTACATATAGGCCAAGTTCTCAAGGGTTCAACCCAATTGAGATTAAGGAAGTAGAATTCTTACCATTTAATCGGTAAATATGAGCATCAATGATGATAACCGAGCTAGGTAGTCCCCAAAATATATAATTCATGCATCAAAACTCATTTGAAGTGAATTGTGTGTGAAATTTGCAAAGGGGACGAAAATAGAGTTGAAAGGGCCAAAATGGCTAAGTAAAAGAACAGAGACGATTTAAGCCAAGAAATCACATTGGGCGACCGGTCAAGGGCTAGGGCGACCGGTCGAGCAGGTGGGCGACCGGTCGACCCTTGCCCTGGTAGCCCACTGCTTCTTTCTGTTTTGCAAATTCCGAAGTTTGATCCAAAAATCCGATTTTTCGCCCCTAAGTTTTAAAGACGTGCAAAATGCAAACGTAGACCTCATTCATTATACATTATGTCATAATCAAACTCGGAATGAGGTAAAATACTCAACGGTTAATGATTAAAAAGTCCGCGAGTTATCCTTGAGACGGAATTAAACACATCTCAAGTTTTTGTTAAAAACTCAATCCCTTAGAAAGTTTTTCGAATCTCAATATGTTTAGTTCGATGATGACGAACTATATTTTGACTAATTTTTACCGGACTTGTTATCCCAAAAAAATAAGAACGTTTTAAAGCTTTGGATGAACAAGTTATAAGAAGAAGTGCCTTACAAATATCGAAAAATTCTTTTAATGATACTTTAATGAGATTCGTTGGGATAATTTGAAGTCGAGCATATAGACATAAGGCATATGGAATGTCGAGTCCATAGAAATAATACAAGAAAAACATACCTCGAATTTTTTTGTCAATCGATATGTCTTTCTCAACCTTTGTTAATCTCTACATTGGTAGCCATAGAGGTTGAGTTGATTCTTCCTTCTTCAATGCCTAATATCTTCAAAGATATTTTTGTATATTTTGATTGTGAATTTATAACCACCTTCTTGGCATTGATTAACTTGAATTCCAATGATCAAATTTGAGCTCCCATCATCATGATCATCTCAAGTTCACCTAGTATCAACTTAGAAAACCATATCTTGCACAAATGTTCATTAGTAGCACCAAAAGTATTCTCATAAATATGCACAAGCAAACAATCTTGCCCTTTTTCAAAAAACAAAGAGAGTAGTATCAATTTTACCTCTTGTAAAATCATTTAGCAAAAATAGCTAAGTCTATCATACCATACATGGGGTACTTGTTTGAAACCATACCAGGCCTTTAATAAAGATCATTTGGCCTAGAAAAATTTAAACCCCGGAGGTTGTTTTACATAGACTCTTACTAGAATAACGCTATTTAGAAAATAGGATTAAACATCCATTTTGTAAAGCTTGAAATTTTCTTAAAACAAGAATGGACAAGTAAAATGCAAATAGCTACTAACTGTGCTATGAGTGCAAATGTTACATCAAAATCAATTACCTTCTTCTAGAAAATACCTTTGAGCTACTAACCTCGCCTTAGTTCGACCAATGTTGCCTTGGTCATCGAGTTTGTTCCGAAATACCCTTTTTGTCTACTTCATTACTATCATCATAGGGCATCCAATTTGTCTAAGGTGTTCACAATAGAACATATACATCCAAATATTTTGAGGTAACTAATATTTGGAGTACTTCATTTCTCATCTACACAACTTAACAAACTCATTAGCGGCATCGCTTATATAATTAAGAAAAAAAATAGCCCAACTGTAAAAACATGTCTCAATCATCAATCACAAAATATCTTGCAAAAGAGCATAGTAGTAAGAGACACTATATATATAGACCATGAAGCAAGAAACACATAATATGCATTTAGAAGATCATCAAGAGTCTAATAAATCATGCAAGTTCAAATAAGCTTAAGAAAGCTACAAAAGGTCTCTTTTGAAATTTGAAAATCCGATAGCATATAATTGAGACCTCATTTAAAAGAAGTAAGTTGACAAAATATGTGCAATCAAATATCGAATAGTGCCTTTCAAAAAAACTAAAAATCCTCTTAATAGCACTTGTATGAAATACTATAAAAAAACAAGCACATAGGCATATGGCAATACATATATCGAGTCTATAAGAGTAAAAGTAACACAAGTAAACGTACCTCGATAATTTATGCATTTCTTGACAAAATGGCCATTTGTGAAAATATGTAAATCCTACACAATTCTTAAAACAAATCTAGCACAAATCATAATGATAAAAGTATAGGCTAAGAGATATCACAAGTAAGCTCATGCCATAAAAATCCATAAGAGATGATAATACACTTTAGTCTACAAAAATGCACAAGAGTTTTAAAAACATCATATAAGGTCTTCTTTTTCAATTTTTTTTTTAAAATTACAAATAAGTTTTGAAGACCTTAATTTAAAATTTAAATACATGAAAACTCATTTTGCAAGTAGGACACAAATAAAAACATGCATAATAGACAAATAAAATGCATATTTAAATAGGGAGATACAGTTTACCAATTACGCCGTTTCCATGGGTTTTGTCTTTCCCATTGTTGATGATATATTCCCCTTAAGAGGTCACTTTGTTGATGATGACTTCTTTGATTACTCCATTTCCAAGGTTTGTTACCTTCCCATTGTTGATGGTCTCTCCTCCTTTGAAAATCATCTTGTTGATGATTTCTTTGCCATTTCCAAGGATTGTGTTCTTCCCATTTTTGATTATATCCTCCTCTTGGAAATTTGCTTTGTTGAAAATAGTTCCTCCTTCTTTGATCAAATGAATCGGTCATTTGATGCCTTCTTGGCGGTATGAATTTTCTTCGATCATTATTTCGCCGGGTACCTAATATGACATTATTTTGTGGTACCCTCAAGTGTTTGGGTCCTTTAGGATTAGCTTTGAGACTTTTAGGTCTCCAATAATGATTAGAGCTATTTATAGCCCGACAAGTATTAGCCGTATGACCCTTTTTACCGCAATAGAAACATGTAATAATTCTAGAAGCATAATGACCAACATGCATAGTGACTTGATCCTTTTTCATATGATTAACAACATTAGGCTTATGATCAAGCCCTTTATCACAATTATGAATATCAACAATATTGGACATTTTATTGGTACTTAAGTTTGATTTTGATAAATCATTTTTCATGCAATCAATATTTTCAACAAGAGTACTATTTTCTTTTTCAAGGTTTCTAACCTTGTCAAGTGTGGTGGTGTGATCACATGATAGTGATTCATAGGAAGTAAATAAACTATCCTTATCATTTTTCAAAACATTGAATTCCTTTTTCAAATTTTTGTATTTAACAAGTAAGCTTTGGAATTCATTTTAAAGCTCATCATAATCATTTGGCAAATCACTATAATCATTTTGAATAACAATATCATAGGAAGTAGAGGGTTTAAGACATACCTCATTTTCTTCTTCGATGCCCATAAAACAATATTCAACTTCTTCATAGTTGGAAGTTGTGAGATGCTTGTTCCTTAGATTTGAGCTTGTATCCCTTTGAGAAGTAGATGCTTTTGTTTGACTCCTTTCATTTGCAAATACTCCATAGATGGCTTCTAATTTTTGCCATACCTCATGTGCCGATCGAATTCCTACAATATGTTCATATTCCAAATTAGTAAATGAACAATGCAAAATATTTAGAGCTTTACCGTTTAAGAAGATGTTTTTCTTCTCTTCATCATTGAGCTCTTTGAAGCCTTTGGAGGTGTGTGGTGTGTCTTTCATCGGAATGGATTCTCCATTTATGACGGTGTTCCAAATATCAAATCCGCAACCTTGTAAATAGCATTCCATTCTTTCTTTCCAAAATATAAAATTTTTGGAATCAAATAGTGGTGGCTTGGTGGTGGAGGTGCCGGAAAGATGAGCTTCGTTCGTAGCCGACGATCGTTTCTCTTCACTCGCAATGTGAAACGAGCTTGCCAAAGAGTTTGGCTCTGATACCACTTGTAAGTCAAAGTGGCTACGATAATCTAGAGGGGGGTGAATAGATTATCTCCGTCTTTTCGATTTCGCCCTTCTTTTCGAATCGAATGCTCAAAGACAATAATAAAGGTGCGGAATGTAAACAACACCCGTCGATTTATAGAGGTTCAACCCACCTAGGGCCTAATCCTCTACCACCCCAGTATATCCGGGATGGATTTCAAAAAGAAAAAAGATTTTATTAATTTACCACAAATTAATACAACACCAACTTACAACAACACCTTGAAGAGCACCACACTCTTCTTCAACACCACCTTTGAGATTACCACAATCTCACTTGAAGATTACCACAATCTCCAACGGCACCTTGTGAAGATTACCACAATCTTCAACCTTGAAGAATACCAAATTCTTCAACACCTCAACAAGAAGATTACCACAATCTTCTTACACCTAACACCTAGATCACCCAAGTGTGTTCTTACCACAAGAACACTCACAAGGATATCTTGTGTTGAATGATTACCCAAATTCAAGATTACAACTCGATAATTGATAATACAATAGAGTGCAAGTGTAATCAACAAAAGCCTAGACCTCAAGAATGTGAAAGTGAATAGCTAGACAAATTACAACAAGAAATAAGACAATGTAAGAACAAGTGTATTCTTGAGTGTATCTTGTTGTGTTGTAGTTTTCTCTCTTGTTGTTGTGCTTCAAATCTTTCTCTATTTATAGGAGAAGATTGATACTTGATAGGCTCCTCTTGGAATTTGATTTCTACAAAAAATTGCAATTAAAATAAAGATTATAGCTGTTAGAAATCAATTCCACAATTTAAGGAAAAGTCGTCTGTTTGCACAATGGTTAGAATTTTCTTTCATCAAACTTAAGAGCGACGGCCGCACGTAAATAGAGTTTGAAATAATCATATCAACATTTACACAGGGCGACCGGTCGATGTGCACCTCGACCGGTCGACCCTAACCACAATCGGTCGCACTCATAAAAAAAATGAAAGACAGAAGTTCTGTTTCGATTTTTGCTCCCAGGTATCGGTCGCCCTATAGGTCGACCGGTCGACGGCACCGGTTGCCCTATAGGGTGACCGGTTGCCCTGACCATTTTCTGCAAACATGAAGTTTTCTGTCTTCCTCGACTTTCAGGTACGGGTTGCCCTATACGGCGACCGGTTGACCTCAAAACAAAAGTGTTATCCAATTTTATATCGAAAATAAACTTAAAGAAATATTTCGAAAAATAGTGAAAATATTTTAGACCAATCGGGAGTATTAGGACAACATTTAGAAACATTGTTTTGGTGTAAAAATACATTAACAGAAAATCATTAAAAGTGTTGTCCAATTTTGTCGAAAATAAAACTTGAAATACTCCGAAAAATATTAAAACCATTTTAAATCATTTAGGAGTATTTGGACAACCTTTAAAAGCATTGTTTTGGTTTAAAAACAAAATCAACAAAATCATGATAAAACCATTTATCAAACAATCTCCCCCCTTTTTGATGATTACAAACCAAAACAATTTTAACGAGGTCAATTTTGAAAACAAAACAATTTTACCGGTTAAAAAGAGTTATCCGTTGTGAGCGACAACATTCCATGCAATATAAACACAAGGATGGGAGTAGAGATATTCAAACATATATAGCAAAAGCTCCCCCTATCAATATGCACAACAAGAGTAATGTAAAAGCAATCAACCAAAAGCTAAAAGCTTAGCTTTTACATATTGATCTTCGGTTCAAGAGCTTATAAGCTCCCCCTGTCAACAAAACATCATTAGACAAATATATAAGTCCATCATACATCAATTGGACTAAGTATAATGCACAACTTATGGCTTTATCATGCCATAGCTTATAGTTTATTTTGTTAAGCTTAACTTAGCTTTTATGAGCTAATGAGCTTATAACCTGTTTCTCCCCCTTTGGAATCATCGAAAAGAATGTTAGCACGATAAACACATCATATAATCATATCAAAGTGCACAACTAAACCGATGTATCGAGCTATTTGAACAATGAAGCTTATAGGCCAAATGGGAGCGAAAAGTCGATCATACGACTTGTAGAAGCTTATGAAAAAATCATTTGATTTGTAAAAACATGATCTCTATAAATATATGAGACTTTTGAAATCGAGAGAATCATGTAGGTGATGAATTTTTCATTAAAACATTTTATCGAACACTTGGCAAGGCCAAAAATTGAAAAGAATATATATAGCCCTTGTAAATGAAATCAAGCCAAGTTTTTCATCACCAAATGCAATTTAATAAATATCATTTCATCAACAATCAATAAGCTCATCACAAACATATACTAATTTCATCAAGATAGTACATATAGGCCAAGTTCTCAAGGGTTCAACCCAATTGAGATTAAGGAAGTAGAATTCTTACCATTTAATCGGTAAATATGAGCATCAATGATGATAACCGAGCTAGGTAGTCCCCAAAATATATAATTCATGAATCAAAACACATTTGAAGTGAATTGTGTGTGAAATTTGCAAAGGGGACGAAAATAGAGTTGAAAGGGCCAAAATGGCTAAGTAAAAGAATAGAGACGATTTAAGCCAAGAAATCACATTGGGCGACCGGTCAAGGGCTAGGGCGACCAGTCGAGCAGGTGGGCGACCGGCCGACCGCCCTGGTAGCCCACCGCTTCTTTTCTGTTTTGCAAATTCCGAAGTTTGATCCAAAAATCCGATTTTTCGCCCCTAAGTTTTAAAGACGTGCAAAATGCAAACGTAGACCTCATTCATTATACATTATGTCATAATCAAACTCAAAATGAGGTAAAATACTCAGCGGTTAATGATTAAAAAGTCCGCGAGTTATCCTTGAGACGGAATTAAACACATCTCAAGTTTTTGTTAAAAACTCAATCCCTTAGAAAGTTTTTCGAATCTCAATATGTTTAGTTCGATGATGACGAACTATATTTTGACTAATTTTCACCGGACTTGTTATCCCAAAAAAATAAGAACGTTTTAAAGCTTTGGATGAACAAGTCATAAGAAGAAGTGCCTTACAAATATCGAAAAATTCTTTTAACGACGCTTTAATGAGATTCGTTGGGATAATTTGAAGTCGAGCATATAGACATAAGGCATATGGAATGTCGAGTCTATAGAAATAATACAAGAAAAACATACCTCGAATTTTTTTGTCAATCGATATGTCTTTCTCAACCTTTGTTAATCTCTACATTGGTAGCCATAGAGGTTGAGTTGATTCTTCCTTCTTCAATGCCTAATATCTTCAAAGATATTTTTGTATATTTTGATTGTGAATTTATAACCACCTTCTTGGCATTGATTAACTTGAATTCCAATGATCAAATTTGAGCTCCCCTCATCATGATCATCTCAAGTTCACCTAGTATCAACTTAGAAAACCATATCTTGCACAAATGTTCATTAGTAGCACCAAAAGTATTCTCATAAATATGCACAAGCAAACAATCTTGCCCTTTTTCAAAAAACAAAGAGAGTAGTATCAATTTTACCTCTTGTAAAATCATTTAGCAAAAATAGCTAAGTCTATCATACCATACATGGGGTACTTGTTTGAAACCATACCAGGCCTTTTATAAAGATCATTTGGCCTAGAAAAATTTAAACCCCGGAGGTTGTTTTACATAGACTCTTACTAGAATAACGCTATTTAGAAAATAGGATTAAACATCCATTTTGTAAAGATTGAAATTTTCTTAAAACAAGAATGGGCAAGTAAAATGCAAATAGCTACTAACTGTGCAATGAGTGCAAATGTTACATCAAAATCAATTACCTTCTTCTAGAAAATACCTTTGAGCTACTAACCTCGCCTTAGTTCGACCAATGTTGCCTTGGTCATCGAGTTTGTTCCGGAATACCCTTTTTGTCTACTTCATTACTATCATCATAGGGCATCCAATTTGTCTAATGTGTTCACAATAGAACATATACATCCAAATATTTTGAGGTAACTAATATTTGGAGTACTTCATTTCTCATCTACACAACTTAACAAACTCATTAACGGCATCGCTTATATAATCAAGAAAAAAAATAGCCCAAGTGTAAAAACATGTCTCAATCATCAATCACAAAATATCTTGCAAAAGAGCATAGTAGTAAGAGACACTATATATATAGACCATGAAGCAAGAAACACATACTATGCATTTAGAAGATCATCAAGAGTCTAATAAATCATGCAAGTTCAAATAAGCTTAAGAAAGCTACAAAAGGTCTCTTTTGAAATTTGAAAATCCGATAGCATATAATTGAGACCTCATTTAAAAGAAGTAAGTTGACAAAATATGTGCAATCAAATATCGAATAGTGCCTTTCAAAAAAACTAAAAATCCTCTTAATAGCACTTGTATGAAATACTATAAAAAACAAGCACATAGGCATATGGCAATACATATATCGAGTCTATAAGAGTAAAAGTAACACAAGTAAACGTACCTCGATAATTTATGCCTTTCTTGACAAAATGGCCATTTGTGAAAATATGTAAATCCTACACAATTCTTAAAACAAATCTAGCACAAATCATAATGATAAAAGTATAGGCTAAGATATATCACAAGTAAGCTCATGCCATAAAAATCCATAAGAGATGATAATACACTTTAGTCTACAAAAATGCACAAGAGTTTTAAAAACATCATATAAGGTCTTCTTTTTCAAATTTTTTTTAAAATTACAAATAAGTTTTGAAGACCTTAATTTAAAATTTAAATACATGAAAACTCATTTTGCAAGTAGGACACAAATAAAAACATGCATAATAGACAAATAAAATGCATATTTAAATAGGGAGATACGGTTTACCAATTACGCCGTTTCCATGGGTTTTGTCTTTCCCATTGTTGATGATATATTCCCCTTAAGAGGTCACTTTGTTGATGATGACTTCTTTGATTACTCCATTTCCAAGGTTTGTTACCTTCCCATTGTTGATGGTCTCTCCTCCTTTGAAAATCATCTTGTTGATGATTTCTTTGCCATTTCCAAGGATTGTGTTCTTCCCATTTTTGATTATATCCTCCTCTTGGAAATTTGCTTTGTTGAAAATAGTTTCTCCTTCTTTGATCAAATGAATCGGTCATTTGATGCCTTCTTGGCGGTATGAATTTTCTTCGATCATTATTTCGCCGGGTACCTAATATGACATTATTTTGTGGTACCCTCAAGTGTTTGGGTCCTTTAGGATTAGCTTTGAGACTTTTAGGTCTCCAATAATGATTAGAGTTATTTCTAGCCCGACAAGTATTAGCCGTATGACCCTTTTTACCGCAATAGAAACATATAATAATTCTAGAAGCATAATGACCAACATGCATAGTGACTTGATCCTTTTTCATATGATTAACAACATTAGGCTTATGATCAAGTCCTTTATCACAATTATGAATATCAACAATATTGGACATTTTATTGGTACTTAAGTTTGATTTTGATAAATCATTTTTCATGCAATCAATATTTTCAACAAGAGTACTATTTTCTTTTTCAAGGTTTCTAACCTTGTCAAGTGTGGTGGTGTGAGCACATGATAGTGATTCATAGGAAGTAAATAAACTATCCTTATCATTTTTCAAAACATTGAATTCCTTTTTCAAATTTTTGTATTTAACAAGTAAGCTTTGGAATTCATTTTAAAGTTCATCATAATCATTTTGCAAATCACTATAATCATTTTGAATAACAATATCATAGGAAGTAGAGGGTTTAAGACATACCTCATTTTCTTCTTCGATGCCCATAAAACAATATTCAACTTCTTCATAGTTGGAAGTTGTGAGAGGCTTGTTCCTTAGATTTGAGCTTGTATCCCTTTGAGAAGTAGATGCTTTTGTTTGACTCCTTTCATTTGCAAATACTCCATAGATGGCTTTTAATTTTTGCCATACCTCATGTGCCGATCGAATTCCTACAATATGTTCATATTCCAAATTAGTAAATGAACAATGCAAAATATTTAGAGCTTTACCGTTTAAAAAGATGTTTTTCTTCTCTTCATCATTGAGCTCTTTGAAGCCTTTGGAGGTGTGTGGTGTGTCTTTCATCGGAATGGATTCTCCATTTATGACGGTGTTCCAAATATCAAATCCGCAACCTTGTAAATAGCATTCCATTCTTTCTTTCCAAAATATAAAATTTTTGGAATCAAATAGTGGTGGCTTGGTGGTGGAGGTGCCGGAAAGATGAGCTTCGTTCGTAGCCGACGATCGTTTCTCTTCACTCGCAATGTGAAACGAGCTTGCCAAAGAGTTTGGCTCTGATACCACTTGTAAGTCCAAGTGGCTACGATAATCTAGAGGGGGGTGAATATATTATCTCCATCTTTTCGATTTCGCCCTCTTTTTCGAATCGAATGCTCAAAGACAATAATAAAGGTGCGGAATGTAAACAACACCCGTCGATTTATAGAGGTTCAACCCACTTAGGGCCTAATCCTCTACCACCCCAGTATATCCGGGATGGATTTCAAAAAGAAAAAAAGATTTTATTAATTTACCACAAATTAATACAACACCAACTTACAACAACACCTTGAAGAGCACCACACTCTTCTTCAACACCACCTTTGAGATTACCACAATCTCACTTGAAGATTACCACAATCTCCAACGGCACCTTGTGAAGATTACCACAATCTTCAACCTTGAAGAATACCAAATTCTTCAACACATCAACAAGAAGATTACCACAATCTTCTTACACCTAACACCTAGATCACCCAAGTGTGTTCTTACCACAAGAACACTCACAAGGATATCTTGTGTTGAATGATTACCCAAATTCAAGATTACAACTCGATAATTGATAATACAATAGAGTGCAAGTGTAATCAAGAAAAGCCTAGACCTCAAGAATGTGAAAGTGAATAGCTAGACAAATTACAACAAGAAATAAGACAATGTAAGAACAAGTGTATTCTTGAGTGTATCTTGTTGTGTTGTAGTTTTCTCTCTTGTTGTTGTGCTTCAAATCTTCCTCTATTTATAGGAGAAGATTGATACTTGATAGGCTCCTCTTGGAATCTGATTTCTACAAAAAATTGCAATTAAAATCAAGATTATAGCTGTTAGAAATCAATTCCACAATTTAAGGAAAAGTCTGTCACTTTGCACAACGGTTAGAATTTTCTTTCATCAAACTTAAGGCGACTGTCGTCGCACGTAAATAGAGTTTGAAATAATCATATCAACATTTACACAGGGCACGGCCGACGCGTGCACCTCGACCGGGTCGACCCTAACCACAACCGGTCGCACTCATCAAAAAAAATGAAAGACAGAAGTTTTGTTTCGATTTTTGCTCCAGTGCACGGCCGCCCTATAGTCGGCCGGTCGACGGCATTTGCGGTTGCCCTATAGGGCGACGGTTGCCTCGACCATTTTCTCGCAAACATGAAGTTTTCCGTTTTCCTCAACTTTCGTGCACGGGTTGCCCTATACGGCGACCGATTGACCTCAAAACAAAAGTGTTATCCAATTTTATATCGAAAATAAACTTCAAGAAATACTCCGAAAAATAGTGAAAATATTTTAGACCAATCGGGAGTATTAGGACAACATTTAGAAACATTGTTTTGGTGTAAAAATACATTAACAGAAAATCATTAAAAGTGTTGTCCAATTTTGTCGAAAATAAAACTTGAAGAAATACTCCGAAAAATATTAAAACCATTTTAAATCATTTAGGAGTATTTGGACTACTTTTAAAAGCATTGTTTTGGTATAAAAACAAAATCATCAAAATCATGATAAAACCATTTATCAAACAATCTACACCAATTTCTTATTACAAACACCTTAAATATCATTAAGCAAGTGAACGTCAAATAATTAGGGCTTAAAAATTGAAGAGGCCGTGAGACTGAGGGGGAAGATTTCTCTGATCGTATTTGATTAAGTAGCTTGCTCATCACTTGGGGATCACAATTTCAGGACTTGACTTGGAAAATTTGTTATCAATTTGAAGGTGGGCGAATTGTTTCTTCGTAAATCCTTTCAAATGGGTTTGATTAATTTTGTTAAAAATGGAGAAATAAATGTCGTTTCATTGATTTTGTTGTGTGTATAGACAAATTAAATTTGCGCCAATCAAATGGTGACACATGTAAAATCCTATATTAAATATCAATTTTATAATTTCTGTTTATATTTTAGAATTTAATTAAATTTAATCCCTAATTTAAATAGTTAATTTGTTGATATTTTAATATATATATATATATATATATATATTATTGGTCAATTAAAGATTGCCAAATGTCAAAATCTTATAAATCAAGATTTATCTTGATTTATTATTTTTTTATAATTATCACAATTTGTGATTAAAGAAACAATATTAAATCTTGAAGGACCAATCAAATTAGAGTCATCGCCATATGAGTTTTCCTAAGACCCCTCTTCTACAAGTATAAATAGGGATCACTCTCAAGGAATTAAATGACAATTCAAAGAGAAGAAATCCAAGCAAGAAGACGGTGGAGAAATTCTCTCAAGGCAAGAAGAATATATTCAAGGAGATCCACGGTGTTCAAGGTGTTCATCACGGAGTCCATTCAAATCACGGCGTTTGATTCGGGAATAAGCTTCCAAGTCCTCGAGTAAACATTATTGAAGTCAGAACCATCTTGGAGGAAGATCAAAAGGTCAATTTCACCAAGAAGTTCATATATTCAAATCAAATATCATCAAATATATCACGTTTGATTCGAGATCAAGCTTTTAAGCCCTCGAATTAATGATATTGAAGTTTAAGTTTAAGTTTGGAGAAGATTAAACTGAAGAAACGATTCCAATTTCTCAAATTCCGGACATTTTGTTCTTGAAGAAAAGAATTAGAGGAGAAATAGAGATTGTAACCCATATATTTTCATTTTAATTCATATATATTTAATTTGTATGCTTTTTTTCTTGTTTGATATTTGCAAACAATAAAAATTTGTGTTACAAATTTTTGGCACGCTCGGTAGGACAATCTCTACCTCTCATCTCTTTTCCTCAACAAATCTTGAAGTATCGCGATGGCTACTAGCAAAACCACATCAACAAAAGCTGCTTCTTCAAACTCTTCTGGTGACACAAGTAAAAGTGTTGGCATCACTACAAGGAGTATGTCCAAGAAGCTAAGTGCATCCTTTGAGAAAACTCCAGTGCAAGCTAAAGAAAATATAACTCATCTCGAAGATGATGGAGACTTAAGAGATGATGCTTCATCCCCAACCTCCCCCTCGACATCAAGTTGCTCAAACATGGCACCCGTTATGGTGACGAATGCTACGTCACTGGAAGAGCAAATCGCAAGTTTGACGAGGGCAAACTGATGAACAAAATAGATAGTGTTGATACAAGCCGTGCGACGGGCAAGCAAGTTGAAACACATGAGGAGGTCGAGACATCCATGAAACAACGACCAAATGAAAAAGAGAAGTCTCCAGAAAATGAGTTGCAAGTCTCGTCTGATGGGCTGATTCCAGTCGACCAACTTAAGGAGTTCATTATGGGGACTATTAAGGACAAGTTCGATGGAAGTTCCAAGTCATCTATGACTTATGCCAAACCATATACGCAAAGGATTGACAACTTGAAGATGTCTGCTGGTTACCAACCTCCGAAGTTCCAACAATTCTATGGCAAGGGCAACCCAAAGCAGCATGTGGCTCACTTTGTCAAAATATGTAATGATGCTGGGACTTATGGAGATCGCCTCGTAAAGCAGTTTGTCCGGTCCTTAAAGGGAAACACGTTCGATTGGTATATTGACTTGGAAGTAAACTCAATCGACAGTTGGGAGCAATTGGAACACGAGTTTCTCAATCAATTTTACAACACCTGACAGACGGTTAGCATGATCGAGCTTACAAATACTCGTCAGTGGAAGGAAGAACCTATAATCGACTACATCAATCAATGGAGGAATTTGAGCCTCAACTGTAAAGACCGGTTGTCAGAAGCTTCGGCTATTGAGATGTGCATCCAAGGAATGCATTGGGGTCTTCGATACATTCTTCAGGGAATCCAACCGAAAACATTTGAAGAGTTGGCTACCCGGGCTCATGATATGGAATTAAGCATGGCAGCAAGTGGAGTTGAAGGGCCACCCATCCAAGAGTCTCAAAGATCCAAAGAGCGATATGAAGCCAAGAAAGGGGGCAAGTTTTCTTCTAAAGCTTCAAACAAGGAATCAATGGCAGTTAACACAACACCTATCAAATTCAAAGCAATACAAATGCAAAGACTAATGAAAAGAAAGACATTCCTCAAGAAAGAGAACAGAAAAAGTTGACTTTGAGAGAGATGCAAGCTAAACAATATCCATTCCTTGACTCTGATGTCTTTGGGATATTTGACGATCCGCTCAAGGCAAATCTCATTGAATTGCCCGAAATGAAGCGTCCCGACGAAGCTTGGCGAGTTGATGATCCGAAGTACTGCAAGTACCATTGTTTGGTAGGCCATCCAATTCATGATTGCTTCGTTTTCAAAGATAAAGTCATGCAGTTAGCTCGCCAAGGAAAGATATCACTTGAGGAAGATAGTGCAACTAGTAATGTTATTACCATCACATCTGAATTCATGGATGCTGGCAATGTTGCATGCAACATGACGAATGAGCAGCATGCTTCACCTAGTAAAGCATGTTTACTTGAGAAGGAAGTTGACAATATCACTGAAGATTGCATTTCAACAATTTCTTTCACTGATGAGGACCTGCTGCTTGGTTCTAAACCCCATAACAGGCCATTGTTCGTGAGCGGCTATACTCACGAGCAAAAGGTGAATAGGATTTTGATTGATGGAGGCTCAACAGTAAATATCTTATCGTTGGAAACATTAAAAGATTTAGAAATCCCCATGGATGAACTCGCAAATAGTCGTTTGATGATCCAAGGCTTCAATCAAGGGGGTAAAGGGCTCTCGACATCATAAGATTGAAACTGTTAATGGGCGAAATGGCCTCAACTGCACTGTTTCATGTCATAGACGCTAAGGCTTCTTACAATATGCTTCTGGGACGTCCTTGGCTACATGAGAATGGGGTGGTTCCTTCTACTTGGCATCAATGTTTCAAGTATTGTAGAGACGGTGTGGTAAAGAAAGTTCTTGGAGATGATAAGCCTTTCACCGAGGTAGAATCCCATTTTGCCGATGCCAAGTACTACTTCGAAGACATTAAGGCAATCAAGGCTAAAGAAAATCCACCTAAGCCATAAGATGATGAAGTCAAAGAAGGCAAAATCAAGAGAGCTTCTGCAGGTCATGATGACAATGGACCTTTGGAGGAATTGGTAGTGCCTTTAACAAAACTTGATGACAAGAAACCATCTCCTCAGCCACTCGAAAAGTTTGGCTGGCCAATTGAGGGACCTAATACTGAACACGGAGAAGGGCTCCAAAATGCGAAATGTTTTGATCCAAAAGCTTACGATTCTTGTTAAAGCTGGATATAATCTGCAAGAAAATTCTACCTTGGGGAGGCTCCCTTCTGAAGCTACGAATACTGAAAAGATGTCAAAAGAAAGGGGACATGTGGCTAAAAATACTCGGATAGGTCTTGGGTTTATGGCATCAACTCCTATTCGTAACGCCATTAGAAGAGCCAACATCAATTATGTGTCTGAAGGAGAACTTTCATCGACGGAAGATGCATTTGAGAAAAATGGAAAGAAGGTCCGACGAATATCAATCTTTGATAGACTCGGACCCATTCAAAAATTAAAGAGCAAAGGAACCATCTATCAGAGATTGGGCATCTCTACATCATCAAAATATTGGAAAAAATCTAGAAATCCACGGGCTACTGAAAAGCTTCGAAGTCTTGTTCCATCTCGTATGAAGCGACAAACTACTTTGTTCACATCATGTGAAAGGGTGTTGAAAGCCAAATTTCCAACTGTTGTTTTCACGCAACCTCAAGATGATGAAGATGATAGAGAAAGTGTGGCATCGACATATCATATCACCTTAAGCGAAGAAGGGAAAGAAGAAGATGCCGAAGATGCTCCTCCCGAACTCGAAGAAGAGATCAAGGCCACGATCGACGAGCTTAAAGAAATTAATTTGGGTGATAGTAATAATCCACGACCAATCTACATCAGTGAATTGTTAACAACTGATGAAGAAAAATCGTATATCGAATTGCTTCGGGAGTATAAGGATGTATTTTCTTGGTCCTACAAGGAGATGCCTGGATTAGACCCAAAAGTAGCAGTACATCACTTGTCCGTTAAGAAAGGAACCCGTCCAATTAAGAAAGCTCAATGATGATTTCGGCCCGACTTGGTTCCATTAATTGAGGCGGAAGTAAACTAACTCATCAAAGCTGGGTTCATTCGGGAAATCAAGTACCCTACATGGATCTCGAGTATTGTCCCTGTACGGAAGAAGAATGGCCAAATCAGAGTTTGTGTTGACTTTAGAGATTTGAATAGTGCGTGTCCTAAAGACGATTTTTCCATTGCATATAACTGAACTCATGATTGATGCCACTATGGGCCACGAAGCATTATCTTTCATGGATAGATCGTCTGGATATAATCAAATACGTATGGCTCCAGAGGATGAAGAGTTGACAACCTTTCGTACCCCGAAAGGTATATATTGCTACAAAGTGATGCCATTCGGTTTGAAGAATGCTGGAGCTACGTATCAAAGAGCCATGCAGAAAATCTTTGATGATATGCTTCACAAAAATATTGAGTGTTATGTTGACGATGTGGTTGTGAAGTCTAAGAAACGAGAAGATCACCTCCTTGATCTGAGGAAAGTCTTTGAACAGTTAAGGAGATATCAACTTAAGATGAACCCACTGAAGTGTGCATTCGGCGTTCGGCCTGGAAAGTTTCTTGGGTTTGTAGTTCGTCATCGAGGTATCGAGATTGAGCAAGCAAAGATCGATGCGATAGCAAGGATGCCTGAACCTCGTGATATCCATGAACTCAAAAGTCTGCAAGGAAAATTAGCTTATCTTCGAAGGTTCACCGGTCGATGCCATCCATTCAGTCGTCTTATGAAGAAAGGTGTCCCATTTGAATGGGATGAATCTTGCCAGAATGCTTTCAAATGTATCAAGGCATATTTGACGAAGTCTCCTGTGTTGGTTGCACCAGTACCTGGGCGCCCATTGATCCTTTATATCGCTGCTCAAGAACGTTCCATTGGAGCTCTACTAGCACAAGAAAATGATGGTGGAAAAGAGAGCGCTTTATACTACTTGAGTCGGATGATGACACCAAATGAGTTGAATTATTCGCCGATCGAAAAGATATGCTTGGCATTAATCTTCGCGATCCAAAAGTTGAAGCACTATTTTCAAGCTCGGTCTATTCGCCTTGTCTCGAAACCAAATCCACTACAATATGTTATGACAAAGTCAATCCTTTTTGATAGACTTGCAAGGTGGTACCTTCAATTGCAACAATTCGAAATCACATATATCCCTCAAAAGGCAGTAAAAGGGCAA
Source organism: Rehmannia glutinosa (assembly GCA_016081115.2). Classification (NCBI taxonomy): domain Eukaryota; kingdom Viridiplantae; phylum Streptophyta; class Magnoliopsida; order Lamiales; family Orobanchaceae; genus Rehmannia; species Rehmannia glutinosa. Next base: position 63,537 of record JABTTQ020003323.1, read on the forward strand.
GTCTTGGCGGACTTCTTGGCATATCATCCCATCCCATCCCTGCTGAGTGGGAGTTATCCGACGAACTACCTAATGAAGATGTGCTTATAATTGAGATTTCCCCTCCATGGAAGATGTACTTTGATGGAGCTTCTCATAGAGCTGGAGCTAGAGTTGGAGTTATCTTCGTTACACCTGATAAATTTTCTATTCTTCCTTGGCAGCCTCCAGACGCACCATCGAAAGCTCCAAATTTTCTATCACTTCATCATTCGAAGGCGAAGTATTCTGAATAGTGTAGATGAAATCCAGGCTGACCCTTTAGCTTCTTTAGTCTTGGCATCATGCAAATGATCTTTGACTTCGCTCAATTGTCGTGCAAGAAGTTCTTTAGACACAATCTCTGAAGATGACGACCTTGCTTCATCATATGCAACAGCTTTGGCAAAAAGATCTTTCAATGACCCCTCCACAAAAGAGATGTCAATAATATTAAAACTCTTCATAGACTCGGGTACAATCATCACTTCATCTTGAATAGAAGAAAGGGAGTCGATTAGTATGTTGGATATCTTTTCACGGAGATCGCTCCATAACTTTTGAAGGTATTCTTGCTGGTGGTTGCGAATAAACTTCTCACCTTGAAACACTGAAAATACCGCACAAGGGGACATCTTGGCCTCAACGGAGTTAGATATAACCTTTTGAGGATTCACGGTTAACAAGTTGGGCCCCATGATCAACCTCTGGCTATTTTGTGATCCATGCTCGCATTCATTATTGAGTAGTTGTTGCTCCAGCTGAAACATCACACCATCAAATTAGAAAACGGATTACCAATAAAAAAAGAGAAAAAAAAACGAAAAAAAAAGTTACTGACCTCTTCAACAAAATTCTCCGTAAGTGGTTGATTACTCACAACACCATTGGCTTCTTGTTGCTCTAGAGATTTGGATATAGGGTTTAGAGTTCAGGGTTTAGGGTTTCGAGTTTAGGGTTTAGGGTTTAGGGTTCAGGGTTTAGAGTTTTTTTTTAAAAAAAATATTTTTTAAGCAAAATAACACCCCGGGGGGTGGGGGATTGAGGCGTGATCCCCTACCTGTAGATCAAATAATCAAAATGTCATACAATGTCATATCCCGTCAAGGCGGGAGAAAATCAAAGAACAAATAACCTATCACTACGATATCTAGAAAGACTATCATAATGAGATATCTAAAAAAAACAATGATAACTAAAATCTAAAGCTCGGATATCCCAGCTGGTCCATCTAAATAAGAGATAGTAGATGGTGAGATGCCGTGCCCTCATAAACAATGTGACTACCAAGGGCAGCAGCTCCCAACTCCGCTAGATGATCTGCTGGTCGATTCCCTTCTCTGTGTATGTGGAAAATCGAATCATCGAAGGTCCTCAAAGATGTTCCGAATGCGAATCAGTGTATGTTGAACCTGCCAAGAGCGGTTCAGGGGTTAGGGTTTAGGGTTTAGGGTTTAGGGTTTTAGGGTATAGGGTTTAGGGTTTTAGGGTTTAGGGTTCAGCGTTCAGGGTTCAGGGTTTAGGGTTTTTTTTAGCAAACACCCGAAGGTGGAATTTTATTGAACATAAAAAAATATATACAAACTGATCACGATAGCCAAAAGTGCTATCCGATATTCAAAATTACAACTCGTATTTATCCAACTATTCAACGAAAATGATAACAAAAATGTCTAACTAAAACAAAGTAATAGAAGAAAGTTGTGCAAATCCGCAGCACGTCCCAAATGTCCAGCAATCAAAGTTCACGACGATCCAATCTTTCATTAGAATCCAAATGTTCTGCAAGTCAAGCCCATGTGATAAAAGCCAAAATTCAATTAACTGTAAAATCCTTTATGTCAGCCCATAACCTATCCAAGCCCAAACAAATTCTAATTCAATCCTAATTTAATCCTCAAAGCCTCAAAGCCCAAATCCAATATATCCTAAATACTCTTTTGTCAGCCCATATCCAGTAAAATCCATCCAAACCCAACATAATCCAATCCTAACTCTAACAAAATCCCTCAAGCCCACCGAAACAACCACCAAATTAATGAAAAAAGCTGGGAAACAGCTTTTTTATCCAAAAAAAGCTGTAACTTAAAAAAACATCCACACTGAAAATCATAAACACTTAAGCCTCCAAACATTAACCACATATTAACCTATTTCCCAAAAATTCGATCAAGCTAAGAATAGCTTTTTCCATCAAAAAAGCTAAAAGCAGCTTTTTTTTTGCAAAAAAGCTGGAAAAAAAACTGAGGCCAAGAAAACAGAGCAAACCAGAGCACAACTCCTTAATTACACCAGATATCATCAACCAAACAATTGAACCTCAAAGCATATACCCCTTCTCAAACAAACCAAGATGATCACACAACAGCATAGCCATACTTCACAAAGAATTCATCGGACATTTTCTAACATCAAAGCATTCATATCACAGGCAATCAATATAGCATTTAAACCACACATCTACACAACACCAACATCAAAGTCCTCAGCAACATCATGCAATACAACCCTCCTCAAGATTCACAACAATACAACAACAACAACAATATCAGAAGTAAGCACACAACACCACAACTACCCCATCTGTTACAACACATAATCAACAACATTTAGCAAATAAATCATACTAACCACACCCCAATTCAACACAACAACAACAATTATTTTCTAAAGGCAGGAATCCTCATTTTATCAACTCGAATTAAACCCTTCAATTTACCTGGGAGAGATGAAGGAGCAAACTCTTGTGTCCTTTGCTCATCACACCCCAAATTTGCCTAATAATCCGCCGGAGCATTACCTTCTCTGAAACTGTGTGTAATAACCGCATCTTTATCTTTAAACTTATGCTTAATTCTCAAAAAATCATGTTGGAGCCTCCAATGGCATATCTTCCTGTTTTTTATCATCCAAACCAAGGCCATTGAGTCCACTTCTATCCACCACTTGACATCCATTCCAAACCGAGATAAAATATCAATGCCCATAGCCAAAGCCTTCACTTCAGCTTCAAGACTATTCTCAACATCAAAATGAGCTTGAAATGCCCGCACAACCTCCCATCTGTCATTTCTAATCACTCCACCTCCACCAGCTTTGACCCCCTTGAAAGATCCATCAGTGTTTAGTTTAAGACACCCCACATGAGGTGTAGGTCCCAAGGGGTGTGAGTGTAAGGTTTAGAGGGGGGGGTTGAATAAACCTTACCCACTTTTCGATTTAGTCCTTTTAAAATGTTCAGAGTTAATACTTCACAGTTGAGTCCTTGATGGACAACTAAGTTAGTTGAGTTAGTCACTCATACAAATGTTAGCTTAGAATAAATTTGTTTTGACTAAAGACTTAACTCGTTGTGATATGTTTTCATTGGAAGACTTAACACTTCTCTTGAATTTGGTTAAGTTTGTTTTAATACTTGGTTTTAGCACTTAGTTAATTATCAATTGGATAGCAAATATGTCAACTTGAGATATAGTATGCAAAAATTAAAGTCTTTGAAATGTAAATGACAAAATAAGTTTTTATAGAGGTTCGAAGATGGGGTAATTCTTCTACTCCTCTTTCTCCAACTCCGGAGGAATCTACTAAGTATTATGAGTGGTTAAGTCCCAGATTGTCTTGATCACACAATTTGACTTGATCCTTTGGGACTTATTCCGGAGATGCCTTGGTCACAATGGCTTCTCGTGACGACTTAGCTTCTTTTTGCCTTGATACTACTGACCCACTTGCTCAAGCTCCTTGGATTTGATCACGAAGCCCTCCAAAAACTTGAGACTGGTTCGACCTTGAACCTTCCTACAGTCCTCCGTGGAATGTAGACCCCTTGATTCTTCAAATTATGTCCTCTTCAACTGATTGAAGTTGTCTTTCCTTCACAGGTGAGTGTTGGATTGATTTCCTTCGTAATGTAGGCTTGAGGATTGATCTTGAATAACTTGAGAATATTTTTGGTTACAATACAAATGTTAGCTTGAATGTTCGTGGTTCAGGTTGTCAAGGTAACCTCTTCTCAAATAAACTCCTCAGCCTTTTATAGTGTTCTTTTGAAAATTTGCCCGTTGAAGAGATAAACTTATTTTCAAAAGACACTTATGGTCGTTGGCTTGTCTTGTTGCAGTCCTTGGAATTTACGTTTCCTTGTATGAATGATTCTTCAGCTTTTCAGAGTTCTGACACGATGCAGTGCTTCCCATTGGTTTATTCCTTTTGCATGCTTCTGGGACTGAGCACTTCAAGAAAGGTAGTATGGAGGTATTACTTGTTTAAGTAATTCTCTTGATTTTTACGGCAACGGATCTCTTTCAGTTATCTCGACTTGACTGCATTTTATTAATTTCCCCAGGTGACTTCGAGTTAGCTTCTAATCATTGGATGACTCTTCTGTCACTTCAACTTGAGACATGGCTATCTTGAGTTGATTTGACTGATACTTCACTCACCGCATCTCATTTGCTCCTTCATCGAGTTCTGTCTTCTTCTCTTCTTTGCCACACTCACCGCCTCACAATGAGTCTTCTTTTCTAGTCTCCAGTTGTCTTCTTGCATGTTCAGGCATAGCTGACTTGACTCAGCTCGACCAGCCCTATTTATTACAATGCAATTTACAACAGAAAAAATGGGGTGCCAACTTTCTATTCTAAGTTTTACATGGCATTCATCAAAATCTAAGAATTAATTTCCTAACAATTTCCCCCTTTTTGATGATGCCAAAACTTAAAACATTCATACAATAAAGTAACAGCAAAGATACGTACAGACAATGCAGAATCATAAAATGTATGCGTAGAATCAATCTTTTATTGATCATAACATTCTTGTTCTTTACATAGCTGTTTACAAGGTGTATCAGAGCTTAAATGGAACTTAAAGTAACTATGTTGTTCTATATCTACACAAGTATAGAAATTGTACAATTTTATTCGATGTACATAAGACTTACATAAAATGTATTTACATAGTAAAATACATGAAGAGGTGGACAACAACACTTCATCTCCTTCGCTGCCTCCTTCTTTCATCTCCTTGACTCTGTCATCTTTCGACCTCTTTCTCTTTTCATCATCTTCACCGCTTTCTTTTTTCTCATACGCCTTCCGATGACTTCATCTCTTCTCGTCTTTCTTGTCTTTCCTCCCATAGCTGAGTTTGTCTTTTATTTTCCTCTTCAATTCTCTTCACATACTCAAGATTGTTCTTAGCCACTTGCGGGTTGGCTACTTCGTCAAATCCACCCCAATAAATCCCTCATTTCTTGCCTGGATCTATGTACTCAATGTTTTTGGGCAGAGATCTAGTCCGAAACCTCTTCCTCCACCATCGCTTCTTCCTCTCGCCTCTCGGGCGTGTATTTCTTTGGGGCCTTCTTTTTCCCACTAAGTGACTAGCAGAGTGACCAAGCAGAGCAGAGGATCTAGTAGTAGTCCGCTTTGCTGTTATCTTCTTCACATAGTTTGAGACCTTTTTCCCAAGACAAATCCCAGTGCTTGAGCCATGGACATATTTGCGAAGTAACCTTCGGATGCGAAGCGTCTTGAATTCATCAACAAGATCTTGGCTCGGCCGATCGAAATGGCATAAGTGTCTCTGTCTGTTGGAATGCCTCCATGTTGTTTGAGAATGTTCATAACTCGCATCCATCTTTCCTTCCACTTCCTTCATCCTCGCTTCAATCGTCTTTCTCTTTTCGGCCATAGGCTGCAGAGTGTTGGAGTGGCAGAGTCACTGGGAGTTTGCTGATGATATCAGCTGTGACAAGACCTTGTTGGGGGGGGGGGTTTTAGCAATCATCAAGGTCACATCTTTCAAGCCTTCCCCTTCAACATATTTTCCTTTCTTCTCTCTTATTACTTCCTCAGCTGTCTTTCCCTTCACAGCTGCATCTTCCTTCTCAGCTTTAGATCCCTTCAGCGCCTTTAGGTATTCATCTTCCCCCTTTTTGGCATCATCAAAGGAGAGAGGAACCCCTAGAAACAAGCTAGCAAGCATGAAGTCTAGTCTGCTGATAGCTGAGTTCTGCTTCGAATCTGCTGCAGAGTATGCTACGCGGAATTCAGAGCGAGTGGCATTGGATTCAGCTGCTACCAGCTTCATCTCAGCCATGAGAAGGCTGAACTTTCGATCCATGTTCTCCTCTACGCACATGAGCTCTTTCTTATTATATTCACGCAGCAACTTTATCTCTGTGGTGTGAGATTCATGCATTTGTTCGATGTGCTCTTGCATTTTTGTCTTTGCATCAGCATTCTTAACCCGCCATACTAGCAACTTGTTGAACAGTGTCCTAAAATATCGAGCTTGTTCCACGCGTATTGTCTGCTGCTGTTGCCACCATTCCCGGATCCTGACTATTATGCCTCACAGATCAGCAGTGAGGTCGGCGTCTCTGTTATCCAACCTCATGTCCAGTGAGGCCTGGTGCCTCTCCATCTTTTCGATTTCTGCAAACAGGGCTTTGAAAACTTCCCGAACCTCAGCTGTTACTTCTGTCTCAGCTGGCGGCCAAGCAACATCAAAGTCATAGTCTGCTGGAACAATGGTGTCTGTTGGAATAATAGGATCAGGTCTATGGAAGCGCCCTCGATCTCTAGCTGATTCTTCAGGTAGGTCAGGTACCTCCAGAGAGAAGGGAAATAATTCTACAAAAGGATCATCACGGGCAACTGGAATCTGCTCAATGACAATTGGTGCTCGTGAAGTCCCTTGAGGAGTCGAACCTGCTGCAGCTTAGGGAGCCTGTGCAGTGGACTCTGTTTCAGCTGTGGTCTTTTGTGAAGTTTACCCGCCTTTGCCGAGCCTCATTTGTCTTAACGAGCCTTCTTCGGTCTGTTGGTTTTTCCACATGAGTTGGTCGATCGGTCCTCGGCCTTATCGAGCGTCATCGGACGATGATGAGATTTCCATGGATGGCTCATCATCAAAGTTGAATGTTTGGCGAGTAGTCTTGAGGTCGACTTACTCGTGGTTGGAACATCCTCGGTGAGTCTTTTGGATCGGCAATAGGGGATGACTACCTTCATCTTCACCTTCGGATCCTAGAAAAGTTACATCGAGGATTATCTTGGGAATCGTGAAGGGCACTTATATCCTTTTTCGATGGATCAATGATAGCAGGAGGGATGTTCGTGCTTGATCTCTTTACCCGGGAAGTCTCAACCTCCGTTGGCCTTCATTACCTCCCGTAGTCTCAATCGCAACGAGGCCTTGACATCCCTTCGAAGTGTCGATTGTCTTGGGGTCTTCGAGGTGGCATCCACTAGAGTCTCAACTCCATGGATTGCACTTTCATTGCCCAAAGCGTTAACTCACAGGCGCAGTTCCTTCATGTGCCTCGACCGCATCAACAGCGTCATTGGCTCGCAGAGGTTGGCACTTCATTTGAGAGCGATCTTAATCATGCGAGCCTCTTCTGACAACTTGTTTGTGTATCCATTGTTCCTTCTCCACTTCGCCTCCTAGATTCGTTGTGGAGTCACCGCAGATCCTCCGACCTCATCGTAGTGGAGGGAGTTTCCCCCTCGGCACACACCGGTGAGTGACTTGGAATGGGGTCACTCGTCTCCGGACTCCTTTGTTCCCATTGAGTATTCACCGTTGGGGCGGGTGGTAAGACACATTCATTAGGGGTTGGCTCGATTGGGGTCTCCACAATCCCAGTTTCATCGCCAGTTCCCTTAATACCTTCCTCCGAATGAGCTGGGGAAGTGGTAACAACGACAACAGTGGCAATATGCTGCACCACTCCCATGGACCACATTTGTCAATTCGAGAAAGTTCAACATATCTGTGCAGTTTTCTTCATCCAGTGCTTGGACCACATTGGTCAATTCGAGAAAGTTCAATAGTTCCTCTTCTTCTTCAATAAATTCGGGTCTTTGGAACTGTTCACGCAGACGATTTTGAATGTTTGGGTATGGTGGGGATAGGATCATCACATCATCATAATTGTCATCGTCTTTTTGTTGTCCCTCTTGCTCAGGGATTGAGGGTAGCAAACTTTGTTGCTCGACATTCTCAGTAGCCTCTGTTACAGGCGGAGACACAACCCTTTCAATAGGTAATTCGATTATCTCAGCCATTCCTTGTTCCTCAGCCGTTCTTTCTACAGCTGGGTCTTCGAGTTGCCTCTGCTGACCGGCCTCAACAAAATTGGCCGTTTCATCAATAACTTCTGGAGACTCTACTTTTCCAGCAGTCTCGGGTATCTTTTCCAGCTGAGTAGCAGACTCAGCGGTCTTCTCAAGCTCGGAGAGCTTGGAAAGTCTTCTTCTTCTTTTTGTTTTCACCAGAGGGACATTTGGTTCCACTTCCTCTGGTTCGTTGAAGGTAAGAGCCTTCGCAGTTGTCTTAGAGGCAGCTGCCTTCCTTGTTGTGGAAGTCCTCTTCTTCTTGATCACTGGAGACGGGATTAACGGTTCCTTCTCCACTGCGGCTGCAGGGGCAGGAGACACGGCTGCAGGGGCAGGTGACTTTGCAGGGGCAGGTGCATATTTCTTTTTCTTTTTTGCAGGGGCGTAGATCTTTCTTAGCAAAGATAGTCTTCTTGGGAGGAGGGGAGACATTTGTATCTTTCGTGGTCACCGATTCCCCCCTCACTCGTGATCGCTCTCTTGGCGTAAGCTCTCTCTCAGTGCGCCAGAGAGGTTTGATCGAAACATCCTCTTGTTTACATGGAATGCCTTTCCATGTCGAAGAGGGACTCCTTTTACTTCCATCAGCCGGCCAATCACCAGGCCGTATCCCAGGGAACCTCCAAACGTACCATCCTCCTTGAAGGATTTATTCCCAACATTCTAGCAGAGTCTGCTGTATACAAACTCAGCCCAACTCACCTTCTTTTCTTCAATGATCGCAACCATTACGATCAATTTAGCTTTGGACAACTGGTCAAAGCTGCCAAATTTGATATCTATGCATTTGGCAACAATGTCCAACAATTTGTGGTAGTCCTCTTTCAGCAGCTTCTTATTGGCTGTATAGACCACTTTGGCAGCACAGTCGGACTTGGCTCTACTTCCTTCCAAGCAGCTGCCAGGTCAACATCAACTTCATAAATCTCCGACACTCCTTCCGCCGGCAACAAGCAGTGTTCTGCCAGATCCTTGGCAGTGATGGTGAACTCTTTTCCGTATACAGAGGACTTGATGCCCTCATCGTGAACTTCAACGTTCATGTAGAATTGTGCGACCTCTTCCACATAGGTCATTGGGAACTCCATCGTCAAAAATGGTTTTAATCTAGATTTTTCCAGCTTCTCAGCAATTTTCTTCATGAGAGTGCTGTCGGATCCCTGTTTAAGCATGCCATCGAAATCCACAGTAGACCCAGTGTGGATTTGCTTTCCTAGCTTGACAAAATCATGAGTAGGTGCCATTTCTAGATGTTTTATCGAAGGAACCTTGGAAAATGATCTTGAGGGTTTGTAGGGTTTTGAGAGAGAAGTTTCTTTCTTTTGCCTTGAGAGAGATGAACAATTTTGGTAAAGTGAGAGAAAAACGGACGAAATAGTTTAAGTATGGGTCATGAAAGGACGTGCGGGTGGTTTTTGAAATTTTGATCAAAATCAACGGCTTAGATTTTGCACGCCGATTAACCTTTAATCTCTCGCATTTAATGCGCAAAGCATTTATATCCAATCATAAGCTTTGTGTGCGCTTTTTTTGATTTGTGCACATCATAATTATCTTCGACGTCATTCTTAAAAACATTCCCGCTTCGAAAAAACGACTGCGTTTTTGTTACTTTGCTCATAAATGACTCAACTTATTCCTTAGCTGATTTAACTCTTCTCTCTTTGCACATAAATACTCAGCTGCCAGCTAACTCGATCTGGTGATTTTTCGATCACGATCGATTCACTTAGTGATTTAAGAGTCAAACTCTTTTTCAGCTTTTCATGTTTCATCTCTTTTCTTTGAGTCTTCTGAGAGTCAACTTAGCTCAATTAACCCCAATTCATGTTTGAGTTCTTCAAATCTTGATTCACATAATGGTTTTGTGAATATGTCAGCTAATTGCTTATCAGTTGAGATATATTCTACGGTGATGTCCTTCTTTTCAACATGATCTCTTATGAAGTGATATCTGACATCAATGTGTTTGTTCTTGAATGTAACACAGGATTTTGAGTGATAGCAATTGCACTTGTGTTATCACACATAATTGGAATTTCCTTTTTCTCAACCTCATAGTCTCTCATTTCTTTGTCTCATCCATAAGACTTGGGCACAAAATTTGCCCCCACTATGTATTCCCGTCATTGTAGAGAGGTGGCTATTGAATTTTGCTTCTTGCTAAACCAGAAATTAGCCTATTTCCAAGCATTTGACATGTGCCCGAGGTACTCTTTCCGTCAACTCTACAACCAAAGATAGTCGAGTCCGAATAGCCAATTAGTTTGAATCTACCTTCCTTTGGATACCATAAGCCAACTTCTTGGCTTCCTTTCAAATATCTCAAGATTCGCTTGGTTGCGATCATGTGGCTTTCTTTTTTGGGGCGATTGAAATCTTGCACATACACCTACCGCAAAGGTGATGTCCGCCCGCTTTTGTGAGATAGAGCAATGATCCAATAAGTGCTCAGATCTTGTTTGATCTACTGAGCTTGCCATCCGCATCCATATCCATTTTGGTCGATGTGTTCATTGGTATTTTCTGGAAGACTTCTCTTCCATACCAAATTTCTTCATTAAATCTCTGGTATATTTTGTCGACTTATGAAGGTTCCATCCTTGTTTGTTTCACTTGTAGTCCAAGGAAGAATGTCGCTCTCCCATCATGCTCATTTCAAATTTGCTTTGCATAAGATTTGAGAATTTATCACATGACTCTTTGTTTGTGGATCCAAAGATGATGTCATCCACATATATTTGAACAAGCAAAGATACTCTTCCCATCTTGAATTCTCAAGAGTGTTCTATCCACTTTATCTTTTGTGAATCCGTTCTCGATCGGGAATTGTGACAATGTATCATACCATGCTCGGGTGCCCTGTTTCAATCCATATAAAGCTTTCTTGAGTTTGTATACCTTATCTCCAAGAGTCTTCGCTCAAATCCTGGAGGTTGTTCAACATATACTTCTTCTTCTTATAATCCATTAAGGAATGCACTCTTTACATCCATTTGATATACAATAAAGTTCTTGTGACTCGCATAGGCAAGAAACATCCTTATAGCTTCCAATCTTGCTACAGAGCAAAAGTTTCATCAAAATCTATTCTTCTTCTTGGCAATACCCTTTGGCTACCAATCTTGCTTTGTTTCTCACCACAGAACCTTCCTCATTCACCTTGTTTCTGAATACCCATTTAGTGCCAATAACGTTTTGATGGGTAGGTCTTTGAACCAATTCCCACACTTTATTCCTCTCAAACTGATTCAGCTCTTCTTGCATAGCTTGAATCCAATGTGTGTCATCCAATGCTTGTGACACATCTTTTGGCTCTTTTTGTGAGATGAAGCAAGTGAACATTGCTTCTTGTTGAGTTTGGATCTAGTTTTCACGCCTTCTCTTACATCTCCAATGATTAGTTCTCGTGGATGGTCTCACCATCTTATATCAAAGTTGGAGTAAGTTAGCCGGATTGATCGTCTTCTTGTTGTGTTATTTTGATCAGCTCTCTCATCATCACTTAGCTGCAGATTTTCCTATTTGTCTTTGAGACTCGGACTATCTCTTCTTCATCCGGACTTATAACTCGACTCCACTTCAACATAGGGACTCTTCTGCATGGTTGGTTGATTCAGCTTATCAACTGACTCTTCAATGTTTTCTCCATTTATATTTGGTTCATCAAACACCACATGGATGGATTCTTCTGTAACCATTGTCCTCTTGTTGAGCACTCTGTAGGCTTTGCTTTCAGCTGAGTATCCTAAGAAGATACCTTCATCAGCTTTAGCATCAGAAGCCTTTAAATTATCTTTGCCATTGTTATGGATGAAACATTTGCATCCAAATATTCTAAAGTATGCAACATTTGGCTTTCTCCCTGTCCAAATCTCATAGGGAGTCTTTGTCAGCTGTCTGTTTATCATGCATCTATTTTGAGTATATCATGTTGTGTTTATTGCTTCAGCCCAAAATCTTTTAAGCGAGCCCTCGCTCCTAACATAGTCCTTGCCGCTTCATTGAGAGTTCTATTCTTCTTTTCGCAACTCCATTTTCTTTGTGGAGTCCTTGCAGATAATTCATGACCAATACCATTTTCAATACAGTACGGAGTTATTATTCCGTTGACAAACTTAGTTCCTCTGTCAGATCTTATTTTGATAATGGTTTGACTCTTCTCATTTTGGATTCTCTTCATCAGCTGTGGTAGTTTCTGCAGAGTTTCTTTCTTCTTACACATGAATATTGTCCATGTATATCTTGAGTAATCATCTACTACCACCAAGGTGTATTTCTTCCCACTTATGCTGGCTGGTTCAATTGGACCAAATAGATCCATATGTAGCAGGTGCAATATTCTTGTTGAAGATGAACATGTCTTTTCTTTGAGTGATGATTTGATCTGTTTCCCTTCTGACATGCATCACATATACTTTCCTTCTTGTATACTGAGTCTGGAAGTCCTTCCACAAGATTACTTCTTGCAAGTTTGTTAATGGTTTTGAAATTCAGGTGACTCAGCTTCTTGTTCCACAACCAACTTGATTCAGCTGTGCTCTTTGCTAGCAGACACGTGCTTGGTGTTGCAGTTGACCAATCTACCACATACATGTTCTTTTGTCTGCATCCTTGCAACACAATTTCATTAGTTTCAGCATCCTTGATTTGGCATACACCCATATTGAATCCAACATTGTAGCCTTTGTCACAGAGTTGACTTATGCTTAGCAAGTTGAAATTGAGGCCTTCAACATATGCAACATCTGTAATTTCTAATCCATTTTTCTTGATGGATCCAATGCCTCTTATTACTCCCCGGAGCTTCATTCCTCCAAATATGACTTTTGCACCTCTAACATCCTTGAATTTTGATAAATTTTTCTTGTTTCCTGTCATGTGTCTGGAACAACCACTGTCCATGTACCAGGTTCCTTAGTACTCAGCTGCTCCTTGAACCTGCAATCAAGGAAATTAGGTTTTAGGTACCCATACTTGTCTGGGTCCTGAGGGGTTAGTATTGTAAGATGATCCAACCAACCTATAGCCAAATGATTTGACTCTAAGGGGTTGCCATCTATCAGTGCCATAATCATAATTAATTTTGGCAAATTGCTTGGGGGTTCTAGGTTCATACAGCTGTCTCTTTTGTCTATATACCTGTGTATGTGTTTTAGCAATTGCCTTCTTTGGGTAGTTGTGATATCTCTGAGTGTAGTGCCTAGGTGCATATGTGTGCTGATGAAAGCTTTTATGCCTTTGGAATGGCCTTTGCTGAGTTCTAGGCCTTTGCCACTTAGGCTTATATTCCATAGGTCTTTGCTGATAGTTCACATTGTTCCAATCACCTTGTCTTGGGTATTTTCTACCATTCCCATCATATGTGTTTCTTTTATAGAATTTCTGGGGCTTTTGGTAGCTCTGTTTCTTCTTTCTGAGTATCTCTCTGTTTGGAGTTTCTTTGAGGAACTCTCTTTGGATTTCTTCTTAGTTGTCCTCTCAGCATACTCAACTGGCTATTTTCCTTTTCCTTTATAACCAAGGCCAGTTTGCTTGTGATTGTGCTTTGGAATAAATGTGTGTGCACCATTTGGAGTTTTGGATTTTAGAGATACTTCATTACTTGAAGATCTCTTTTCCAAAATCACTTTTGGAACTTGACATAGCATAGAGGAATTAAATCCTAAGCCTGTCTTGTCTCCACATTCTCTTTGACTCATAATAAGATCATCCAATGATTTGGATGCCTTAGTGAATGAGGCTATCACATTTTTGAGGTCATTCTCCCTATTTTCTATAACAGCTATCTCTGCTATTAACTTAGCATTTTCAGCCTTTAGATTTTTATTCTCACCAGCTATTTGACTTAGAGTACTCAGCTCCTTAGTCAACTGTGAGTTTTGGCTCTTAAGTAGGCTGTTTTCCTCATTTAGTAGTGTGTGTGAGGATTTGATGTGTTCAAAATATTTCATCATTTTGCCTAATGAGTCATAAAGATCAGTGGGTGATGAAGTGTGTGTGTCACAATCACTATCACTAGTATCTGACTGTGATGAGTTAGAGTGTACCGCATCTTCTTGGTCAGGTTGGTTTTGTTCTTTGGCCATTAGACAGATCAAGGCTTCTTCTTCAGAGTCACTTGAGTAGTCACCTTCACTACTACTCTCCGTGTCTTTTGACTTGGTTGACTTGGTTGTATCTCTGCTCCCGAGCCCAACATTGCCTTTCTCTTTTCTGTCTTCTTTCGTGAAGACTTTTCTTTCCTCTTCATTCCTCGTATTTGTTGACTACAGGATATGGGCATTCAATGGCATAATGACCGGGTTTTCTGCAGTTCAACATAGATTTTCAACTTTTTGATCGATTCTTTCCATCCTTGGATTGTCGGCTCTTTGATATTCAACTTTTTGATGCTCGCTCTCTTGGGTGGTCTTTCTTCTCTTGACTTGGAGGAGCCGAGTGTCTTCCGGAGGATTCACCTTTGCTTCTTTTGTATTCTTATTGAAGAACTTGTTAAACCTTTTAACCATCAGTGCAATTTCCTCTTGGTCAATGACTTCTTTGACCTCAGCTCTCTTGCCATCCTTAACAATTAGAGCAGCTGTTTTGGGCACAGCTGTCTCTTCTTGGTCTTTTCTTCTCAGCTCAAATTCGTAGGCTTTGAGATCTGAGAATAGCTCATGGTTGGATGTTTTGATAGGTCCATGGAATGTCTCATGGCCATGACTTTCATATCCCACTCAGTTGGGAGACTTCTTAGAATCTTCATATACATTTCCTTTTGTGTATATTCTTTTCCAAGTGCAGACAGTTCATTGGTGATTTATGTGAACTGAGCATCCAGCTGATCCAAGGTTTCTCCTGCAAGCATCTTAAAGTTTTCAAATTTTTGTACAACCACAGATAGTTTATTTTCTTTGATTTGCTCTGAGCCTTTGCAAATCAAGGTTAGCTTGTCCCAGATTTCTTTTGCCGTTTTGCATGATTTGACTTTGTTGAACATGGCTTTGTCTAAAGTTTTGTAAAGAATGTCCTTGGCCATATTGTCCAAGTTATATCTTTTCCTGTCATCATTTGTCCATTCAGCTCTTGGTTTTTCAACCATTGCTGGTCTGGGAGCATCATCTTCTTCTCCTTCAGCTGCAGCTCTCCTTGCAGCTGTGTTCACTTCTAAGATTTGGAGTGGCCCATCTTCTATCACTATCCACATCTCATCGTAATGCTGATAGATGAGCCTGCATACGAATTTTCCAATCATCAAATTCTTCAACTGTGAACATAGGGATGCGTGTCAAATTTGCTTCCATGATAATAACTTTGCTGAAAAAGAGTTTTGAAAGATTGAGTACTAAAATAAGCTTTGAAAAATTTGGAGATCTAGTTTAGTAACCAGTGCGGAAGGCTCAATGAACCAACCGCTCTGATACCACTTGTAGGTCCCAAGGCGTGTGAGTGTAAGGTTTAGAAGGGGGGTTGAATAAACCTTACCCACTTTTTGATTTAGTCCTTTTAAAATGTTCAGAGTTAATACTTCACAGCTGAGTCCTTGATGGACATATAAGTTAGTTAATCAAATAGAGTTAGTCACTCAAATGACTGACCGATTTGTTGATAGAATAACTCACTTGTTTTGACTAAAAAGACTTAACTCGATTGTGATATGTTTTCAGCGGAAGACTTAACACCCTTGAATTTGGTTAAGTTTGTTTTAATACTTGGTTTTAGCACTTAGTTAATTATCAATTGGATAGCAAATATGTCAGCAGATATAGTATGCAAAAATTAAAGTGCTGAAATGTAAATGACACAATAAGTTTTATTAGAGGTTCGAAGATGGGGTAATTCTTCTACTCCTCTCTTCTCCAACTCCTGGAGGAATCCACTAAGTATTGATCAATATATAGAATGGTTAACAGTCCAGATACAAGTCTTGATCACACAGCTGACTTGATCCTTTGGGACTCAGTCTGGAGATGCCTTGATCACACAGCTGGCTTCTCGTACGACTTAGCTTCTTCACAGGGTAGCTGCCTTGCTACTACAGCCCACTTGCTCAAGCTCCTTGGATTTGATCACGAAGCCCTCCAAAAACTTGAGACTGGTTCGACCTTGAACCTTCCTACTGATCCTCCGTGGAATGTAGACCCCTTGATTCTTCAAATTGTTTCCTCTTCAACCGATTGAAGTTGTCTTTCCTTCACAGGTGAGTGTTGGATTGATTTCCTTCGTAATGTAGGCTTGAGTATTGATCTTGAATAACTTGAGAATATTTTTGGTTACAGTTCAAATGTTAGCTTGAATGTTCGTGGTTCAGGTTGTCAAGGTAACCTCTTCTCAAATAAACTCCTTAGCCTTTTATAGTGTTCTTTTGAAAATTTGTCCGTTGAAGAGATAGACTTATTTTCAAAAGACACTTGTGGTCGTTGGCTTGTCTTGTTGCAGTCCTTGGAATTTACGTTTCCTCATATGAACGATTTTTCAACTTTTCAGAGTTCTGACACGGTGCAGTGCTTCCCATTGGTTTATTCCTTTTGCATGCTTCTGGGACTGAGCACTTCCAGAAAGGTAGTATGGAGGCATTACTTGTTTAAGTAATTCTCTTGATTTCTGTGCAACTGATCTCTTTCAGTTATCTCGACTTGACTGCATTTTCTTAATTTTCCAATCATTGGATGACTCTTCTGTCACTTCAACTTGAGACATGGCTATCTTGAGTTGACTTGACTGATACTTCACTCAGCTGCATCTCAACTGCTCCTTCAGTCGAGTTCTGTCTTCTCTTCTTTGCCACACTCAGCTGCCTCACAGCGGAGTCTTATTTCTAGTCTCCAGTTGTCTTCTTGCATGTTCAGGCATAACTGACTTGACTCAGCTCGACCAGTCCTATTTATTACAATGCAATTTACAATAGAAAAAATGGGGTGCCAACTTTCTATTCTAAGTTTTACATGGCATTCATCAAAATTTAAGAATTAATTTCCCAATATGAGGCTTGTCCCAAAACACTAATATAGCTTTCTTCACTGATCTCTTAGGCACCAGAAAATTAAGATGAGTTGCAATGTGTGAAAAGCCTTTCCTAATAGAGAAATCAAACTTGTTACTTAATGACAATTTAGATAAATATTGATGCACATTCCAAATGATCCTTTCCCCTTTGAAACCCAACCCCCTATGCTTACAATCATTCCGCTCAACCCATGTACACCAAAAGATAAGACAAGGTATGAGAATACTAACATGAGAAGCATGAGAAAAAGGTGAAGTTAATTTCCAGAATTGAAACATGAGCCTAACACTAACAGTATAAGGGAGATCAAATTTAAAAAGATGTGAAAAAGAAAATGATGGTGGAAAATGATGTCTCCTGTGTGTAAGTCCAAGCGGCTACGATAATCTAGAGGGGGGGTGAATAGATTATCTCCATCTTTTCGATTTCGCCCTCTTTTTAACAATCGAATGCTCAATCAAAATATAAAGGTGCGGAATGTAAGCAACACGCTACGATTTAAAGAGGTTCAACCCACCTAGGGCCTAATCCTCTACCAGAAATATCCAGGGATGGATTTGAAAGAGAAAAAGATTTTATTAATAATTACCAAAATTATTACAACAAAATCTTACACCAACACCTTGAAGAGCACCACACTCTTCTTCAACACCACCTTTGAGATTACCACAATCTCACTTGAAGATTACCACAATCTCCAAACGGCACCTTGTGAAGATTACCACAATCTTCACCCCAAGAGCACCACACTCTTCAACACCTCAACAAGAAGATTACCACAATCTTCTTACACCTAACACCTAGTTCACCCAAGTGTGTTCTTACCACAAGAACACTCACAAGGATATCTTGTGTTTGAATGACGACCACAAATTCAAGATTACAACTCGATAATTGATAATACAATAGAGTGCAAGTGTAATCAAGAATAGCCTAGACCTCAAGAATGTGAAAGTGAATAGCTAGGCAAATTACAACAAGAAATAAGACAATGTAAGAACAAGTGTATTCTTGAGTGTATCTTGTTGTGTTGTAGTTTTCTCTCACTTGTGTTGCTTCAATTCTTCATCTATATATAGGAGATGATTGATACTTGATAGGCTCCTCTTGGAATCTGATTTCTACAAAAAAATTGCAATTAAAATCAAGATTATAGCTGTTAGAAATCAATCCCACAATTTAGGGAAAAGCTGTCTGATGCACAACGGTTAGAATTTTTCGTTGTCAAAGCATAGGGCGACGGTCGCACGTAAATAGAAGTTTGAAACATAAAGCACCAAATTAACACATCCGGTCGAAGGGCACCTCGACCGGTCGAGCCTATGTGCGAGTTACAGACGATCAATTTTGAGAGTTCTCAAGTTTACATTTCACTTAAACTTGTTCCAACCGGTCGCTCGCCGGGTCGACCTGGTCGACCTCCTCATTGACAAGTTGTCCGATCAAAAATAAACCTCAAGAAATACTCGAAAAATTCGTAAAAACATTTTAAACCGATGGGGAGTATTTAGGACAACATTAGAAATATAGTTTTGAAGAAATAAAACATTTACACAAAAAGTGTTGTCCGATATAAATTCCAATAAATACTCCGAAAGATAGTAGAAACATTTTAGATCAATTGGGAGTATTAGGACAACATAATTTCAATGTAAAAACCCATTGACTTAAAAGCATTAAATGTGTTGTCCGATTTTATATCGAAAATAAACTTGAGGAAATACTCCGAAAAATATTAAAACCATTTTAAAACATTTAGGAGTATTTGGACAACCTTTAAAAACATTGTTTTGGTGTAAAATCAAAATCATCAAAATCATGATAAAACCATTTATCAAACAATCTCCCCATTTTTGATGATTACAAACCAAAACAATTTTAACGAGATCGATTTTGAAAACAAAAAAAATTTTACCGGTTAAAGAGAACTATCCGTTGTGAGCGACAACATTCCATGCAATAAAAACACAAGGATGGGAGTAGAGATATTCAAACACATATAGCAAATGCTCCCCCTATCAACATGCACAACAAGAGTTATATAGAAGTTTAAACATAAGCTAAAATATTAGCTTTTCGATATTGAGCTTAAGTATCAAAAACTTAAAAGCTCCCCTGTCAAAGATACATCATTAGAACCGTATAAGTCCATACTACAACCAATGGACCATGATTCATACATAACCATAATGCACCAAGTGGACTAAATATGATCCACAACTTATGGCTTTATGAAGCCATAGCTTATAGCTTCTTTTTCGTTAAGCTTATCTTAGCTTTTATGAGCTAATGAGCTTATAACCTGTTTCTTCACCTGTTTCTCCCCCTTTGGAATCATCAAAAAGAATGTTAGCACGATAAATACATCATATATTCATATCAAAGTGCGTAACTAAACCGATGTATCGAGCTATTTGAACATTGAGACTTATTAAACCAAATAGAAGGGAAAAGTCGAATCATACGACTTGTAGAAGCTTATGAAAACTCATTTGATAAGCAAAACATGATCTCTATAAATATATAAGACTTTTGAAATCGAGAGAATCATGTAGGTGATGAATTTTTCATTGAAACATTTTATCGAACAAAGCGGGCGTCAAAATTAGAAAATGATATATATAGCCCTTGTAAATGTAATCAAGCCAAGTTTTTCATCACCAAATACAATTAAACAATTATCATTCATCAACAATCAATAAGCTCATCACAAATATATATGAATTGCATCAAGAAAAATACATATTAGCCATAAACTCAAGGGTTCAACCCGATTGAGCTAAAGAGAGTGAAATTCTTACCATTCAATTGGTAAAGATGAGCATCAATGATGATAAACGAGCTAGACAATCCCCAAGATATATAATTTATTCAACAAAATACATTTGAAGTGAATTGTGTGTGAAATTTGCAAAGGGACGAAAAATGGCCAAAAGATCGAACAAGACAGAACCATTTTAATCCAAGATTTTGCTTAGAGGCGACCGGTCGTGGTTGAGGGCGACGGTCGGCGTTGAGGGCGACGGTTGCCCTCAACCTTTTCAGCCCACTGCATCTGTTAGTTTTTCCAAAATCCGAATTTTCAACCAAAAATCCGATTTTTCGCCCCTAAGTTTTAAAAACGTGCAAAATGCAAACATAGACCTCATTCAATATACATTATGTTATAATCAAGCTCGAAATGAGGTAAAATACTCGTGTTAATGATCAAAAAGTCGCGAGTTATCCTTGAGACTAATTAAACACATCTCAAGTTTTTGTTAAAAATCACAATCCCTTAAAAATATATCGAATCTCAATATGTTTAGTTCGACTATGACGAACCAAATTTTGAATACGAATAACCGTATAATAGATAATGCGAACTTGTTATCCCGAAAAAAAAATAATAACGTTTTAAAGCTTTGGATACAACAAGTCATAAGAAAAGTGCTTTTCAAATATTTGAAAATTTCTTTTAATGGCACTTTAATGAGATTCGTTGGGATAGTTTTTGAAGTCGAGCATATAGACATAAGGCATATGGAATGTCGAGTCTATAGAAATAATACAAGAAAACATACCTCGAATTTAATTGTCGACCGACATGCCTTTCTCAACCTTTGTCAATCTTTAACCATAGAGGTTGAGATGGTTCTTCTTCCTTCAATGTTTAACTCCTTCAAGAGTTCTTATATAACCATCTTCTTGGCATTGAATAATTTGTAGTCCAAGCAAGAAATTGAGCTCCCCCATCATTCTCATCTCAAGCTCACCTAGTATCAACTTAGAAAACATATCTTGCCTTAGTTCGTCCAATGTTGCCTTGGTCATCGAGTTTGTTCCGGAATTACTATCATCATAGGGCATCCAATTGGTCTAAGGTGTTCACAATAGAACATTTACATCCAAATGTTTTGAGGTAACAATATTTGGAGTACTTCATTTCTCATCTACACAACTTAACAAACTCATTACCGGCATCGCTTATATAAGCAAGAAAAAATAGTCCAAGTGTAAAAAAACATGCCTCAATCATCAATCACAAAAATATCTTGCATAAGAGCATAGTAGAAATAGACACTATATATATAGACCACGAAGCAATAAACACATACTATGCATTTAGAAGATCATCAAGAGTCTAATAAATCATGCAAGTTCAAATAAGCTTAAGAAAGCTACAAAAGGTCTCTTTTGAAATTTGAAAATCCGAAAGCATATAGTTGAGACCTTATTTAAAAGAATTATTTGAACAAGAGTTGATACGGCAAATATGTGCAATCAAATATCGAATAGTGCCTTTCAAAAAATCTAAAAATCCTCTTAATGGCACTTGTATGAAATACTATGAAAAACAAGCACATAGGCACATGGCAATACATATATCAGTCTATAAGAGTAAGAATAACATAAGTAAACGTGCCTCGATAATTTATGCCTTTCTTGACAAATAATGACGTAAATGGCCATTTGTGAAAATATGTAAATCCTACACAATTCTTAAAACATATCTAGCACAAATCATAATGATAAAAGTGTAGGCTAAGAGATATCACAAGTAAGCTCATGCCATAAAAATCCATAAAAGATGATAACACACTTTAGTCTACAAAAATGCACAAGAGTTTTAAAAACATCATATAAGGTCTTCTTTTTCAAAAATATTTTAAAAGCACAAGTATATATTGAAGATCTTAATTAAAAAATAAATATTTGAAAACTCATTTTGCAATTAAGACACAAATAAAAGCATGCATAATAACAAAATAAAATGCATATTTAAATAGGGAGATACGGGTTACCAATTACGCCATTTCCATGGGTTGTGTCGTTCCCATTGTTGATGATATCTTCCCCTTGAGAAGTCACTTTGTTGATGATGACTTCTTTGATTGCTCCATTTCCAAGGATTGTGTTCTTCCCATTTTTGATTATACCCTCTTCTTGGAAGTTGGCTTTGTCGAAAATAGTTTCTCCTTCTTTGATCAAATGAAACGGTCATTTGATGTCTTCTTAGCGGTATAAATTTTCTTCGATCATTATTTCACGGGTACCTAATATGACATTGTTTTGTGGTACCCTTATGTGTTTGGGTCCTTTGGGATTAGTCTTGAGACTTTTAGGTCTCCAACAATAATTAGAGCTATTTCTAGCCCGACAAGTATTTACCGTATGACCCTTTTTACCGCAATAAAAGCATGTAATAATTCTAGGAGCATAATGACCAACGTCTTAGAGACTTGATTCTTTTTCATGTGATTGACACCCAGCTTATGATCAAGTTCTAGTTTGAATTATTACAACAATCAACAATATTGGTCATTCTATCGGCACTCAAGTTGGATTTAGATAAATCATTTTTCAAGCAATTTATATCCTCAACAAGAGTACTATTTTCTTTCTCAAGGTTTCTAACCTTGTCAAGAGTGGTGGTGTGAGCACATGATAGTGATTCATAGGAAGTAAACAAACTATCCTTATCATTTTTCAAAACAATGAATTCCTTTTTCAAATTTTTGTATTTAACAAGTAAGTTTTGGAATTCATCTTGTAGCTCATCATAATCATTTTGCAAATCACTATATTCATTTTTCAATTCATTGTCATAAGAAGTAGAGGTTTTAGAACTTACCTCATTTTCTTCTTCGATGCCCATGAGGCATTGTTCAACTTGTTCATCATGGGAGGTTGTAGAAGGCTTATCCCATGTTGTTGGATTTGATGTTGTATTCATTTGTGAAGTAGATGCTTTTGAGTTGCTCCTTTCATTTGCATATACTTCATAGATGGCTTCTAATTTTTGCCATACTTCATGTGCCGATCGAATACCTACAACATGATCAAATTCCAAAGTGGTAAGTGAACAATGTAAAATATTAAGAGCTTTACCATTTAAGGAGATGATTTTCTTCTCTTCATCATTGAGCTTTTTGAAGCCTTTTTGAGGTGTGTGGTGTATCTTTCATCGGAATGGATTCTCCATTAATGACGGTGTTCCCAAATGTCAAACCCGCAACCTTGTAAATAGCATTCCATTCTTTCTTTCCAAAATATAAAATTTTTGGAATCAAACCGAGGTGGCTTGGTGGTGGAGGTGCGGAAAGTTGAGCTTCGTTCAGTAGCCGACGATCGTTTCTCTTCACTCGCGATGTGAAACGAGCTTGCCAAAGAGTTTGGCTTTGATACCACTTGTAAGTCAAGCGGCTACGATAATCTAGAGGGGGTGAATAGATTATCTCCATTTTCGATTTCGCCCTCTTTTTAACAATCGAATGCTCAATCAAAATATAAAGGTGCGGAATGTAAGCAACACGCGTCGATTTAAAGAGGTTCAACCCACCTAGGGCCTAATCTCTACCACCCCAAAGTATATCAGGGATGGATTTGAAAAGAGAAAAAGATTTTATTAATAATTACCAAAATTATTACAACAAAATCTTACACCAACACCTTGAAGAGCACCACACTCTTCTTCAACACCACCTTTGAGATTACCACAATCTCACTTGAAGATTACCACAATCTCCAAACGGCACCTTGTGAAGATTACCACAATCTTCACCCTTGAAGAGCACCACACTCTTCAACACCTCAACAAGAAGATTACCACAATCTTCTTACACCTAACACCTAGTTCACCCAAGTGTGTTCTTACCACAAGAACACTCACAAGGATATCTCTTGTGTTTGAATGACGACCACAAATTCAAGATTACAACTCGATAATTGATAATACAATAGAGTGCAAGTGTAATCAAGAATAGCCTAGACCTCAAGAATGTGAAAGTGAATAGCTAGGCAAATTACAACAAGAAATAAGACAATGTAAGAACAAGTGTATTCTTGAGTGTATCTTGTTGTGTTGTAGTTTTCTCTCACTTGTGTTGCTTCAATTCTTCCTCTATATATAGGAGATGATTGATACTTGATAGGCTCCTCTTGGAATCTGATTTCTACAAAAAAATTGCAATTAAAATCAAGATTATAGCTGTTAGAAATCAATCCCACAATTTAGGGAAAAGCGTCACGCACAACGGTTAGAATTTTTTTTGTCAAAGCATAGAGGCGGCCGTCGCACGAAATAGAAGTTTGAAACATAAAGCACCAAATTAACACGGGCGGCACGGTCGGGCACCTCGACCGGTCGAGCCTATGTGCGACGTTGCAATCGATCAATTTTGAGAGTTCTCAAGTTTGTTTCACGAAACTTGTTCCAGTGTACGGTCGCTCGCCGCTCGCGGTCGACCGGTCGACCTCCTCATTGACAAGTTGTCCGATCAAAAATAAACCTCAAGAAATACTCCGAAAAATTCGTAAAAACATTTTAAACCGATGGGGAGTATTTAGGACAACATTAGAAATATAGTTTTGAAGAAATAAAACATTTACACAAAAAGTGTTGTCCGATATAAATACCAATAAATACTCCGAAAGATAGTAGAAACATTTTAGATCAATTGGGAGTATTAGGACAACATAATTTCAATGTAAAAACCCATTGACTTAAAAGCATTAAATGTGTTGTCCGATTTTATATCGAAAATAAACTTGAGGAAATACTCCGAAAAATATTAAAACCATTTTAAAACATTTAGGAGTATTTGGACAACCTTTAAAAACATTGTTTTGGTGTAAAATCAAAATCATCAAAATCATGATAAAACCATTTATCAAACACTGTGTTGGTTGCACCAGTAGCTGCTCAACAACGTTCCGTTGGAGCTCTACTAGCATAAGAAAATGATGGTGGAAAAGAGAGCGCTTTATACTACTTGAGTCGGATGATAACACCAAATGAGTTGAATTATTCGCCGATCGAAAAGATATGCTTGGCATTAATCTTCGTGATCCAAAAGTTGAAGCACTATTTTCAAGCTCGCACCATTCGCCTTGTCTCGAAAGCAAATCCACTACAATATGTTATGACAAAGCCAATCCTTTCTGATAGACTTGCAAGGTGGTACCTTCAATTGCAACAATTTGAAATCACATATGTTCCTCAAAAGGCAGTAAAAGGGCAAGTCTTGGCGGACTTCTTGGCATATCATCCCATCCCATCCTGAGTGGGAGTTATCCGACGAACTACCTAATGAAGATGTGCTTGTACTTGAGATTTCCCCTCCATGGAAGATGTACTTTGATGGAGCTTCTCATAGAGCTGGAGCTGGAGTTGGAGTTATCTTCATTACGTCTGATAAAGAAGTATTGCCTAACTCCTTTACTCTAACTTAAAATTGTTCAAACAACGTTGATGAATACCAAGCTCTCATCCTTGGGTTGGAGATGGCGTTTGACATAAAGCAAATGCGTCTAGAAGTTTATGGAGACTCTAAATTGGTGGTTAGGCTTTAGGGTTTAGGGTTCAGGGTTCAGGGTTTTAGGGTTCAGGGTTTAGGGTTTAGGGTTTAGGGTTTCAGGGTTTAGGGTTTAGGGTTTAGGGTTTAGGGTTTAGGGTTTTAGGGTTAGGGTTTAGGGTTTAGGGTTTAGGGTTCAGGGTTTAGGGTTTAGGGTTTAGGGTTTAGGGTTTAGGGTTTAAGGTTTTTTTTTACTCAAAATAACACCCCGGGGGTGGGGGATTGAGGCGTGATCCCCTACCTGTATATCAAATAATCAAAGAGTCATACAATGTCATGCCCGTATAAGGCGGGAGAAAATCAAATAACAAGTGACCTATCACTACGATATCTAGAAAGACTATCATAATGAGAATCTAAAATGAGAATCTAAAAATACAAGGAGAACCAATGATCTATGAAAATCTGAAGCTCGGATATCCCAGCTGGTCCATCCGAATGAGCGCAAGGAGGTGGTGAGAGGCCGTGCCCTCATCAACAATATGACTGCCAAGGGCAGCCGCTCCCAAAGCCGCTAGGTGATCTGCTGGTCGATTCCCCTCTCTGTGTATGTGGGAAATCGAATACTGAATGTCCCACAACATGTTCCGAATGCGAGTCAATGTATGCTGAACCTGCCAACAACCAAGGCCACTAGAAGTGATCGTGGTAACCACCACCGCAACGTCCAACTCGATCCAAATCTGAGGTGAGAACTGTCGGGCATGCCGCAATCCCATCTCAAGCGCTAGTAGCTCGGCATGAAAGCTAGACACCACCTGGAAGGAACTGTGAAACGCCAACATAAGTCTGCCCAAATGATCCCGTATTAATCCCCCTCCGCCAGCAATCAATGTGCTTGGATCAAACGAACCATCCGTGTTTAGCTTGATCTGATGGAGCTTAGGAGCTCGCCGAATCACCATCCTTGGCCTGCGTGGAACCTGTGGTGGAGCACTCCCCTGCAAAAAGCCAACAGTAGTGAAGCATCCAGACCAATCCGATGGGTTAAGACGCCGACCAGAAACAAAGATCCAGAGACTCTGCTCCACCTGCCAAATAATGTGAGATGCCAAGAAAGGAATTTGTTGATGCTTGACACTATTCTTTTCCGTCCAGACAAACCATAAAATCAAGCAGGGAACCAAGAAACTCAAGTGCCTCGTGTGTGCGGTTCCTCCAAAATGAAAGGAACAATATCATATCAGTGGTGTGTGGAAGTGTAGTGTCAAACCAAGGAAGAAAATGATTCCACACAGACTGAACAATATCATTCATCAAAAAGAGGTGAGGGATAGATTCGACCTGAGGAGATGAATGTGGATTATTCAAGCAACACCAGCAACGTGAGGCAAGGGAAGTGCCACGTGCCTGGAGCTTGATATCCATGGGAAAACGATTACGAAGGAGGCACCAAAGGAATATGGAGATAGTAGGAATGAGAGCATCATTCCAAATGGCACCGTGTAGAAGTTTCTGGGCATTTCTACCCCGGAGAGAATCCCAAGCAGAAGACATAGAAAACCCACCGTGAGAGGTAAGCATCCACCGCATGATATCCACAGACCCTGAGAATTTTTAAATATCCTCAATGAGACTCGGGAAGCCTACATCCGGAAACCAAGACTGATACAATCTATCCCGATCCCACTCACCATCGCGAATAAACCAATCAATCGTCATGTGCCCCAAAGGTCGATCCAAACAATGATCCAAGCGGCTTTGTGTCAAGCCAAATATCAAGCCTGATTGCTACCACCGCAAATAGACCAAAAATCCGCTCTTGGGCCCGAATACCGACCCGCCTTAAACGCCTCCACCGATGACTATCATTATGTGTTACAGGGGCTCTGAGGAGACAAAAGCCCATTGTAATAAGATTTGCCGATCGTGAATTGGGCCCAAAGAGAATGACCTCACGTAACCTCCACCACGACTTGTAAATCAAGGCGTCAAAGAATATCGAAAAGTCGGCGCAACCCCAAACCACCCTCGTAAATAGGGTGGCGATATCATCCCAACTAATCCGGTGAGTACGTCCCCGCGTAGGAGCCCCGGAAGAATCTAGCCATGATCTGCTCCAATCGATGAAGAATCGTCTTTGGCGGCCGCATGACTCGAAGAATGCAACGGAGTGGCCATTAGCGTGCTCGAATAAGAGCAAGCCTACCACCAAAGGACAGTGCCGATGCGACCACCCCGCAACTCTATCCAACATCCCTCGAATCACAAGGAGGAAGAGCTCTTTCGTCATTTGCCCCCTTGAACAAAGGGACACCCAAATAAGTCATCGGCAAGTCATCGCGGATGAAGCCGGTCGGCTCGTGCACCATGTGCTCCCACCCGTCAATGTAACGTGGGGCCAAAAAGAAACTACTCTTCCGCACACCGACGGTAAAAAGAGCGAATAGTGCTCCGAGAAAGTGTCTCAACGTGACCAAACCATCCTCGACGCCCTAGTGAAGATAACCACATCATCATAAGATAGTCGGATCGTCCAAGGAAAACCTCATCGCGTCCGATAAATCATATCTCGGTGTCGTCTAATAGTGGAATCCAATCCGGGATAAATACTCATTTGTCCGCCGAACAAACAAGGGAGATAGAGGATCCCCCGCCAGCAGATTCCCAGTCGAAAGAAAATATCCGAAGGATACCATTAACTGTAAGAGAAGTCGAGTTGCTCAATACACCGCCAACCATATCAATCCACCGAACGGGAAGCCCATGTGAATCATAGTCAGTATACAAGAAATCCCATCGCACCCTATCATAAGCTTTAGCCATATCCACTTCATCACCACATTAGGAATCTCCGTGGCTAAGCTGATATCATGGATAAGCTCCTGCGCGAGCAATATGTTATCCGAAATGACACGACCGGGTGTGAAACCACTCTGATTTGGCGACACAATCAAGGGCAGAATCGAGACCAACCGCGCGTTCATAATCTTCGAGATAATCTTATTCGTCACGTTGCACAAGCTAATCGGCCGAAACTCAGTCCACTTCCGAGGGTGAGGAACCTTCGGAATGAGAACTATAGATGTAGCCGTGAACATGGACGGCATGAGATTACCCGAGAAAAAGTCAACCACCGCATTCTCAACATCCGGTCTGACAAAATCCCTACAGTGCTGAAAGAACAACGATGAGAATCCACCTGGCCCCGAAACACTAGACATATCAATCCCAAACACCGCATCGCGAACCTCCTTAGCCGTCGGCATAGCACAAAGTCCATCAAGATCAACGGAATCAGGAAGCCGGGGAAAGAAATCATCAGCAGGGGAGCCGATACTCCAAGTCAAGTCAATAAGATCAAAGAATCGAGCCGCCGAGCTTCCGAATCTCGAGAATCTGTGTGATCGTCACCCCATCATCGTCAATCGAGTGGATCTAGCGCGACACCGCTTCGCTTAACAAATCCGTGGAAAAACTTAGTGTTGCGCTCCCCCTCGACTGCCCACTTAACTGTAGCTTTCTGGCGCCAAAAATCCTCCTCCATTTTCAAACGAAGCTCGTACTCAGCCACACAACGATGTAACTCAGTCCGATGAGTCGGAGACGGATGACTATCATATTCAGCCTGAGCCACTAAAACAGCCTCATCAGCCTGTCTAACCCGATCAAAAACATTACCAAACGTCTGGTGATTCCAAATCTTGAGTCTGCGCTTGACCCTATTCAACTTGTGCAGCAAGCTCCTCATTCCAAAACAACCAGTGGGGTGTCCCCATGCTTCCTTGATAACCTGGTAAAGAAAGAAACGGCTTCTCGCACGCGTCTAGGGTTCAGGGTTCAGGGTTTAGGGTTTAGGGTTTAGGTTTTTTTTAGGGTTTAGGGTTCAGGGTTTAGGTTTTTTTTAGGGTTCAGGGTTAAGGGTTTAGGGTTTAAGGGTTTAGGGTTTAGGGTTTAGGGTTCAGGGTTCAGGGTTTAGGGTTTAGGGTTCAGGGTTTAGGGTTTAGGGTTCAGGGTTTAGGGTTCAGGGTTCAGGGTTTTAGGGTTTTTTTTAATCAAAATAACACCCCGGGGGGTGGGGGATTGAGGCGTGATCCCCTACCTGTATATCAAATAATCAAAGAGTCATACAATGTCATGCCCGTATAAGGCGGGAGAAAATCAAATAACAAGTGACCTATCACTACGATATCTAGAAAGACTATCATAATGAGAATCTAAAATGAGAATCTAAAAATACAAGGATAACCAATAATCTATGAAAATCTGAAGCTCAGATATCCCAGCTGGTCCATCTGAATGAGCGCAAGGAGGTGGTGAGAGGCCGTGCCCTCATCAACAATATGATCGCAAAGGGCGCCGCTCCCAAAGCCGCTAGGTGATCTTCGCCTGGTCGATTCCTCTCGTGTATGTGGGAAATCGACATCAAGGTCCTCAACATGTTCGAATGCGAGTCAATGTATTTGAACTCGCCAAGAGCCAAGGCCACCAGAAGTGATCGTGGTAACCACCGCCGCAGCGTCCAACTCGATCCAAATCTGAAGTGAGAACTGTCGGGAATGCCGCAATCCCATCTCAAGTGCTAGTAGCTCGGCCTGAAAGCTAGACACCACCTGGAAGGAACTGTGAAACGCCAACATAAGTCTGCCCAAATGATCCCGTATTAATCCCCCTCCGCCAGCAATCAATGTGCCTGGATCAAACGAACCATCCGTGTTCAGCTTGATCTAATGGAGCTTAGGAGCTCGCCGAATCACCATCCTCGGCCTGCGTGGAACCTGTGGTGGAGCACTCCCCTGCAAAAAGCCAACAATAGGGAAGCATCAGACCAATCTGATGGGTTAAGACGCCGACCTGAAACAAGGATCCGAGATACCGCTCCACCGCCAAATAATGTGAGATGCCAAGAAAGGAATTTGTCGATGCTTGACACTATTCCTTTCCGTCCAGACAAACCATAAAATCAAGCAGGGAACCAAGAAACTCAAGTGCCTCGTGTGTGATCCGTGTGTGCGGTTCCTCCAAAATGAAAGGAAAAATATCATATCAGTGGTGTGTGGAAGTGTAGTGTCAAACCAAGGAAGAAAGTGATTCCACACGGACTGAACAATATCATTCATCAAAAAGAGGTGAGGGATAGATTCGACCTGAGGAGATGAATGTGGATTATTCAAGCAACACCATCAACGTGAGGCAAGGGAAGTGCCACGTGCCTGGAGCTTGATATCCACGGGAAGACGATTACGAAGGAGGCGCCAAAGGAATATGGAGATAGTAGGAATGAGAGCATCGTTCCAAATGGCACCGCATGAAGGTTCGAGCATTTCTACGCCCGGAGAGAATCCCAAGCGAAGACATAGAGAACCCACCGTGAGAGGTAAGCATCCACCGCATGATATCCACGGATGAGAATCGGAACCCTAGAAATATCCTCAATGAGACTCTCGGGAAGCCTACATCCGGGAAACCAAGACGATACAATCTATCCCGATCCCACTCACCATTGCGAATAAACCAATCAATCGTCATGTGCCCCAAAGGTCGATCAAACAATGATCGCAAGCGGCCCGTGGTCAAGCCAAATATCATCCCTGTTTGACCCGGCTACCACCGCAAATAGACCAAAAATCCGCTCCCGGGCCCGAATACCCGCCTCAAACGCCTCAAACGGATGACTATCATTAGGTGTTCGCTCTCCAATCTGGGAGACAATGAAGAATTTGTCTTTGGCGATCTGAATGACCAAAGAGAAAGAATATGCAAGTGGAGTGGCCATTAAGCGTGCTCGAATATAAGAGCAAGCCTACCCCAAAGGATCCAGGTGAGTCCGGCTCCCGCGACCACCCCTCCATGACTCTATCCAACATCCTCGAATCATGCAACGGAGGAAGAGCTTTTTTCGTCATTTGCCCCTTGAACAAAGGGACACCCAAATAAGTCATCCAACAAGTCATCGCGGATGAAGAGTTTTTCGTCATTTGCCCTCGAACAAAGTGCACCAAATGTCTCCCATCCCGTCAATGTAACTTGGGGCGAAAAAGAAACTACTCTTTCCGCACACCGACCACCGCCCGTAAGAGCGAATAGTGCTCCAGAAAGTGTCTCAACGTGACCAAACCATCCTCAGACGCCCTAGTGAAGATAACCACATCATCAAGATAGCCGATGCATCACCAGGAAAACCTCGTCGCGTCCGATAAATCATATCTCGGTGTCGGCTAATAGTGGAATCCAATCCTCGGGATAAATACTCCGCCGCCAGAACAAACAAAGCAGGAGATAGAGGATCCCCATGCCGCAGTCCCCGAGTCGAAGGAAAATATCCAGAAGGGATACCATTAACCAGAGCAAGAAGCCCGCGATTGCTCAATACAGTTTACCGCCAACCATATCAATCCACCGAACGGGAAGCCCATGTGAATCATAGTCAGATCACAGAAATCCCATCGCACCCTATCATAAGTTTTAGCCATATCCAGCTTCATTACCACATTAGGAATATCCGTGGCTAAGCTGATATCATGGATAAGCTCCTGCGCGAGCAATATGTTATCCGAGATGACACGACCGGGTGTGAAACCACTCTGATTCGGAGACACAATCAAAGGCAGAATCGAGACCAACCGCGCGTTCATAATCTTAGCAATAATCTTATTCGTCACGTTGCACAGGCTAATTGGCCGAAACTCAGTCCACTTCCGAGGGTGAGGAACCTTTGGAATGAGAACTATAGATGTAGCCGTGAACGTGGACGGCATGAGATTACCTGAGAAAAAATCAACCATCGCATCCTCAACATCCGGTCTGATGAAATCCCCAAGAAGATCTTTGAAACAACAACGATGAGAATCCATCAGGACCAAACACTAGACGGATCAATCCCAAACACCGCATTGTGAACCTCCTTAGCCGTCGGCATAGCACAAAGTCCATCAAAATCAACGGAATTAGGAAGTCGGGGAAAGAACTCATCTACAGGGGGAGTCAGATACTCCGATCGAAGTCAATAAGATCGAAAGAATCGAATCGCCGACTTCCGAATCTCGTAATCGTGTGATCGTCACCCCATCATCATCAATCGAGTGGATCCTAGCGCGACACTTTCGCTTAACAAATCGTGGAAAACTTAGTGTTGCGCTCCCTCGATCGCCCACCTAATCGCAGCTTTTCGGGCGCCAAAATCCTCCTCCATTTTCAAACGGCTCGACTCACCACACAACGATGTAGCTCATCCCGATGCGTCCGGAGACGGATCACTATCATAAAAAACTTTGAGCCATCAAAAGCGCCTCATCCCAATCTAATCCGATCAAAAACATTACCAAACGCCTGGTGATTCCAAATCTTTAGTCCGTGTTTGACCCTATTCAACTTGTCTGGCCGCAAGCTCCTCATTCCAAAACAACATTGGGATGCCCCCATACTTCCTTGACAACCCGCAAAAGGTATGGTGGCGTATCCACATATTGAAATCGGAAGAAGAACGGGCACGTGCGGTACAAATTGACAAGATATGAGTAAATGAGCATGATCGTGAGCGAACGCGAGATAGATGCGTAACAATGAGAATAAGTAAACATATCAGCCCATTGTTGTTCATTATACAAAGCCCTATCAAGCCTCTCCCGAAGCCCACCTCTAGCCCACGTAAAGATAGACCCCTCACACCCCGCATCAAATAACTCACAATCCGCAATCATATAGGCAAAATCTAGCATCTCATCGACCTATCAAGTACCACCAATCCTCTCGTGATCATGCAAAAAAATGTTAAAGTCACCACTAACAAGCCAGGGTAACCCCTCCATACTAATCGCAATCTCACGCAAGGTATCCCACAAAACATATCTAGCTACTCTATCACATTTAGCATACACAAAAGTCAAATAAATAGCCGAGGCAACAAAGCAGATGTCAACCTACAATGTAATAGTTGTGCATGATCAACAAGAATGTCAAAATGTAATTGAGCAGCAGACATAATCCAGATATGATTAGAACAATTAGATAAGCCATCCTCAAAGCCAAATCTACGACAATAGAAACTAAACTCAGGCAAAGTCAGAGGTTCTAAAAGCGCAACAAAAGGCAATTTATGACGAGAAATTAACGCATGCAAATGACGTTGGCTACCCGGATTAGCAATACCCCTCACATTCCATGTTAAGAATTTAATCGACATAATTAACAATTAGAATGAGAAGAGGATTTAGAAACACCTGATCGATTGTGGGGTCGTTGGCTCGCTCCTCCTTTGTAGAGAAAATTATGAACCAATTTGCCCGACTTTGTAGTCTTCTTTGTCGATTTCGAGACTTTGTCAACCCCGGATTTTTTGATTTTATCCGACTGATCAACACCAATATCATTTTTACCCTTATGCGATTTTGTGACAATTTTCCTATCATCCAAGCCGTTGAAATTGGTGTCACTGTTCGGGTGCTCTTCAATTGTATTTGGGCCAATAGAATCCATTAATCCCACCTCCTGTATAATGTAAACAGTTGCCAATGGGGCAGGATCCAAAGATTGTTGGGTCGATCAAGGAAAGACACAGGGGCGAGCAAGATGATGCAGTGGAGTGGGCTTGGGCGACCAACATGTGTGGGCTGGACTGAGGATGGTGGGCCAGAGGAGGTGTGAGGGAGCTAGACTCGGATCCAGTGGCAGAAGAGGAGGACTGGGCCAGAGTGCTAGAAAATACTTGGGCCTCATTAAGGCCACAAGGATGGGCCAACAACCGCATCCGGTCGTCGTCCATTTTGGGCAAATCGCCCAGCAGAGTGGGGGTGGTGTGGTGGGTCCAAGATGGGGTTATGTCTTTGGTATTTGCAAGGGGGTCCGGATATGATTAGTATCTAAAAAAATACTAGGAGAGCCAATGATCTATGAAAATCAAGCTCGGGTATCCCAGCTGGTCCATCCGAATGAGCGCAAGGAGGTGGTGAGAAGCCGTGCCCTCCTCAACAAAATGACTACCAAGGGCAGCCGCTC
Source organism: Rehmannia glutinosa (assembly GCA_016081115.2). Lineage (NCBI taxonomy): Eukaryota > Viridiplantae > Streptophyta > Magnoliopsida > Lamiales > Orobanchaceae > Rehmannia > Rehmannia glutinosa. The sequence continues at coordinate 97,946 of JABTTQ020003323.1, forward strand.
CCAAAGCCGCTAGGTGATCTGTTGGTCGATTCCCCTCTCTGTGTATGTGGGAAATCGAATACTGAAGGTCCCTCAACATGTTCCGAATGCGGGTCAATGTATGTCGAACTCGCCAAGAGCCGAGGCCACGTAAGTGATCGTGGTGACCACCGCGCGTCCAACTCGATCCAAATCAAGCGAGAAGCGCCGGGCATGCCGCAATCCCATCTCAAGCGCTAGTAGCTCGGCATGAAAACTAGACACCGCCCGGGAAGGAATTGTGAAATGCCAACATGAGTCTCGCCCAAATGATCTCGAATCGATCCCCCTCCGCCAAAGAATCAATGTGTCTCGATCAAATGAACCATCCGTGTTCGACTTGATCCGAGAAGATCGAGGGGTCGCCAAATCACAATCCTCTACTGCGTGGAACCCGTGGTGGAGCATTCCCCGCAAAAAAACCAACAAGTAAGGGAAGCATCCATACCAATGTGATGGGCTCGACGCGCCGACCTGAAACAAGGATCCGAGATACCGCTCCACCGCCAAATAATGTGAGATGCCAAGAAAGGAATTTGTCGATGCTTGGCACTATTCCTTTCCGTCCAAACAAACCATAAAATCAAGCATGGAACCAAGAAACTCAAGTGCCTTGTGTGTGATCCGTGTGTGCGGTTCCTCCAAAATGAAAGGAACAATATCATATCAGTGGTGTGTGGAAGTGTAGTGTCAAACCAAGGAAGAAAGTGATGCCACACGGACTGAACAATATCATTCATCAAAAAGAGGTGAGGATAGATTCGACCGAGGAGGAGAGTGTGGATTATTCAAGCAACACCAAAGAACGTGAGGCAAGGGAAGTGCCACGTGCCTGAAGCTTGATATCCACAGGAAGACGATTACGAAGGAGGCGCCAAAGGAATATAGAGATAGTAGGGATAAGAGCATCGTTCCAAATGGCACCATTCAGAAGGTTCTGAGCATTTCTACCCCAGAGAGAATCCCAAGCAGACGACATAGAGAACCCACCATGAGAGGTAAACATCCACCGAATGATATCCTTAGACCCCAGCAGAATCGGAACCCCGGATATATCCTCAATGAGACTCTCAGGAAGCCCACATCTAGAGACCAAGACCTGGTGCAATCTATCACGGTCCCACATACCATCCCTGATGAACCAACCCACCGTCATATGACCCAACGGCCGGTCCAAACAGTGATCCGCAAGCGGCCGATGCCCAAACCAAGTATCATCCCAGAAACTGACACGGCTACCACTGCCAATAGACCAGAAAATTCGCTCCTGGGCACGAATACCGACTCGCCTCAAGCGCCTCCACTGATGACTATCATTATGAGTTACAGGGACTCTACAGGGAGACAAGAGCCCATTGTAACAATACTTGCTGATCAGGAACTGGGCCCAGAGAGAATGGCCCTCACGTAACCTCCACCACAACTTGTAACTGAAGGCGTCAGCAATATCTGAAAGTCGGTGCAACCCCAAACCACCTCGTAAATAGGGTGGTGGCGATATCATCCCAATCGATCCAGTGAGTCTTCTTCTCGTCCCGCGTAGGAGCCCTGAAGAATCTAGCCATGATCTCGCTCCAATCGATGAAGAATGTCTTTGGCGGCCGCATGACCAAGAATATGCAACGGAGTGGCCATAAGCGTGCTCTGGATAAGAGCAAGCCTACCTCCAAAGGACAAAGTGCCGATGCGACCATCCCGCAACTCTATCCAACATTCTCTCGAATAACGGGGAGGAGGAAGAGCTCTTTCGTCATTTGCCCCTTGAACAAAGGGACACCCAAATAAGTCATCGACAAGTCATCCGGGACGGCGGTCGGCTCGTGCACCAAGTGCTCCCACTGTCAATGTAGCGTGGGGCCGAAAAGAATCGACTCTTCTCGTACATCGACCACCGCCGTAAGAGCGCAGAATAGTGCTCCAGAAGTGTCTCAACGTGACAGACCATCCTCGACGCCCTAGTGAAGATAACCACATCATCAAAGATAGGCCGATCGTCAAGGCCACCGAAAACCTCGTCACGTCCGATAAATCATATCTCGGTGTCGGCTAATAGTGGAATCCAATCCTCGGGATAAATACTCCGCCCGCGTAACAAACAAAGCAGAGATAGAGGATCCCCCGCCGCAGCCCCCCGAGTCGAAGGAAAATATCCGAAGGGATACCATTAACCAGGACAGAGAAGAAACGCGTTGCTCAATACAACCGCCAACCATATCAATCCACCGAACGGGAAGCCCATGTGAATCATAGTCAGTATACAGAAATCCCATCGCACCCTATCATAAGCTTTAGCCATATCCACTTCATTACCACATTAGGAATATCCGTGGCTAAGCCGATATCATGGATAAGCTCTGCGCGAGCAATATGTTATCCGAGATGACACGACGGGTGTGAAACCACTCGATTCGGTGACACAATCAAAGGCGTAATCGAGACCAACGCGTTCATAATCTTAGCAATAATCTTATTCGTCACGTTGCACATGCTAATTGGCCGAAACTCAGCCCACTTCCGAGGGTGAGGAACCTTTGGAATGAGAACTATAGATGTAGCCGTGAACGTGGACGGCATGAGATTACCCGAGAAAAAATCAACCACCGCATCCTCAACATCCGGCTCGATGAAATCCCAAAGAAATCTTTGAAAAACAACGATGAGAATCCATCCGGCCCCAAAACACTAGACGGATCAATCCCAAACACCGCATCGTGAACCTCCTTAGCCGTCGGCATAGCACAAAGTCCATCAAAATCAACGGAATTAGGAAGTCGGGAAAGAACTCATCTACTGTGGGGAGTCGATACTCGGATCGAAGTCAATAAGATCGAAAGAATCGAATCGCCGACTTCCAATCTCGTAATCTCGTGTGATCGCACCCCATCATCATCAATCGAGTGGATCCTAGCGCGACACCGATTTCGCTTAACAAATCCGTGGAAAAACTTAGTGTTGCGCTCCCCTCGATCGCCCACCTAACGCAGACTTTCTCGGCGCCAAAATCCTCCTCCATTTTCAAACGAAGCTCGACTCACCACACAACGATGTAGCTCACCGATGCGTCGCCTGAGACGGATCACTATCATAACAACTGAGCCATCAAATCGCCTCATCGGCCCAATCTAATCCGATCAAAAACATTACCAAACGTCTGGTGATTCCAAATCTTTAGTCTGTGTTTGACCCTATTCAACTTGTGCTGCAAGCTCCTCATTCCAAAACAACCAGTGGGATGCCCCCATACTTCCTTGACAACCTGCAAAAAGGTATGGTGGCGTATCCACATATGCTGAAATCGGAAAGAAGAACGGGGCACGTGCGGTACAAACTGACAAGATATGAGTAAATGAGCATGATCAGAGCGAACGCGAGATAGATGCGTAACAACAGAATAAGTAAACATATCAGCCCAGTGTTCATTATACAAAGCCCTATCAAGCCTCTCCTGAAGCCCACCTCTAGCCCACGTAAAGATAGACCCCTCACACCCCGCATCAAATAACTCACAATCCGCAATCATATAGGCAAAATCTAGCATCTCATCAGACCTATCAGAAGTACCACCAATCCTCTCGTGATCATGCAAAAAAATGTTAAAGTCACCACTAACAAGCCAGGGTAACCCCTCCATACTAATCGCAATCTCACGCAAGGTATCCCACAAAACATATCTAGCTACTCTATCACATTTAGCATACACAAAAGTCAAATAAATAGGCTGAGGCAACAAAGCAGATGTCAACCTACAATGTAATAGTTGTGCATGATCAACAAGAATGTCAAAATGTAATTGAGCAGCAGACATAATCCAGATATGATTAGAACAATTAGATAAGCCATCCTCAAAGCCAAATCTACGACAATAGAAACTAAACTCAGGCAAAGTCAGAGGTTCTAAAAGCGCAACAAAAGGCAATTTATGACGAGAAATTAACGCATGCAAATGACGTTGGCTACCCGGATTAGCAATACCCCTCACATTCCATGTTAAGAATTTAATCGACATAATTAACAATTAGAATGAGAAGAGGATTTAGAAACACCTGATCGATTGTGGGGTCGTTGGCTCGCTCCTCCTTTGTAGAGAAAATTATGAACCAATTTGCCCGACTTTGTAGTCTTCTTTGTCGATTTCGAGACTTTGTCAACCCCGGATTTTTTGATTTTATCCGACTGATCAACACCAATATCATTTTTACCCTTATGCGATTTTGTGACAATTTTCCTATCATCCAAGCCGTTGAAATTGGCGTCACTGTTCGGGTGCTCTTCAATTGTATTTGGGCCAATAGAATCCATTAATCCCACTCCCGTATAATGTTGATTGCCAATGGGGCAGGATCCAAAGATTGTTGGGCTGGATCAGAAGGAAAGGCACCAGGGGGCGAGCAAGATGATGCAGTGGAGTGGGCTTGGGCGACCAACATGTGTGGGCTGGACTGAGGATGGTGGGCCAGAGGAGGTGTGAGGGAGCTAGACTCGGATCCAGTGGCAGAAGAGGAGGACTGGGCCAGAGTGCTAGAAAATACTTGGGCCTCATTAAGGCCACAAGGATGGCCCAACAGCGCATCCGGTGCGTCGTCCATTTTGGGCGAATCAGCAGCAGCAGAGTGGGGGTGGTGTGGTGGGTCCAAGATGGGGTTATGTGCTGGTATTTGCAAGGGGGTCCAGATATGATTAGTATCTAAAAAATACTAGGACAGCCAATGATCTATGAAAATCTGAAGCTCGGGTATCCCAGCTGGTCCATCCGAATGAGCGCAAGGAGGTGGTGAGAAGTCGTGCCCTCCTCAACAAAATGACTACCAAGGGCAGCCGCTCCCAAAGCCGCTAGGTGATCTGTTGGTCGATTCCCCTCTCTGTGTATGTGGGAAATCGAATACTGAAGGTCCCTCAACATGTTCCGAATGCGGGTCAATGTATGCTGAACCTGCCAAGAGCCGAGGCCACCAGAAGTGATCGTGGTGACCACCGCCGCTGCGTCCAACTCGATCCAAATCTGAAGCGAGAACTGTCGGGCATGCCGCAATCCCATCTCAAGTGCTAGTAGCTCGGCATGAAAACTAGACACCGCCTGGAAGGAACTGTGAAAGGCCAACATGAGTCTGCCCGAATGATCTCGAATCGGTCCCCTCCGCCAAAGAATCACGTGTCTCGATCAAATGAACCATCCGTGTTCACTTGATCCGAGAAGACCGAGGGGTCGCCAAATCACAATCCTCTACCTGCGTGGAAACGTGGTGGAGCACTCCCCGCAAAAAACCAACAAAGAGGGAAGCATCCGCACTAACTGATGGGCTCGACGCCGACCAAACAAGGATCCGCAGATACCGCTCCACCGCCAAATAATGTGAGATGCCAAGAAAGGAATTTGTCGATGCTTGGCACTATTCCTTTCCGTCCAAACAAACCATAAAATCAAGCATGGAACCAAGAAACTCAAGTACCTTGTGTGTGATCCGTGTGTGCGGTTCCTCCAAAATGAAAGGAACAATATCATATCGGTGGTGTGTGGAAGTGTAGTGTCAAACCAAGGAAGAAAGTGATTCCACACTGATCGAACAATATCATTCATCAAAAAGAGGTGAGGGATAGATTCGACTGAGGGAGAGTGTGGATTATTCAAGCAACACCAAAGAACGTGAGGCAAAGGAAATGCCACGTGCTCGAAGCTTGATATCCACAGAAGACGACACGAAGGAGGCGCCAAAGGAATATAGAGATAGTAGGGATAAGAGCATCATTCCAAATGGCACCATTCAGAAGGTTCTGAGCATTTCTACCCCAGAGAGAATCCCAAGCAGACGACATAGAGAACCCACCATGAGAGGTAAACATCCACCGAATGATATCCTTAGACACCAGCAGAATCGGAACCCCGGATATATCCTCAATGAGACTCTCAGGAAGCCCACATCTAGAGACCAAGACCTGGTGCAATCTATCACGGTCCCACATACCATCCCCGATGAACCAACCCACCGTCATATGACCCAACGGCCGGTCCAAAAAATGATCCGCAAGCGGCCGATGCCCAAACCAAGTATCATCCCTTAAACCGACACGGCTACCACCGCAATAGACAGAAAATTCGCTCCCGGGCACGAATACCGACTCGCCTCAAGCGCTCCACCGATGACTATCATTATGAGTTACAGGACTCTACAGGAGACAAGAGCCCATTGTAACAATACTTGCCGATCGTGAATCGGGCCTGCAGAGAATGGCCTCACGTAACCTCCACCACAACTTGTAATCAAGGCGCAAGAATATCTCGAAAGTCGGTGCAACCCCAAACCACCCTCGTAAATAGTGGTGGCGATATCATCCCAACCGATCCGGTGAGTCTTCTTATGTCCCGCGTAGGAGCCCCAAAAGAATCTAGCCATGATCCGCTCCAACCGATGAAGAATCGTCTTTGGCGGCCGCATGACGACTCAAGAATATGCAATGGAGTGGCCATAAGCGTGCTCCGGATAAGAGCAAGCCTACCTCCAAAGGACAGGTGCCGATGCGACCATCCCGCAACTCTATCCAACATTCTCTGAATAACAGGGAGGAAGAGCTCTTTCGTCATTTGCCCCTTGAACAAAGGGACACCCAAATAAGTCATCGGCAAGTCATCCCGGACGAAGCCAATCAGCTCGTGCACCAAGTGCTCCCACCCGTCAATGTAGCGTGGGGCCAGAAAGAATCGACTCTTCTGTACACTGACCAGCTGCCCAGAAGTAGCAGAATAGTGCTCCAGGAAGTGTCTCAACATGACCAGACCATCCTCAGACGCCCTAGTGAAGATAACCACATCATCAGCATAGGCCAGATGCGTCACCGGAAAACCTCGTCGCGTCCGATAAATCATATCTCGGTGTCGGCTAATAGTGGAATCCAATCCTCGGGATAAATACTCCGCCGCGTAACAAACAAAGCAGAGATAGAGGATCCCCGCAGCCCCCGAGTCGAAGGGAAATATCCGAAGGATACCATTAACTGCGACGAGAAGCCGCATTGCTCAATACACCGCCAACCATATCAATCCACCGAACGGGAAGCCCATGTGAATCATAGTCAGATATACTGAAGTCCCATCGCACCTATCATAAGCTTTAGCCATGTCCAGCCTTCATCACCACATTAAGAGTCTCCGTGGCTAAGCTGATATCAATCCCAAACACCGCATCGCGAACCTCCTGAGCCGCCGGCATAGCACAAAGTCTATCAAGATCAACGAAATCAAGAAGTCGGGAGAAGAACTCATCTACAGGGGGAGTCAGATACTCCAAGTCAGAAGTCAATAAGGACTGAAAGAACTGAATTGCCGACTTCCGAATCTCAGAATCCTGTGTGATCACCACTCCATCATCATCAATCGAGTGAATTCTAGCGCGACACCGCTTTTGCTTAACAAATCCGTGGAAAAACTTAGTGTTGCGCTCCCCGTCGACTGCCCACTTAACAGCAGCTTTCTGGTGCCAAATATCCTCCTCCATTTTCAAACGTAGCTCGTACTCAGCCATACAATGATGTAGCTCAAAGACGATGAGCCGGAGACGGATCACTATCATAAGCGAGCCACCGAAAAGCAAAAAGCGCCTCATCTAACCCGATCAAAAACATTACCAAACGTCGGTGATTCCAAATCTTGAGTCTGCGCTTGACCCTATTCAACTTGTGCTGCAAGCTCCTCATTCCAAAACAACCAGTGGGATGCCCCCAAGCTTCTTTGACAACCTGCAAAAACGTATGGTGACGTACCCACATATGCTGAAATCGGAAGGAAGAACGAGGCACATGCGGAACAAACTGACAAGATTTGAGTAAAGGAGCATGATCAGAGCGAACACGAGATAAATGCGTAACAACAGAAGAAGTAAACATGTCAGCCCAATGTTCATTATACAAAGCCCTATCAAGCCTCTCCTGGAGCCCACCTCTAGCCCACGTAAAGATACCCCGCATCAAATAGCTCACAATCCGCAATCATAAAGGCAAAATCTAACATCTCATCAGACCTATCCGAAGTACCACCAATCCTCTCGTGATCATGCAGAAAGATGTTAAAGTCCCTGTCCCCGCTAACAAGCCAGGGTAACCCCTCCAAACTCACAGCAATCTCACACAACTTGTCCCACAAATCATATCTAGCTACTCTATCACATTTAGCATACACAAAAGTCAAATAAATAGGCTGAGGCAACAAATCAGATGTCAACCTACAGTGCAACAGTTGTGCATGATCAACAAGAATGTCAAAATGCAAGTGAGCATAATCCAAATATGATTAGAACAATTAGATAATCCAAATATGATTAGAACAATTAGATAATCCATCATCAAAGCCAAATCTACGACAATAGAAACTAAACTCAGGCAAAGTCATAGGTTCTAAAAGCGCAACAAAAGGCAATTTATGACTAGAAATTAACGCATGCAAATGACGTTGACTACCCGGATTAGCGATACCCCTCACATTCCACGTTAAGAATTTAATCGACATAATTAACAAGTAGAATGAGAAGAGGATTTAGAAACACCTGATCGATTGTGGGCACATTGGCTCGCTCCTCATTTGTAGAGAAAATTATGAACCAATTTGCCCGACTTTACAGTCTTCTTTGTCAATTTCGAGGCTTTGTCCACCCCGGATTTTTTGATTTTATCCGACTGTCCAGCATATGCACAATTTCCACCCTTGTGCAATTGTGTGTCAATTTTTTTCCCATCCAAAATTAATTTTGCGTCACTGTTCAAGTGATAATAATTTGGGGCACTTGAATCAATTAATCCCACTTCTTTGATAACATAAACAGTAGCCAATGGAACAGGTTGCACAGCATGGTAGGCTGGGTCGACGTCAACGGCACTATGGGGTGCGCATGTTGACTCAGCTGAGTGGACTTGAGCAACCAATTTGGTCAATGAGAGGAGACAGTGGGTCAAAGGGGGTGTGAGGGAATTCGACTCGACTCCAATAGCAAAGCGGAGAGAGAATCGGACCGGGGTGCTCGAGAACATTTGGGCCTCATTAAGGCAACAATGTTGGCCAAACATCTCATTCGATCCATCTCACGGGCCGGGCGAATCGAACGATTGAGGTGGAGTTGTTTGGCGGGTCCAAGTTGAAGTCTAGAGTTGATTTGGTCAAAGGAGCACAAAAACACCTAGCCCACCGAGCATGTGGTTGCAAAGACATGTAGAGGAAAAGTTGTTTGGATCAATAGTATTGCTTTTGTCAAAAACAAAATTTTCTTTGAGCATCTTCCACTTTTTGGCATGGGATGGCGTTGAAGTGGACGTGGGCCCGTGTAGCTTTCCACTAAAGGCACAAGGACGGTCAAAGATGTCAAGCTGTGGCTCACTCACACCTTGGATCGCTGGGACGACTACAGATGGGTGGTGGTTTGGTGGGGCCAAATGAAGGTGATGGGTTGAATTAAACAAAGAGGAAAAAGAAACCCCTGGGCCCACAACTTTGGAGGACGCGACGCAAGGAGATGAGGAAATGCATGGACCAATATTATTGTTTATATCACAAACCAAAGTGTGCTGGCCATCATCACCAACTGGACGCATGGACGTGTGGAAAGGTGTTGTGGGACCCTTTGAATTTCCATTAATATAACAATGTTGGTCCAAGTTGTCATGCTCAAGCTGCAGGTGGACGGATGATGCTAGCAAGGGGTGATGTGGTGGGGCCAATGTAGTGTTATGGGATGAATAATTCAAAGAAGATGGAAAAGCACCTGGGCCCACGCCCCTAGAAGCCACTGCACAAGAGGGTGAGGTGGAAAGATGGTTTGGCCCATAAATGATGTTTATGTCAGAATTCAAATTGTACTTGGCATCTTCCACCTTTTTTGCAGGTAAAGGCATTGACGTGGGACCCTGCAAATTCCCATCAGAATAGAGTTGGCCAATGAAACCCTCCAAATGTGTTGCAGATTTCGAGAGGTTAAGTGGAATATTTTCAGATAAAGCGCCACAATTGTCCCCCTTCATCACGCCAACAAATATATCGAGACACTTAGGAGAACCAATAACTTCAGATGGAATAATGACTCCTTTTTCGAGACCATTCGCATCGCTCTTAGACGCATGCTTTCCGCCGATTGTCCTTATTAGAATAAATAATAGGAGAGCACCGTGCTTTGTTGTCCGTATCCTGTCTGGGCACACTCTCAACCGCCAATTTGTCTTTTAAATTAGCAAAATCAGATATTTGTATAGTGGAATCCCCATATTCGAGACCTACCTGCAAGCACGATTTATCGCCCTTAATATTGGGATTTCTGACACTTGCCATACACTCGCCTAAAGAACCGCCACGTCGCCAACCTGATTTTTTTCCACAGTAATGAAGTCAATCTGGTCTTCCAAATGAAAACCATTAACCTGTTCTAGTCCCTTGATTAATTGTGACGAGGTATCCAATGGCTGAAAATCACCATTTTCCAAACTCGAAAATCGATTAGTGCCAGATCCTTCAGAGATATGGGGACTATCTGTAAATAAGCTATGTTTTGATTTTTTGGCTAGTTTCTGACACTCCTTAGAAACCAATCCCGTTTCTCTTGGTCATTTCTTTTTTACCTGTATCCATTCATGATTTGGAGCAACAACTCTATTAGCACCCTTAGTAGGATTAGGGTTTTCTGCCCTAAAGATCTTAGAAATACCCGTAGCACCCCTTGACTTATCAATATTACCACTTAACCCCTTGAGGTCGTGACCATCAGAGCCTACTCTTGAGGGAGGACGCCTCACAGGTGGTGGTGGACGAGTTACATTCCCATTCATGTAGCATCCCACAAAAGAATGTCCAATATGTTTGCAATGGGTACAATAATCCGGAATCCTTTCATATATAATCTTTTGAACCTGTGTAGTATTATCGAACTTAAGAAAAATCTCTTCAATTCTCTCCTTCAATAAGTCCAGTTCAATACAAACTCGTGCCATAGATAATCGAGATCGAGATGTTGTTAGGGAGTCCACTTGAAGCGGCGTACCTATAATATTGCAGATAGCAAATAGAGCATTATGATCAAAAAAATGTATAGGCAAGCCCGGTAGACGAATCCATACTGGCGCAAGAGGAGCTTCCATTTTCGGATTAAACGAAGGTGTCCACTTGAACACACGCACGGGGCAAATCCCCCAACGACCAAAGAGTACCCATCCATAACTTATTAAAGTCCTCCTCAAGCTGTAATTTGATGATAATGTGAGAAGGATTCGCAAAGCTCCAGGAGAATGGCCCCTTCAAGTTCAACGGAGAGAATTCGGAATCAATTCCTTTGGGGTGAGGGATCGCGAAGGAAAATTTTCCAATCAAGGTGAGTTTCCAAGATGCTGCAAGACGATCATTTTCCGAGGAAGAAAAACCAAGAACCTGCTTGCCATCTATAACCTGATGGGTGCCAACTGGAACGACTCTCTTGGGATCAAAAGGAAGGTTAGAGCGATTTGAGTTTGATGCAGTCACATTTGCATATGACCCAAGCTTTGGGGTTTGGGATTCCGGCGGACATGAACTAAAGTCCGCCATTAATGGTGGTGGAAACCCGAACACGTATGGGGTTTAGGGTTTAGGTTTAGGGTTTAGGTTCAAAGAGTGTTTAGGGTTTAGTGGTTTAGGGTTCTAAGTGGTTTAGGGTTTAGGGTTCGTGGTTTTTTTTTCAAAAATAACACCCCGGGTGGTGGTGGGGATTGAGGCGTGATCCCCACCCGTATGGGGGTTTAGGGTTTGTGGTTTAGGGTTTAGGGTTTAGGGTTTAGGGTTGTGGTTTAGGGTTAGTGGTTTGTGGTTTAGGGTTTAGGGTTTAGGGGGGTTAGGGTTTAGGGTTTAGGGTTTAGGGTTTAGGGTTTAGGGTTTAGGGGTTTAGGGTTCGTGGTTGTGGTTTAGTGGTTTATGGTTTAGTGGTTCATGGTTTTTTTTTCAAAAAAACACCAGGGGGGGTGGGGATTGAGGCGTGATCCCCACCGTATATGGGTTTAGGGTTTAGGGTTTTTAGGTTTAGGTTCGTGGTTTAGGGTTTAGGTTCGTGGTTCAGGGTTTAGTGGTTTAGGGTTTAGTGGTTTAGGTTTGGTGGTTTAGGGTTGGGTTTGTGGTTTAGGGTTTAGTGGTTTGTGGTTTTAGGGTTCGTGGTTTAGTGGTTCGGGGTTTAGGGTTTAGTGGTTTTAGGGTTTAGGGTTTTTTTAAACAAAATAACACCCCTGAGGGTGGGGATTGAGCACCAATTTGGTTCATTGAGAGGAGACAGGTCAAAGCGGGGGTGTGAGGGAATCGACTGCACTCCAATAGCAATGATGAGAACGGACCGGGTGCTCGAGAACATTTGGGCCTCATTAAGGCAATGTTGTTGGCCAAACATCTCATTCGATCCATCTCCCGGGCTGGGCGAATCAGAAGCGATTGAGGTGGAGTTGTTTGGCGGGTCCAAGTTGAAGTCTAGAGTTGATTTGGTCAAAGGGAGCACAAAAACACCTAGGCCCACTGAGCATGTGGTTGCAGCACATGTAGAGGAAAAGTTGTTTGGATCAATAGTATTGCTTTTGTCAAAAACAAAATTTTGCTGAGCATCTTCCACTTTTTTGGCATGGGATGGCGTTGAAGTGGACGTGGGCCCGTGTAGCTTTCCACTAAAGGCACAAGGACGGTCAAAGATGTCAAGCTGTGGCTCACTCACACCTTGGATCGCTGGGACGACTACAGATGGGTGGTGGTTTGGTGGGGCCAAATGAAGGTGATGGGTTGAATTAAACAAAGAGGAAAAAGAAACCCCTGGGCCCACAACTTTGGAGGACGCGACGCAAGGAGATGAGGAAATGCATGGACCAATATTATTGTTTATATCACAAACCAAAGTGTGCTGGCCATCATCACCAACTGGACGCATGGACGTGTGGAAAGGTGTTGTGGGACCCTTTGAATTTCCATTAATATAACAATGTTGGTCCAAGTTGTCATGCCAAGTCGCGCAGTGGACGGATGATGCTAGCAAGGGGTGATGTGGTGGGGCCAATGTAGTGTTATGGGATGAATAATTCAAAGAAGATGGAAAAGCACCTGGGCCCACGCCCCTAGAAGCCACTGCACAAGAGGGTGAGGTGGAAAGATGGTTTGGCCCATAAATGATGTTTATGTCGTAATTCAAATTGTACTTGCATCTTCCACCTTTTTTTTGGTGTAAAGGCATTGACGTGGGACCCCGCAAATTCCCATCGAACAGAGTGGCCAATGAAACCTCCAAATGTGTTGCAGATTTCGAGAGGTTAAGTGGAATATTTTCAGATAAAGCGCCACAATTGTCCCCCTTCATCACGCCAACAAATATATCGAGACACTTAGGAGAACCAATAACTTCAGATGGAATAATGACTCCTTTTTCGAGACCATTCAGACCGCTCTTAGACGCATGCTTCTCTGCCAGATTGTCCTTATTAGAATAAATAATAGGAGAGCACCGTGCTTTGTTGTCCGTATCCTGTCTGGGCACACTCTCAACCGCCAATTTGTCTTTTAAATTAGCAAAATCAGATATTTGTATAGTGGAATCCCCATATTCGAGACCTACCTGCAAGCACGATTTATCGCCCTTAATATTGGGATTTCTGACACTTGCCATACACTCCGCTTCAAAGGGTTTACCGCCACGCCGCCAACCTGATTTTTTTCCACAGTAATGAAGTCAATCTGGTCTTCCAAATGAAAACCATTAACCTGTTCTAGTCCCTTGATTAATTGTGACGAGGTATCCAATGGCTGAAAATCACCATTTTCCAAACTCGAAAATCGATTAGTGCCAGATCCTTCAGCATATGGGGGACTATCTGTAAATAAGCTATGTTTTGATTTTTTGGCTAGTTTCTGACACTCCTTAGAAACCAATCCCGTTTCTCTTGGTCATTTCTTTTTGACCTGTATCCATTCATGATTTGGAGCAACAACTCTATTAGCACCCTTAGTAGGATTAGGGTTTTCTGCCCTAAAGATCTTAGAAATACCCGTAGCACCCCTTGACTTATCAATATTACCACTTAACCCCTTGAGGTCGTGACCATCAGAGCCTACTCTTGAGGGAGGACGCCTCACAGGTGGTGGTGGACGAGTTACATTCCCATTCATGTAGCATCCCACAAAAGAATGTCCAATATGTTTGCAATGGGTACAATAATCCGGAATCCTTTCATATATAATCTTTGAACTCGTGTAGTATTATCGAACTTAAGAAAAATCTCTTCAATTCTCTCTCCTTCAATAAGTCCATTCAATACAAACTCGTGCCATAGATAATCGAGATCGAGATGTTGTTAGGAGTCCACTTGAAGCGGCGTACCTATAATATTGCAGATATAAAACAGAGCATTATGATCAAAAAAATGTATAGGCAAGCCCAAGAGACTAATCCATATGGCGCAAGAGGAGCTTCCATTTTCGGATTAAACGAAGGTGTCCACTTGAACACACGCACGGGCAGTCCCCCAACGACCAAAGAGTACCCATCCATAACTTATTAAAGTCCTCCTCAAGCCGTAATTTGATGATAATGTGAGAAGGATTCGCAAAGCTCCAGGAGAATGGCCCTTCAAGTTCAACGGAGAGAATTCGAATCAATTCCTTTGGGGTGAGGGATCGCAAGGAAAATTTTCCAATCAAGGTGAGTTTCCAAGATCTTTGCAAGACGATCATTTTTCGAGGAAGAAAAACCAAGAACCCGCTTGCCATCTATAACCTCGATGGGTGCCAACCGAACGACTCTCTTGGGATCAAAAGGAAGGGTTAGAGCGATTTGAGTTTGATGCAAATACATTTGCATATGACCCAAGCTTTGGGGTTTGGGATTCCGTGGACATGAACTAAAGTCCGCCATTAATGGTGGTGGAAACCCGAACACGTATGGTTTAGGGTTTAGGGTTTAGTTTGGTTCGTAGAGTGTTTAGGGTTTAGGGTTTAGGGTTCAGGGTTTAGGTTTAGTGGTTTAGGGTTCAGTGGTTTTTTTCAAAAATAACACCTAGGGGGTGGGGATTGAGGCGTGATCCCAACCCGTATATGGGTTTAGGGTTTAGGGTTTAGGGTTTAGTGGTTTAGGTTAGGTTTAGGGTTGGTTCAGTGGTTTAGGTTTAGGGTTTAGGGTTTAGGGTTTAGGGTTCAGGTTTAGTGGTTTAGGGTTTAGGGGTTTAGTGGTTTAGGGTTTAGGGTTTAGTGGTTTAGTGGTTTAGGGTTTAGGGTTCGTGGTTTAGTGGTTTAGGGTTTATGGTTTAGGGTTGTGGTTTTTTTCAAAAATAACACCTGGGGTGGGGATTGAGGCGTGATCCCCTACCGTATATGGGTTTAGGGTTTAGGGTTTAGGGTTCTGTGGTTTAGGTTGAGTGGTTGGTTTAGGTTTAGGGTTTGGGTTTAGGGTTTAGGTCTGGGGTTTAGTGGTTTAGTGGTTTAGGTTTTAGGTTCGTGGTTTAGGGTTCGTGGTTTGGGTTTAGGGTTTAGGGTTTAGGGTTTTTTTAAACAAAATGGTTTGAGGGTGGGGATTGAGGCGTGATTGTCCTTATTGTCCTTAAACGCATGCTTCTCCGCGCATTGTCCTTATTAGAATAAATAATAGAGAGCACCGTGCTTTGTTGTCCGGGATCCCGTCCGGGCACACTCAACCGCCAATTTGTCTTTTAAATTAGCAAAATCGATATTTGTATAGTGGAATCCCCATATTCGAGACCTACCGCAAAGCACGATTTATCGCCCTTAATATTGGGATTTCGACACTTGCCATACACTCTGCCTAGTAATACCGCCACGCCGCCAACCGATTTTTTTCCACAAAGAATGAAGTCAATCGTCTTCCAAATGAAAACCATTAACCCGTTTTCTAGTCCTTGATTAATTGTGACGAGGTATCCAATGGCCGAAAATCACCATTTTCCAAACTCGAAAAATCGATTAGTGCCGATCCTTCAAAGATATGGGGACTATCTGTAAATAAGCTATGTTTTGATTTTTGGCTAGTTTCTCGACACTCCTTAGAAACCAATCCCGTTTCTCTTGGTCATTTCTTTTTGACCTGTATCCATTCATGATTTGGAGCAACAACTCTATTAGCACCCTTAGTAGGATTAGGGTTTTCTGCCCTAAAGATCTTAGAAATACCCGTAGCACCCCTTGACTTATCAATATTACCACTTAACCCCTTGAGGTCGTGACCATCAGAGCCTACTCTTGAGGGAGGACGCTCACAGGTGGTGGTGGACGAGTTACATTCCCATTCATGTAGCATCCCACAAAAGAATGTCCAATATGTTTGCAATGGGTACAATAATCCGAAATCCTTTCATATATAATCTTTTGAACCTGTGTAGTATTATCGAACTTAAGAAAAATCTCTTCAATTCTCTCCTTCAATAAGTCCAGTTCAATACAAACTCGTGCCATAGATAATCGAGATCGAGATGTTGTTAGGGAGTCCACTTGAAGCGGCGTACCTATAATATTGCAGATAGCAAATAGAGCATTATGATCAAAAAAATGTATAGGCAAGCCCAGTAGACGAATCCATACTGGCGCAAGAGGAGCTTCCATTTTCGGATTAAACGAAGGTGTCCACTTGAACACACGCATCGGGCAGTCCCCCAACGACCAAAGAGTACCCATCCATAACTTATTAAAGTCCTCCTCAAGCTGTAATTTGATGATAATGTGAGAAGGATTCGCAAAGCTCCGGAGAATGGCCCCTTCAAGTTCAACGGAGAGAATTCAGGAATCAATTCCTTTGGGGTGAGGGATCGCGAAGGAAAATTTTCCAATCAAGGTGAGTTTCCAAGATCTTTGCAAGACGATCATTTTCCGAGGAAGAAAACCAAGAACCCGCTTGCCATCTATAACCCGATGGGTGCCAATCGGAACGACTCTCTTGGGATCAAAAGGAAGGTTAGAGCGATTTGAGTTTGATGCGATCACATTTGCATATGACCCAAGCTTTGGGGTTTGGGATTCCAGACATGAACTAAAGTCCGCCATTAATGGTGGTGGAAACCTGAAACACGTATGGGTTTAGGGTTTAGGGTTTTAGGGAGAGAGTGTTTAGGGTTTAGGGTTTAGGGTTCAGGGTTTAGGGTTTGGGTTTAGGGTTCAGGGTTTTTTTTTCAAAAATAACACCCCGGGGGGTGGGGGATTGAGGCGTGATCCCCTACCTGTATATGGGTTTAGGGTTTAGGTTTAGGGTTTAGGGTTTAGGGGTTTAGGGTTAGTGGTTTAGGGTTCGTGGTTCAGTGGTTTAGGGTTTAGGGTTTAGGGTTTAGGGTTTAGTGGTTTAGGGGGTTTAGGGTTTAGGGTTTAGGGTTTAGGGTTTAGGGTTTAGTGGTTCGTGGTTTGTGGTTTAGGGTTTATGGTTTAGTGGTTCAGTGGTTTTGTTTTCAAAAATAACACCCCCGGGGTGGGGATTGAGGCGTGATCCCCTACCCGTATACGGGTTTAGGGTTTAGTGGTTTGGTTTAGTGGTTTAGGGTTTAGTGGTTAGTGGTTTAGGGTTCAGTGGTTAGTGGGTTTTAGGTTTAGGTTTAGGGTTTGTGGTTTAGTGGTTGTGGTTTAGGGTTTAGTGGTTTAGTGGTTTTAGGTTGGTGGTTTAGGGTTCAGTGGTTTAGGGTTTAGTGGTTTAGTGGTTTGTGGTTTTTTTAAACAAAATAACACCCTGAGGGTGGGGGATGAGGCGTGATCCCCTACCCGTATATCAAATAAACAAAGTATCATACAAGGTCATGTCCCCGATAAATGGGAAGAATCAAAAATCAAAACACCTATCACTACGACATCTATGATATATCGAGAGAGTACAATGAGAACCAATGATCTATGAAAATCAAGCTCGGTATCCCACCGGTCCATCCGAATGAGCGCTAGAGGTGGTGAGAAGCCGTGCCTCATCTACAAAGTGACTACCAAGGGCGCAACCCCAACTCGCAAGGTGATTCGGTCGATTCCCCTCTCGTGTATGTGGGAAATCGAGCATCAAGGTCCTCAAGATGTTCCCGAATGCGAATCGGGGTATGCTCGAACCCGCCAAGAGCCAAGGCCACGTGGTGATCGTGGTGACCACCGCCGCCGCCCAACTCGATCCAAATCAAGTGAGAACTGCTCGGGCATGCCGCAATCCCATCTCAAGCGCTAGTAGCTCGGCATGAAAGCTAGACACCGCCTTGGAAGGAATCGTGAAACGCCAACATAAGTCTCGCCCCAAATGATCCCGTATCAATCCCCTCCGCCAGCCTATCAATGTGCCTCGGATCAAACGAACCATCCGTGTTTAGCTTGATCCGAGGAGCCGAGGAGCTCGCCAAATCACCATCCCCTACCGCGTGGAACCCGTGGTGGAGCACTCGAAAAAAAGCCAACAAAAGAGGGAAACATCCGCACTCAACTGACGGGCTCAAATGCCGACCAAACAAGATCCGCAGATACCGCTCCACCCGCCAAATAATGTGAGATGCCAAGAAAGGAATTTGTCGATGCTTGACACTATTCATTTCCGTCCAGACAAACCATAAAATCAAGCAGGGAACCAAGAAACTCAAGTGCCTCGTGTGTGATCCGTGTGTGCGGTTCCTCCAAAATGAAAGGAACAATATCATATCAGTGGTGTGTGGAAGTGTAGTGTCAAACCAAGGAAGAAAGTGATTCCACACGGATCGAACAAAGATCATTCATCAAAAAGAGGTGAGGGATAGATTCGACCTGAGGAGATGAGTGTGGATTATTCAAGCAACACCAGCAACGTGAGGCAAGGGACGTGCCACGTGCCTGAAGCTTGATATCCACAGGAAGACGATTACGGAGGAGACGCCAAAGGAATATGGAGATAGTAGGGATAAGAGCATCGTTCCAAATGGCACCATTCAGAGGTTCTCGAGCATTTCTACCCTGAGAGAATCCCAAATGTAAGACATAGAGAACCCACCATGAGAGGTAAACATCCACCGCATGATATCCTCTCATCCCAGCAGAATCGAACCCCTGATATATCCTCAATGAGACTCTCAGAAGCCCACATTTGGAGACCAAGACCGGTGCATCTATCGCGATCCCACACACCATCACGAATGAACCAACCCATCGTCATATGTCCCAACGGCCGATCCAAACAATGATCCGCAAGCGGCCGATGCCCAAACCAAATATCATCCTAAACCGACACGACTACCACCGCTAATAGACCAAAAATCCGCCTCCCGGGCACGAATACCGACTCCGCCTCAAGCGCCTCCACCGATGACTATCATTATGAGTTACAAGGGGACTTACAGGAGACAAGAGGCCATTGTAACAAGATTTGCCGATCAAGAATGGGCCCAAAGAGAATGGACCTCACGTAACCTCCACCACAACTTGTAATCAAGGCCAAGAATATCTAAAAGTCGGCGCAACCCCAAACCACCTCGTAAATAGGGTGGCGATATCATCCCAATCGATCCAATGAGTCTTCTTATGTCCCGCGTAGGAGCCCAAAAGAATCTAGCCATGATCTCGCTTCTAATCGATGAAGAATAGTCTTTGGCGGCCGCATGACCAAGAATATGCAACGGAGTGGCCATTAGCGTGCTCCGATAAGAGCAAGCCTACCTCCAAAGGAAAATGCCGATGCGACCACCCCGCAACTCTATCCAACATCCTCTAAATCACAGTGGAGGAAGAGCTCTTTCGTCATTTGCCCTTGAACAAAGGGACACCCAAATAAGTCATCGGCAAGTCATCGCGACAAAGCCGGGCCACCATGCACTATATGCTCCCACCCACAATGTAACGTAAATAAAAAGAAACTACTCTTTTCCGATACACGACCACCGCCCGTAAAAGAGCAGAGTAATGCTCCAAAAAGTGTCTCAACGTGACCAAACCATCCTCGACGCCCTAGTGAAGATAACCACATCATCATCATAAAGCCGATGTGTCAACGAAAACCCGCCCGCATCCGATAAATCATATCTCTTGTCGCTAATAGTGGAATCCAATCCCGGGATAAATACTCCGCCGCTTAGAACAAACAATGCAGAGATAGAGGATCCCTCGCCGCAGCCCCCCGAGTCGAAGGAAAATATCCGTATGGCGGATACCATTAACTAGAACAGAAGAAGCCGCAGTTGCTCAATACATCCGCCAACCATATCAATCCATCGAACGGGAAGCCCATGTGAATCATAGTCGTATACAGAAATCCCACGCACCCTATCATAAGCTTTAGCCATATCCAGCCTTCATCACCACATTAGGAATATCCGTGGCTAAGCCGATATCATGGATAAGCTCCTCGCGCGAGCAATATGTTATCCGAGATGACACGACCGGTGTGAAACCACTCGATTCGGCGACACAATCAAGGGTAGAATCGAGACAAACCGCATTCATAATCTTCGAGATAATCTTATTCGGCCACGCTGTAATGTGCTAATCGGCCGAAACTCACCCACTTCCGAGGGTGAGGAACCTTCGGAATGAGAACTAAAGATGTAGCCGTGAACGGGACGACATGAGATTACCCGAGAAAAGTCAACCACCGCATCCTCAACATCCGTCCGATTTAAATCCCAACAAAGGCCGAAAGAACAACGATGAGAATCCATCAGCCCCAAACACTAGACGGATCAATCCCAAACACCGCATCGCGAACCTCCTTAGCCGCCGGCATAGCACAAAGTCCATCAAGATCAACGGAATCGTGAAGTCGGGAAAGAACTCATCAATGGGGGAGTCGATACTCCAAGTCAAGTCAATAAAGATCGAAAAAATCGAATCGCCGACTTCCGATCTCGTAATCCGTGTGATCGCACCCCATCATCGCCAATCGAGTGGATCCTAGCGCGACACCGCTTCTCGCTTAACAAACCGTGGAAAACTTTGTTGCGCTTCCTCGATCGCCCACTTAATCGCAGTTTTCTCGGGCGCCAAAAATCCTCATCCATTTTCAAACGAAGCTCATACTACCACCACACAACGATGTAACTCCCCCCGATGAGTGGGAGACGGATCACTATCATAAACCGCGAGCCACAAAACCGCATCATCACAATCTAATCCGATCAAAAACATTACCAAACGCCTGGTGATTCCAAATCTTGAGTCTCGCGCTGACCCTATTCAACTTGTATTGCAAGCTTCCTCATTCCAAAACAACCAAGTGGGATGTCCCCATGCTTCCTTGACAACCCGCAAAAAGTATGGTGACGATCCACATATGTGAAATCGAAAGAAGAACGAGGCACATGCGGTAAAAACCGACAAGATATGAGTAAAGGAGCATGATCAGAGCAAACACGAGATAAATGCGTAACAATGTAAGAAGTAAACACATCAGCCCATTGTTCATTATACAAAGCCCTATCAAGTCTCTCCCCGAAGCCCACCTCTAGCCCACGTAAAGATAGACCCCTCACACCCCGCATCAAATAACTCACAATCCAAATCATATAAGCAAAATCAAGCATCTCATCCGACCTATCGCTGATACCACCAATCCTCTCGTGATCATGCAAAAATGTTAAAGTCACCACTAACAAGCCAGGGTAACCCTTCCATACTAATCGCAATCTCACGCAAGGTATCCCACAAAACATATCTAGCTACTCTATCACATTTAGCATACACAAAAGTCAAATGCATGGGCTGAGGCAACAAAAAGATGTCAACCTACAATGTAATAATTGTGCATGATCAACAAGAATGTCAAAATGCAAATTAGAGCAAGAGACATAATCCAAATATGATTAGAACAATTAGATAAACCATCATCAAAGCCAAATCTACGACAATAGAAACTAAACTCAGGCAAAGTCATAGGTTCTAAAAGCGCAACAAAAGGCAATTTATGACGAGAAATTAACGCATGCAAATGACGTTGACTACCCGGATTAGCGATACCTCTCACATTCCACGTTAAGAATTTAATCGACATAATTAACAAATAAAATGAGAAGAGGATTTAGAAACACTGATCGATTCTCGAGGCACGTTGGCTCGCTCCTCCTTTTAGAGAAAATTATGAACCAATTTGCCCGACTTTGTAGTCTTCTTTGTCAATTTCAGACTTTTATCGGATTTTTTGAATTTATTAATTGTTATCATTTTTATCCTTATGCGATTTTTTGTCATTTTTCCCATCATCCGAGCCATTTGAATTGTTTCCGGGTGGTTCAACAATTTTATTTGGGCCAATAGAATCCATTAATCCCACTTCCCGTATAACATTTTCACAATGGGCAGATCCAAAGTTTGATTTTGATCAAAAAAATGTCATGCAGCAAGATGATGAGGGAGACTTGAGTGGAGCTTGGACTTGGATCAACATGTTTGGGATGGATTGAAAACCTGGGGTCGAGGATGGTGATGGAGCGGGCTCGCAATATGCCCAACAGCATTGAAAATCATGGCCCAACTTGTGAATATCCCCAAAAAATGAAATTGGCCCATTCTTGATGTTTCGCCCAAGTCCACAAAATTGGGGATCTCAACAACGCACCCGACATGTCCATCCCCTTGAGGGGACAATGTTGGTCAAAGTTATCAGCTTCAGAGTGGTGGTGGTGTGGTGGGTCCAAGATGAGGTTATTTGAGAGTTATTTGCTAAATAATGCAAAGAGGACAAACAAACATCAAGGCCCACATCCTTGGGGACCGTGGCGCATGAGGCGAGAAGGGAATGGATGGACCAATATGATTGTTTATAGGTCAAATTCCAAAGTTTCGGAGGGAATCAACCTCCTTTTGTGGGAGAAATGGGCGTGGGGCCCCTTTGAAATCCCATTTCAGGGAATATCAGAGCTCAATTCATCATGTGGCACCAATGGTTGTGGAGATGATGGAGTAGAGGATTTGGTGTGTGGTGGGGCCAAGCAAGCATTATGAGGTGAATGAGTCAAAGAAAGCAAAAAAGCACCTGGGCCCACTCCACAAGTGGGCGTCCCCAATGGTGATGAAGAGGAAAATGAATTTGTAGTGTGCTGGAGGGAATCAACTTGCTTTTGAGGAGATATGGGCGTGGCCCCCTTGAATCCCATTAAGGGAACAATTAAAGCTCGTTGATCAATAAAGCGCCAGGTTGTGGATGATGGGTAGGGAAATGGTTGTGTGGTGGGGCCAAGCTAGCATTATGAGATGATTGAGTCAAAGAAAGCACAAAAGCATCTGGGCCCACTCCATAAGTGGCCGTTGCACATGGTGATGGGGAGAAAGTAGAATTTGTCCCATTAATAAAGTTGTAGTCATCTCCCACTTTTTTTTGCATGGAAAGTTGTATTCTGGGACCCAAATTATCTTTAGAGCAAAGTTGACCAATGTAACTCTTCAAAGGTGTTCTGGTTTCAAATATAGGGGAATGTTTTAGATAGTGCACCACAATTATTTCCCTTTATCACGTTTGTGGCATTCCATGGAAAAAGTATGTGCAAAGATTCTCAAGACTTGTAATTAGTGGCACGAGTTATCCCCATTATATTGGGATTTTTCCATGTTTGTCATACACTCATTTCAAGAAATGCCACGCCGCCAATCGGGTTATTTTCCACAATAATGGAATCCGCCTCGATCGCTCCACGTGAGAAACATAACCCGATCGTGAGCCATTAATTAATTGTGGTAATGTATCAGAGTGTGTCCGAACATCACTATTAGCCAAACTCAAAAACGATTATTGCCGTGTCCTTCACAGATGAGAGAATATCCTCAAAATAGGTATGTTTCGAATGCTTGGCTAATTTTTGAAGCTCCTTAGAAACCAATCCCGCTTTCTCTTGGTCCTTTCTTATTGACTTTTATCCATTCCCGACTTTGAGGAACAACTCTATTAGCAAATTTTTGAATTAGTGGTTTTCTCATTGGTAAGTCTTCAAAATACCCTTAGACCCCTAGACTTATCCATATTTCCACTTAACCCTTGGAGTCGAGCCATCGAACCTTCTATGGTGGAAGGACGCTTTAGGTTAGTGTGGTGGTGGACGAGTTACATTCCCATTCATGTAGCATCCTCAACAGAGTGTCCAATATGCTTGCAAAATGGTTTAGGGGTTAAGGAATCCTTTCATATATAATTTTTTTTTTTTATGAAGTACCATCAAACTCAAAATAATCTCTTCATCGAGGCTCTCTTTTAACAAGTCAAAGTATCAATACAAACCCGTAGCAAAAGATAATCGAAGAATCAAGAGGTCGTTGGAGAGAGTCCACTTGAAGAGGGTACCTATAATATTGAATAGCAAAAGAGCATGAGAATCAAAAATGTATGAAAACCCGAAGTATTGAATCCGGTCCATCCGCAAGAGTGCTTCCATTTTGGATTAAAAGAAGGTGTCCACTTGAACACACGATCGGCAAGGGCCCCCAACGACCAAAAAACCCATCCGTAACTTATTAAAGTCCTCCTGGGAAAATCGAAGTTTGATGATAATATGTGAAGGGTTGGCAAAGCTCCAAGAGAATGGCCCTTTAAGTTCAACGCAGGATAGAATCCGAATCAATCCTTTGGGGTGAGGGATCGCGAAGGAAAATTTTCCAATCAAGGTAAGTTTCAAGACGCCGCAAGATGATCATTCTCCGATGAAGAAAAACCAAGAACCCGTTTCCATCTCTAATTGATCCAAGTGGGTGCCAATGATGGAACGATATTCTTGGGATCAAAAGAAAGATTAGAGCGACAGAGCAAGAACCAAGGAACATTTGCAAATGACCCAAGCTTTGGGGTTTGGAACCCTGGGGTGGAGCATGCCAACAAAAAACCGCCATTAATGGCGGGGGAAACCATGACGCTTGGAGAAAACAAGAAAATACAAAAAGAAAAAATGGAATCCAAAAAAAGATTAAGAAAAGAAAAAGAAAACACGATAAAACAAAAACAAAGCAAAAAAAAGAAACTAAAACTCCCCGTAATGAAAGAATGCTTGAACAATCCGTGCAAAATAGCCAAACGGAAGAACAATGCATGTGTGTGAAAAAAGTATGTGTCAAAGTGTGTGAGAGAAGTGAGCATTTTGCCCCCTCCAAGTTTTTTTTTTTGGAGATCAGATTTGAGAATTTTGGTTTGTGAGGTTTAGGGTTTAGGTTCAGTGGTTTAAGGTTTTGTGGTTTAGGGTTTAGGGTTTAGGGTTCGTGGTTTTTTTCCCCAACTCGAATATCAAATAATCAAAGAGTCATACAATGTCATGCCAAAGGAATGATAGGGGAGAAAATCAAATAACAAATGACCTATCACTACATTCTAGAAAGACTATCATAATGAGAATCTAAAAATACGAGGAGAACCAATGATCTATGAAAATCCAAAGCTGATATCCCAACCGGTCCATCCGAATGAGCGCAGGATATAGGTGGTGAGAGGCCGAAGCCCTCATCAACAAAATGAATGCCTATGGCATCCCACTCCCAAAGCCGCAAGGTGAATCAACTCTTGGGTCGATTGTGTCCCATATGTGGGAAATCACATCAAGGTCCTCAACATGTTCCAATGCGAGTCAATGTATCCCATGTAACTTCGCCAGAGAGCCTACCACGTAACAAAGTCACGATCGTGGTAACCACCGCCGCCCGCCCAACTCGATCCAAATCAATTGAGAACCGTCTCTTTTTGCATGCCACAATCCCATCTCAAGCGCTAGTAGCTCGGCATGAAAGCTAGACACCGCCGGGAAGGAATGTGAAACGCCAACATAAGTCTCGCCCAAATGATCCGAATTAATCCCCTCCAAAAGAATCAACGTGCCTCGGATCAAACGAACCATCCATGTTTAGGGTTGACCGACGGAGTTTAGAGCTCGCCAAATCACCATCCCGCCTCGTGGAACCCGTGGTGGAGAACTCCCCATCAAAAAAAGCCAATAGTAGGGAAGCATCCGCACCAACACGGGTTAAGACGCCGAAAAACAAGTGATGAAGAGATACCGATCCTCCACCGCCAAACAATGTGAGATGCCAAGAAAGGAATTTGTCGATGATCTATGGACACTATTCCTTTCCGGCCCCAAAACCATAAAATCAAGCAGGAACCAAGAAACCAACATGCCTCAATGTGATCGAGGAAGAGTGTTCCTCCAAAAAGAAAGGAACAATATCATATCATCTCGGTGTGGAAGTGTAGTGTCAAACCAAGGAAGAAAGTGATTCCACACTGATCGAACAATATCATTCATCAAAAAGAGGTGAGGGATAGATTCGACCGAGGAGATGAATGTGGATTATTCAAGCAACACCAAAAACGTGAGGCAACGGGAAGTGCCACATGCCCTGGAGCTTGATATCCACGGAAGACGACACCAAGGAGGCGCCGGAAAAGGAATATGGAGATAGTAAGAATGAGAGCATCGCTCCAAATGGCACCGTGCGTATCAAAGTGTTCTCGAGATTTCTACCCCCAGAGAATCCCCGTAAGACATAGAGAACCCACCGTGAGAGGTAAGCATCCACCGCATGATATCCACAAACCCCGAGCAAACACAACCATAAATATCCTCAATGAGAGGGAAGCCTACATGTGAAACCAAGACTGATACAATCTATCCCGATCCCACTCACCATCGCGAATAAAACCAATCAATCTCCATCATGTGCCCCAAAGGTCGATCCAAACAATGATAAGCGCCCGTGTCCAAACCAAATATGACAAAAATCAAGCAAGGAATCCGACTACCACCGCAATAGACTCCAAAATGAAAAAAATCCGCTCCCGGGCCCGTGTCAACCACCCGCCTCAAACGCTCCACAACGATGACTATCATTATGTGTAATCTTATGGGCTCACGTGGAGACAAAAGCCCATTGTCAGAAACAACCCATTTCCGATGAGAATTGGGCCCAAAGAGAATGACCTCACGTAACCTCCATGAGATTACCCTTGAAAAAGTCAACAATATCGTAAAGTCTCGAATCCCCAAACCACCTCGTAAAAAGGGTGGCGATATAATCCCAACTAATCCATGAGTCTTCTTCAAACATAGACGGATCAATCCCAAACACCGCATCGCGAACCTCCCGAGCCGAAGCGGCATAGCACAAAGTCAATCAAGATCAACGAAATCGTGAAGTCTGGGAAGAACTCATCTACAGCTGGGGAGTCGATACTCCAAGTCAAGTCAATAAGATCGAAAGAATCAATCGCCGACTTCCGAATCTCGTAATCATGTGTGATCACCACCCCATCATCATCAATCGAGTGAATCCTAGCGACACCGCTTTTGCTTAACAAACTGCGGAAAAACTTAGTGTTGCGCCCCCACGACTCGACGCCCACTTAATGCAGCTTTCTGGCGCCAAAATCCTCCTCCATTTTCAAACGTAGTCAGACTCACCACACAACGATGTAGCTCAAAGACGATGAGTCGGAGATGGATCACTATCATAAACAAACCGAGCCATCAAAAGCCTCATCACCAATCTAACCCGATCAAAAACATTACCAAACGCCTGGTGATTCCAAATTCCCTCGCTGACCCTATTCAACTTCAGCCGCAAGCTCCTCATTCCAAAACAACTAGGGGATGCCCCCATGCTTCTTTTGACAACCCGCAAAAAGTATGGTGACGCATCCACATATGTCGAAATCGGAAGGAAGAACGAGGCACATGCGAACAAACCGACAAGATATGAGTAAATGAGCATGATCTGAGCGAACACACGAGATAAATGCGTAATAAATGTAAGAAGTAAACATATCACCAATGTTCATTATACAAAGCCCTATCAAGCCTCTCCCGAGCCCACCTCTAGCCCACGTAAAGATAAGCCCTCACACCCCGCATCAAATAACTCACAATCCGCAATCATAAAGGAAAAATCTAACATCTCATCGACCTATCAAAGTACCACCAATCCTCTCGTGATCATGCAAAAATGTTAAAGTCACCACTAACAAGCCAGGGTAACCCTCCAAATACTAATCGCAATCTCACGCAACTTGTCCCACAAATCATATCTAGCTACTCTATCACATTTAGCATACACAAAAGTCAAATAAATAGGCTGAGGCAACAAATTAGATGTCAACCTACAGTGCAACAGTTGTGCATGATCAACAAGAATGTCAAAATGCAAGTGAGCAGCAGACATAATCCAAATATGATTAGAACAATTAGATAATCCATCATCAAAGCCAAATCTACGACAATAGAAACTAAACTCAGGCAAAGTCATAGGTTCTAAAAGCGCAACAAAAGGCAATTTATGACTAGAAATTAACGCATGCAAATGACGTTGACTACCCGGATTAGCGATACCCTCACATTCCACGTTAAGAATTTAATCGACATAATTAACAAAGAATGAGAAGAGGATTTAGAAACACCGACCTTCCTCCTTTGTAGAGAAAATTATGAACCAATTTGTCAACTTTGTAGTCTTTTTTGTCAATTTCGAGACTTTGTCACCCTGATTTTTTGATTTTATCCGAGAAAGATATGCACAATTTCCACTTAGTGCAATTTGTGTCAACTTTTTTTCCATCCAAAATTAATTTTCTTTTTGCTCAAGTTTTAATAATTGGGGCACTTGAATCATTAATCCCAACTTTGATAACATAAAAAGAGCTAATGGAATAGGATCCAAAGTTTGGTACGGGATCGGGTTGACGTCAATTATGCACTATGGGGTGAGCCATGTTGACTCAAAAATGAGTGGGACTTGAGCCCAACATGTTTGGGCCGAGAGGAGACGCGGGTCAAAGCAGGGGGTGTGATGGAAGACTCGACTGCAATCCACAACGCAGACAGATATGAGAGAGAACTTGACCGGGTGCTCGAGAAACATTGGGGCCTCTTATTAAGGCAATGTTGTTGGCCCAACATCTCATTCGATCCATGTCCCGGGCCGGGCGAATCATAAGTTTATTGAGGTGGGGAGTTTGGTGGGTCCAAGTTGAGGTTTTCCATGTGATTTGGTCAAAAGGAGCAACAAAAACACCAAGGCCCACCTCGGGAGGACATGTGGTTCAAAGACATGAGACAGAAAAGTTGTTTCGATCAATAGTATCGCTTTTGTCAGGGAAAACAAAATTTTGGGAGAAAGCATCTTCCACTTTTTTGGAATAATTAGATGGGATGGAGACAAGGGATGGAACAGGATTGGCCCGTGGTAGCTTCACCAAAGGCACAACACGAGTCAAAGATGCAAAAACGTGGCTCACTCCACAATTTTGATGCTTTTGATGAAGAGGAAAGAGTGGTGAAGTTTGGTGGGGCCAAAAAGGTGATTGGGTCAAACAAAGAGGAAAAAAACAAAGTGATCGGGGGCCACAACTTTGAGGAGGCCGCAACGCAAGGAGATGAGGAAATGCATGGACCAATATTATTGTTTATATCAAAACCAAAGCACAGGGCCATCATCACCTTTTGAGGAGATGGACGATGGTGGAAAGGTGGTGGGACCCTTGAATTCCCATTAAGGGAACAATAAAAGTCCAATTGATCATGCGCCAAGTTGTGGAAGGTGATGGGAGGGTGTTGTGTGGTGGGGCCAAAGTGTTATGGGATGAATGAGTCAAAGAAAGCAAAAAGCACTGGGCCCACACCACATGTGCCACCGCAATGGTGATGAAAGATGAAAGAGAATAAATGTTTTTAATCAAATTGTTGTCATCTTCCATCTTTTAGCATTAAAAGTTGATGGGACCCAAATTCCCATTAGAACAAAGTTGACCAATGAAACCTCCAAATGTGTTGCGTATTTCGAGAATTTATGGGAATATTTTAGATAAAGCACCACAATTATCCCCCTTTATCACGCCAAAGAATATATCGAGACACTTAGAGAACCAATAATCCATATTATCTTTTTCGAACCATTTAGATTTGAGACGGATGATTTTTATTGTCCTTATTAGAAAAAATTAGGAGATGGAACAATAAATTGTGGTCCATAAAGTCTTATCGCAAATCTCAACCGCCAATATTCTTTAAATTAGAAAAAAGAGGATTTGAATGTGAGAATACACATATTCGAGATCCATTAACATCGAAGGAAGCACGATTTGTCAAGACCTTAATATGGGATTTTCGACACTTGTCATACACTCATTCTCAAAGAAATGCCACGCCGCCAACCCGATTTTTTTCCACAATAATCGAAGTCCGTCCGATCTTCCAAATGAAAACCAAACCCGATCTAGCCATTGATTAATTGTGACAATGTATCCAATGGCCGAAAATCACTATTTTAGCCAAACTCAAAAATCGATTATTGCTGAGATCCTTAAAGATATGGAGAGACTATCCTCAAAATAGGTATGTTTTGATTTTTTGGCTAATTTTTGACACTCCTTAGAAACCAATCCCGCTTTCTCTTGGTCCTTTCTTTTGACCTTTATCCATTCCCGATTTTTGAGCAACAACTCTATTAGCACCCTTTAGAGGATTAGGTTTTCATTCGCCCTAAAGATCTTAGAAATACCTTAGACCCCTGACTTATCCATATTTCCACTTAACCCCTTCGAGTCGTGATCCATCGTAACCTACTATGATGGGAAGGACGCCACAGTGGTGGTGGACGAGTTACATTCCCATTCATGTAGCATCCTCACAAAAGAATGTCCAATATGCTTGCAATGGGTACAATAATCCGAAATCCTTTCATATATAATCTTTGAACCCGTAGAAGTATCATCAAACTTAAGAAAAATCTCTTCAATTCTCTCCTTCAATAAGTCCAGCTTCAATACAAACCCGTGCCATAGATAATCGAGATCGAGATGTCGTGGAGAGGGAGTCCACTTGAAGAGGCACTCTATAATATTGCCGATAGCAAAAGAGCATTATGATCAAAAATGTATAGGCAAACCCGAAGACGAATCCATATCGGGCGCAAGAGGAGCTTCCATTTTCTCGGATTAAACGAAGGTGTCCACTTGAACACACGACGGGCAAGCCTCCCCAACGACCAAAGAGTACCCATCCATAACTTATTAAAGTCCTCCTCAAGCCGTAATTTGATGATAATATGTGAAGGATTCGCAAAGCTCCAAGAGAATGGCCCCTTCAAGTTCAACGCAGAATCCGAATCAATTCCTTTGGGGTGAGGGATCGCGAATGAAAATTTTCCAATCAAGGTGAGTTTCCAAGATGCCGCAAGACGATCATTCTCCGATGAAGAAAACCAAGAACCTTCTTTCCATCTATAACCATGGGTGCCAATCGAACGACTCTCTGGGATCAAAAAGGAGGTTAGATGAGCATATGACCCAAGCTTTGGTTTGAGTTTGATGCAATCACATTTGCATATGACCCAAGCTTTGGGAGAAAACAAGGGTTTGGGATTCCTAACAAAGATTAAGAAAATGAACTAAAGTCCGTATGAAAATGGTGGTGGAAAACCTGCTTGAACATAAAAAGACAATGGAAGAACAAGTGAATGTGTGTGTTTAAAAAGAAAAAAAGAAAAAGTTTAGTGGTTCAAAAGTTTAGGGTTTGGTGGTTTAGGGTTCGTTTAAAGTGTTTTTAGGGTTTAGTGGTGGTTTAGGTTTAGGTTGTGGTTTAAATTTGTGGTTTTTTTTTCAAAAATAACACCCCTAGGGCGGGAATTAGGGCCCAAAATCCCCGTCCAGTGATGTGGGTTTAGTGGTTTTAGTGGTTTAGTGGTTTGTGGCTCAGTGGTTTGTGGAAAAGGTTTGTGGTTTAGGGTTTAGGGTAGTGGTTTGGGGTTTTGTGGAGTGGTTCAGTGGTTCAGGTTTGGTTCAGTGGTTTGGTTCAGTGGTTCAGGTTTTTAGTGGTTTTTCAGTGTGGTTAGTGGTTTAGGGGTGGTTTGGTTTGGTTAGTGGTTTAGTGGTTAGGGTTTGGTTTGGTTTAGGTTTAGTGGTTAGTGGTTTTTAGTGGTTTTTTTTTTTTTGTGGTTTTTTTTTTTTTAAACAAAATAACACCCCTGAGGGTGGGGATTGAGGCGTGATCCCCTACCGTATATCAAATAAACAAAGTATCATACAAGGTTATGTCCCCATTACAAATGGGAAGAATCAAAAAGCAAAACGCCTATCACTACGACATCTATGCTATATCGAGAGAATACAATGAGAACCAATGATCTATGAAAATCAAGCTCTGGTATCCCAACCGGTCCATCCGAATGAGCGCAAGGAGGTGGTGAGAAGCCGTGCCTCATCAACAAAGTGATACAAGGGCAAAGCAGCCTTCCCAACTCCGCAAAGGTGATCTGGGCCGGTCGATTCCCTCTCTCGTATGTGGGAAATCGAGCATCAAGATCCTCAACATGTTCCGAATGCGAATCAATGTATGCCGAACTCGCCAAGAGCCAAGGCCACCGTAAGTGATCGTGGTGACCACCGCCACGCTGGGCCCAACTCGATCCAAATCAAGTGAGAACTCGCGGGCATGCCGCAATCCCATCTCAAGCGCTAGTAGCTCGGCATGAAAGCTAGACACCGCCCCGGAAGGAATCGTGAAACGCCAACATAAGTCTCCGCCAAATGATCCCGTATCAATCCTCCGCCGCCTATCAATGTGCCTCGGATCAAACGAACCATCCGTGTTCGCCTTGACCGATGGAGCCGAGGAGCTCGCCAAATCACCATCCTCGGCCCGCGTGGAACCCGCGGGTGGAGCACTTCAAAAAAGCCAACAAGAGGGAAACATCCGCACTAACTGATGGGTTCAGACGCCGACCGAAACAAGGATCCGCAGATACCGCTCCACCCGCCAAATAATGTGAGATGCCAAGAAAGGAATTTGTCGATGCTTGACACTATTCCTTTCCGTCCGCATACAAACCATAAAATCAAGCAGGAACCAAGAAACTCAAGTGCCTCGTGTGTGATCCGTGTGCGGTTCCTCCAAAATGAAAGGAACAATATCATATCGCTGGTGTGTGGAAGTGTAGTGTCAAACCAAGGAAGAAAGTGATTCCACACTGACCGAACAAGATCATTCATCAAAAAGAGGTGAGGGATAGATTCGACCTGAGGAGAGAATGTGGATTATTCAAGCAACACCAAAGAACGTGAGGCAAGGGAAGTGCCACGTGCCTGGAGCTTGATATCCACGGGAAGACGACACGGCGAAGGAGGCGCCAAAGGAATATGGAGATAGTAGGATGAGAGCATCGCTCCAAATGGCACCGCGTAATGTTCTCGAGCATTTCTACCCCGGAGAGAATCCTGCGTAAGACATAGAGAACCCACCGTGAGAGGTAAGCATCCACCGCATGATATCCTGCATCTCAAAGCAGAATCTAACCCCTAAATATCCTCAATGAGACTCTCTGAAGCCCACATCCGGAAACCAAGACCGATACAATCTATCCCGATCCCACTCACCATCGCGAATAAAACCAATCAATCGTCATGTGCCCCAAAGGTCGATCCAAACAATGATCCGCAAGCGCCCGTGTCCAAGCCAAATATCATCCTGAGCCGACCCGGCTACCACCGCAAATAGACCAAAAAATCCGCCTCCCGGGCCCGAACACCGACCCGCCTCAAACGCTCCACCGATGACTATCATTATGTGTTACTGTGGGCTCTACAGGAGACAAAAGCCCATTGTAACAAGATTTGCCGATCGTGAATTGGGCCCAAAGAGAATGACCTCACGTAACCTCCACCACAACTTGTAATCAAGGCATCAAAGAATATCGTAAAGTCGGCGCAACCCCAAACCACCCTCGTAAATAGGGTGGCGATATCATCCCAACTAATCCAGCCGAGTCTTCTTCTCGTCCCGCGTAGGAGCCCCTAAGAATCTAGCCATGATCCGCTCCAATCGATGAAGAATCGTCTTTGGCGGCCGCATGACCAAGAATATGCAACGGAGTGGCCATTAGCGTGTCCGAATAAGAGCAAGCCTACCACCAAAGGACAGGTGCCGATGCGACCACCCCGCAACTCTATCCAACATCCTCTCGAATCACAAGTGAGAGAAGAGCTCTTTCGTCATTTGCCCTTGAACAAAGGGACACCCAAATAAGTCATCGCAAGTCATCGCGACGGCTGGGCCACCGTGCACCATGTGCTCCCACCCGTCAATGTAACGTGGGGCCAAAAAGAAACTACTCTTTCCGTACATCACCACCGCCCCAAGAGCGCACAGTGCTCCAAAAAGTGTCTCAACGTGACCAAACCATCCTCGACGCCCTAGTGAAGATAACCACATCATCAAAGATAGCCGATGCGCCACCGAAAACCTCGTCGCGTCCGATAAATCATATATCTGTCGCTAATAGTGGAATCCAATCCCGGGATAAATACTCCGCCGCCAGTAACAAACAAAGCAGAGATAGAGGATCCCCGCCGCAGCCTCCCCGAGTCGAAGGAAAATATCCAAGGGATACCATTAACTGACAGACAGAAGCCACAAAGTTGCTCAATACAAACCGCCAACCATATCAATCCATCGAACGGGAAGCCCATGTGAATCATAGTCAGATACAGAAATCCCATCGCACCCTATCATAAGCTTTAGCCATATCCAGCCTTCATCACCACATTAGGAATATCCGTGGCTAAGCCGATATCATGGATAAGCTCCTCGCTACGAGCAATATGTTATCCGAGATGACACGACCGGTGTGAAACCACTCGATTCGGCGACACAATCAAAGGCGAATCGAGACCAACCGCATTCATAATCTTAGAGATAATCTTATTCGCCACGCTGCACAAAGCAATCGCCAAAACTCACCCACTTCCGAGGGTGAGGAACCTTCGAATGAGAACTATAGATGTAGCCGTGAACGGACGCATGAGATTACCCGAGAAAAAGTCAACCACCGCATCCTCAACATCCGATCCGATTTAAATCCCAACAAAGGATGAAAGAACAACAATGAGAATCCATCCGCCCCGAAACACTAGACGGATCAATCCCAAACACCGCATCGCGAACCTCCTTAGCCGCCAAGATAAAGACAAAGTCCATCAAGATCAACGAATCGTGAAGCCGGGAAAGAACTCATCAACAGGGGAGTCGATACTCCAAGTCAAGTCAATAAGATCAAAGAATAAATCGCCGACTTCCAATCTCGTAATCCCGCGGTGATCGCACCCCATCATCATCAATCGAGTGGATCCTAGCGACACCGCTTCGCTAACAAACCATGGAAAACTTTGTTGCGCTCTTCCCTCGATCGCCCACTTAATCGCAGCCTTTTCTCGCGCCAAAATCCTCCTCCATTTTCAAACGAAGCTCATACTCACCACACAACGATGTAGTTCAGCCCGATGAGCTTCTGAGACGGATCACTATCATAAATAGCCCGAGCCACCGAAACCGCCTTCATCACCCAATCTAATCCGATCAAAAACATTACCAAACGCCTGGTGATTCCAAATCTTGAGTTCAAGCCAATGACCCTATTCAACTTGGCCGCAAGCTCCTCATTCCAAAACAACCAATGGGGATGCCCCCATACTTCCTTGACAACCCGCAAAAAGTATGGTGACGATATCCACATATGTCAAATCGAAAGAAGAACGAGGCACATGCGGTACAAACCGACAAGATATGAGTAAAGGAGCATGATCAGAGCGAACACGAGATAAATGCGTAACAAATGTATAAGCAAAAACATATCACCAAAGTTGTTCATTATACAAAGCCCTATCAAGCCTCTCTCCTCCAAGCCCACCTCTAGCCCACGTAAAGATAGTCCCTCACACCCCGCATCAAATAACTCACAATCCGCAATCATATGTGCAAAATCAAGCATCTCATCGACCTATCGTAAGTACCACCAATCCTCTCGTGATCATGCAAAAATGTTAAAGTCACCACTAACAAGCCAGGGTAACCCCTCCATACTAATCGCAATCTCACGCAAGGTATCCCACAAAACATATCTAGCTACTCTATCACATTTAGCATACACAAAAGTCAAATAAATAGCCGAGGCAACAAAGCGTATGTCAACCTACAATGTAATAGTTGTGCATGATCAACAAGAATGTCAAAATGTAAATGAGCAGACATAATCCAAATATGATTAGAACAATTAGATAAGCCATCCTCAAAGCCAAATCTACGACAATAGAAACTAAACTCGTGCAAAGTCATAGGTTCTAAAAGCGCAACAAAAGGCAATTTATGACGAGAAATTAACGCATGCAAATGACGCTATTACCCGGATTAGCAATACCCCTCACATTCCATGTTAAGAATTTAATCGACATAATTAACAATTAGAATGAGAAGAGGATTTAGAAACACTGATCGATTGTGGGGTCGTTGGCTCGCTCCTCCTTTGTAGAGAAAATTATGAACCAATTTGCCCGACTTTTAGTAGTCTTTGTTGATTTCGAGACTTTGTCAACCCCGGTTTTTTTGATTTTATCCGATTGGTCAACACCAATATCATTTTTACCCTTATGCAATTTTGTGACAATTTTCCTATCATCCAAGCCGTTGAAATTGGCGCCACTATCGGTGCTCTTCAATTGTATTTGGGCCAATAGAATCCATTAATCCCACCTCCCGTATAATGTAAACAAGCTAATGGGGCAGATCCAAAGATTGTTGGGATCGATCAAGGAAAGGCACCAGGGGCGAGCAAGATGAGGCAAAGAGTGAGCTTGGGCTTAACACCAAAATGTTTGGGCCGGATCGAGGATGGTGGGCCGTAGGAGGTGTGAGGGAGCTAGACTCTGATCCACAGCGTAGAGAGGAGGATCGGGCCGCCGAGTGCTAGAAAATACTTGGGCCTCATTAAGGCACAAAGCGCGATGGCCCAACAACGCATCGTCGTCATCCATTATGGGCTTAATCGCAGCAGCAGAGTGGGGGGGTGGTGTGGTGGGTCCAAGATGAGGTTATTAGCTGGTATTTGCAAGGGGGGACAAACAAACATCAAGGCCCAAAACCTTGGGGACCGTGGCACATGGGGCGGAGAAAGGGGGGGCCATTCTTGTGTATCAGGTCAAATGCCAAAGTGTGCCGAGGGAATCAACCTCCTTTGAGGAGAAATGGGTGGGCCCACGTGAAACCCATTAAGGGAATAATTAAAGCTCAAATTCATCAAGTGGCGCCAAAGTTGTGGAGGGACGGGCAGAGGATTGGTTGTGTGGTGGGGCCAAGCAGCATTATTGAGGTGAATGAGTCAAAGAAAGCAAAAAGCATGGGCCCACTCCACAAGTGGGCGTCCCGCATGGTGAAAGAGGGAAAGGAGATTTTGAATTTGTGGGCCGAGGAATCAACCTTTTGTGAGAAATGGGCGAATGAGTGGCCCCCTTGAATCCCATTAAGGGAACAATGAAAGCTCAATGATCAATCGCCAAGAGTGTGGACTGATGGTGATGGAGAGGAAATGGTGTGTGGTGGGGCCAAGCTAGCATTATGAGAGGATTGAGTCAAAGAAAGCACAAAAGCATCTGGGCCCACTCCATAAGTGGCCGTTGCACAAGGTGATGGGGAGGAAAGAGAATTTGGCCCATTAAAAAAGTTGAAGTCATCTCCCACTTTTGTAGCATGGATGGGAGACAAAAACATCGTGCCCCACATCCTTAATGGGCGCTACACGTGAATTGGAAAGGATGGAACCAATTTTGTTGCTTTTGTCAAAGATCAAAGTATGGTGGTCATCAGCAACCTTTTTACCATGGAAAGGTATAGTGGTGGGCCCATGCAAAATTCCAATTTTATCAAATTGGTCATTGAAATCCTCCAAAGGTGTTGAAGGTTTCAAAGAGCAACGGGTATATTTTGGGAGCGTGCGCCACATAAAGGCACGTTGTCATCTCCCATCTTTGTAGCATTAAAGGCACGAATGAACCCCCATTCAATGTTTTCTCGCCCGAAAATCCTTTAAGCACGAGTTGTCACCCAAATTAATGGGGTTTTACCGCCGCCATAACCTCGCTTTTAGCAATCGCCACAAAGAATCGCCACATCACCCGCCCGTTTTTTTTTTCCACAAGAAGAGATCAACCTCGATCGTCCAAATGTAAGTCATTAATATGATATGAGCCCTGGTTAATTGTGACAATGTATCCAATGGCCGAAAAACATCATTTTCCAAGCTAGAAAATCGATTAGTGCTAGAGCCTTCAAAGATTTGAGTGATTATCATCAAAATAGGTATGTTTTTTTTTTTTTTTTCATTTTAGAAACTCCCTTAGAGACCAATCCCGATTCTCTTGGTGCTTTTTTTATCTCAGATCCACTCCCGATTTTGATTAGCAGCTTCTTTGGGCACCCCGAGAGGATTAGTGGTTTTCTGTCCCAAAATCTTAGAATTCTCGCCTGTGCCCCTTGTCTTTTCCATATTACCACTTAACCCCTTCGAGTCGTATCCATCGTAACCTCGCCCGGGTGTTGGGCGCCAACAGTGTGGTGGTGGACGGTTCTCTTCCCATTCATGTAGCAACCCTCAATAGAGTGTCCAATATGCTTGCAATAATTACAATAGTCCGGAATTGCTCATAAATTATCTTTTGAGTGTGAAGTATCATCGAACTCAAGAACAAGCTCTTCAATTCTCTCCTTCAAGAAGTCTGGGCCGACACAAACCCGTACAGATAATCGAGATCGAGATGCTTGGGGAGTCCACTTGAAGAGGCGTACTCTATAATCATGCCGATAGCAAAGAGCATTATGATCAAAAATGAATGGGCAAACCCTGTGAGACGAATCCAAACAAAGAGGGGCTTTATTCTGGATTAAATGAAGGTGTCCACTTGAACACACGCATCGGGCAAACCCCCAACGACCAAAGAGTGCCCATCCATAGCATATTAAAATCCTCCTCAAGCCGTAATTTGATTATAATATGAGAGGGGTTTGCAAAGCTCCGTGAGTATGGCCCTTCAATTTCAACGAAGATAGCCCTAATCAATTCCTTTGGGGTCGGATCGCGAATGAAAATTTTCCAATCAAGGTTAGCTTCCATGACGCGCAAGGCGATCATTCTCCAAGAAGAAAAGCCAAGAACCTTCTTTCCATCTTTTTCATTGTAAGTGCCAATTGGAACGATTCTCTTGGGATCAAGGTGGAGATTGATTGATGGAAGCTTGCAAGCCACATTTGCATATGACGCCCGCTTTGAGTTGGGTATTCCGGAGTAGAACCGAGTTCGCCATAGAAGGCGGAAAACCCGGACAAAATAAAAAAGACAAGAACAAATTAAAAAGAAAAACGAAGAAGAAAGCAAAAGATCAAAAGAACAACAAAAGAATCTAAAACTCCCCTCGATTGATAAATTTCTTGAACAATCCGTGGTGAATTCGCCCAAAACGTGAAGAAAAAGTGAAGGTATGTGTGTGTGAAAAAAATGTGTGTCAGTGTGTGAGAGAGGGCAGAGCATTTTTTTAGGCCTTTTTTTGGTTTAGGGTTTAGGGTTTAGTTTCAGTGGTTTTGTGGTTGGTTTAGTATTTAGGTTTGGGTTTAGTGGTTTAGTGGTTTAGTGGTTTAGGTTTAGGTTTGGTTTAGGTTTGTGGTTTAGGTTTAGGTTTAGGGTT
>JABTTQ020003324.1:0-42041 GCA_016081115.2 Rehmannia glutinosa
CTACCCTATTCTAAAACGTACACCGCGACAC
Organism: Rehmannia glutinosa; assembly: GCA_016081115.2. NCBI lineage: Eukaryota > Viridiplantae > Streptophyta > Magnoliopsida > Lamiales > Orobanchaceae > Rehmannia > Rehmannia glutinosa. The sequence goes on from JABTTQ020003324.1 coordinate 32, forward strand.
TTTGCGGTGGAGCTAAAAATATAGGCGAACAAAGAATCGTGAGTGCTTTCAAGGTCGAAGAAAAATGAAATAAGAACAACAAATTTTTCTAACGAATATACTCGAGTGGGCGACCATGGTGGCCAGTAAAGTGTGCTTATTTGGGTTTATTCAGTTTCCAATCTTACTTGTATTAAACATTTTTTGGGTTTTGTTCTCAAAGACCCCGACGCGCAAGCGGTTGAGGGGCTGATCGAAAAGGAAAGCAGGTAGGCCGCCAATGTTTTTTGTCAACAACTGCACCACACCTCGGGCGCCGGATGACCGGTAGGCCAAGGGCAATGGAAACCGTATAAAACAAAGCGATGACCTATGCCCAAAAAGAAAAAGAGAGAGAGAGAGAGATCTCGCCAGTCTTGGTGTTGTCGCCATTGGGGAGACGTGCCCATCGCGCCCAATGGGGGAGGAACCTAATCCTCTCCCGGATGTAGTCTTCACTTTTGTAGAGGACGAACCGGGTTAACAAAGTCACGATCGTAGAAAGGTTGAAATCCGGACTGTATCAGGGGAGAATTTGGTTCGAGTCCGATTCGTGACAAGGCTTTAAACATAGAATTTCTCGATGGTTTCTCCTTTTGGATGATCTATCCTTTTTTTTTAGGCTTTGAAATACGGGATAAGATCCATTTCCACCAATTTCAAAGAATTACAAAGCTAATGGAAAAAACTTAGAAGCGGGTCTCTCGGGTTAGAAAAAGGAAGAAATGAAAGAAGATCCATTTCCACTCCGATTCAACAATTTCTCGTGGTTGGTTTAGGGTTTTAGGTTTTGGATTTTAGGGTTTTTAGGTTTAGGGTTAGGGTTCGGGGTTTAGGTTTAGTGTTCGGGGTTTAGGGGTTAGGGTTCGGTTCGTGGTTCAAGGTTTAGGGTTCGGGGTTTAGGGTTCGAGGTTCAGTGGTCTAGGGTTTAGGGTCTAGGGTCTAGGGTTTTTAGACAAAAATAACACCCCGGGGATGGGGGATTGAGGCGTGATCCCCTACCAGAGATCAAATAATCAAAATGTCATACTGATGTCATATCCCGTCAAGTCGGGAGAAAATCAAAGAACAAAAACCTATCACTACGATATCTAGAAAGACTATCATAATGAGATATCTAAAAAATATAATGAGAGCTAAAATCTAAAGCTAGGATATCCCAACCGGTCCATCCGAATAAGAGATAGTAGATGGTGAGATGCCGTGCCCTCATAAACAATGTGACTACCAAGGGCAATAGCTCCCAACCGCGGATGATCTCCGGTCGATTCCTCTCTGTGTATGTGGGAAATTGAATCTCAAGGTTCCTCAACATGTTCAATGCGAATCAATGTATGTTGAACTGCGCAAGAGCCAAGACAACCAGATGTGATCGTGGTGACCACAACCGCCGCATCCAACTCGATCCAAATCAAGTGACAATCAAGTTTGGGCATGATGCAATCCCATCTCCAATGCTAATATTTCGGCATGAAAGCTCGAAACCGCCTGGAATGAGCTATGAAATGCCAACATGAGTATGCCCGAATGATCTCGTATCAATCCCCTGCCACCAGCTATCAATGTGTCTCGATCAAACGAACCATCCGTGTTCAGCTTGATCTGAGGAGATTGAGGGGCTCGCCAAATCACCATCCTCGGCCTGCGTGGAACCTGTGGTGGAGCACTCCCCTGCAAAAAACTCACTGTAGGGAAGCATCTAGACCAATCCGAGGGGCTCAACCGCCGACCTGAAACAAGAACCCAGAGATACCGCTCCACCTGCCAGATAATGTGAGATGCTAGGAAAGGAAGGTGTCGATGCTTGACATTATTCCTTTTCATCCAGACAAACCATAAAATCAAGCAAGGAACCAGAAAACTCAAGTGCCTCGTGTGTGATCTGTGTGTGCGATTCCTCCAAAAAGAGAGGAACAAAATCATATCAGTGGTGTGTGGAAGTGTAGTGTCAAACCAAGGAACAAAGTGATTCCACACGGATGAACAAAGATCATTCATCAAAAAGAGGTGAGGGATAGATTCAACACGAGGAGAAGAATGTGGATTATGCAAGCAACAACAAAGAACGTGAATCAAAGGAAGTGCCACATGCCTGGAGCTTGATATCCACAGGAAGACGATTACGAAGAAGGCGCCAAAGGAATATAGAGATAGTAGGAATAAGAGCATCGTTCCAAATGGCACCATACAAAAGGTTAGGCGTTTCTACCCTTGGATAGAATTCCAAGCGAAGACATAGAAAACCCACCATGAGAGATAAGCATCCATCACATAATGTCCTCGCACCCCAACCGAATCGAAACCCCGTAAATATCCTCAATGAGACTCTCGGGAAGCCCACATCCTGGAGATCAAGACCGATGCAATCTATCCCGATCCCACATACCATCCCGGATGAACCAATCAACTCTCATATGCCCTAACGGGCGATCCAAACAGTGATCTGCAAATGACCTATGCCCAAGCCAAATGTCATCCCAAAAACTGGCCCGGCTACCACTACCAATAGACCAGAAAATCCACTCCTGCGCCCGAATACCAACCCGCCTCAATCGCTCCATCGATGACTATCATTATGTGTTCTTGGGCTCTGTGAGGAGATGAAGCCCGTTGTAACAATACTTGCCGATCAAGAATCGGGCCCAAAGAGAATGACTCTCACGTAACCTCCACCATGACTTGTAATCGAAGGCATCAACAATATCTCGAAAGTTGGAGCAACCCCAAACCACCTCGTAAATAGGATGGCAAATACTCTCCCAACTGATCCAATGTGTCTTCTTCTGCCCCGCATAAGATCCCCAGAAGAATCTAGCCATAATCTGCTCCAACTGATGAAGAACTGTCTTTGGCGGTTGCATGACCTGAAGAATATGCAATGGAGTGGCCATCAACGTGCTCCGAATAAGAGCGAGCCTACCGCCAAAAGACAGATGTCGATGCGACCACCCAGCAACTCTATCCAACATCATCTGAATCACTTGAAGGAAAAGCTCTCTCGTCATTTGTCCCTTGAACAAAGGGATACCCAAATACGTCATTGGCAAGTCATCCCGGACGAAGCCAGTCAGCTCATGCACCATGTGCTTCCAAAGGGTCTAGGGTTCAGGGTTCAGGGTTTAGGGTTTAGGGTTTAGGGTTTAGGGTTCAGGGTTCAGGGTTCAGGGTTTAGGGTTCAGGGTTTAGGTTTTTTTTTAGAGAACACCCGAAGGTGAAATTTCATTAAACATCAAAATGTGTACAAATGAGTCGCAATAGGGTTCAGATAGCCAAAAGTGTTATCCGATAGAAAATAAACATCGTTGTACAAGCTTGCAGCCAAAAGTGCTGCAGATTAACATATAAATCCTAAGTGTCAAAATACAATACAAATTGAAGTCACAAAACTTAAAGTCCAATATCTGAAGAAAATGTTTGCAAAAATTCATATGCAATTCTGTCTTGATGCAGCCCAGAAATCGGCAGTCCATGTTGTCCCAAGTTTCAAATTATTGCCTGGAAATCAGCCCACAACCCAAATGCAATATCCAAAATCCAATACCATATATACTGGCCCAAAGCCCAAGCCCACCAATGCACAAAATTGCAAAATCCTTAGTCCCCTGAATCGGTCCATTTCCAATCTAAAACCAAATTTCCCATCATCTTAAATGCCCTACTCACAGCCCACTACAAATTTTAATAAAATAATTTCAAGCCCAACAAACTCATTCCTCCAAATAAAGCCTAGTAAATGATCCCAATCCACAAACTAAATCAGCCCACTTAAACCCAACTCCCAACCCATAGCACTTTTGAAAAAGTCGAAAGCGACTTTTTTGAAAATAGCTTTTTTCAAAAATAGAAAACCGAGAAACCGAGGGCAAGAAAACGAGTAAAACAGAGAACCATCCCCAAATATTACGCACCAAAATCAAAGCAATACCAATCAATGACAACCTAATCTCCAACAAACAAAAATTTCAACCATTTCCAACAACATGTACCGCAACAATCGGCAAGAACACCTAAATTCTATACACAACCCAATCATCAACTAAATTCCACACATCTCACATTTTCTAGCAGCAAAATCATCAAATAAAATAGCAAAAAAAAAAGAGTAGCGATCAAAGAAAAAAAAACAAAGTGAGACTCAAACTCAACACAACAACACACCTATTACATATGTACCAGCATCATCAAGCACAACCCTCCTCAAAATTCATCAAACAATAACCAACCTCAGTACTACACAGAATTTAGCAGCATTCAACAAATAAACAATAATAGCCACACAAGCCCATCCATTCTCAACACAACAGCAAGCACATTAATTTCTAAAGGCAGGAATTCTCATTTTATCAACTCGAATTAATCCTTTCAATTTACCTGGGAGATTTGAAGGAGCAAACTCAAGAGTTCTTTGTTCATCACAGCCCAAATTAGCCAAGTAATCCGCCGGAGCATTCCCTTCTCTAAAGTTGTGTGTGATAACCACATCTTTATCTTTAAACTTATGTTTAATTCTCAAAAAATCATGCTGAAGTCTCCAATGGCCTATCTTCCTATTTTTGATCATCCACACCAATGCCATTGAATCCACTTCAATCCACCACCTAACCTCCGCTCCAATCCGAGATAAAATATCAATGCCCATAGCCAAAGCCTTGACTTCAGCTTCAAGACTATTTTCAGCATCAAAATGAACTTGAAATGCCCGCACAACCTCCTCTCGTCATTTCTAATCACTCCACCTCCACCTGACTTTAGTTCCTTGAAGGATCCATCGGTGTTGAGCTTTAAGCAACCCATGGAGGCTTGTCCCAAAATACAAATATAGCTTTTTCACCGAACTCTAAGGCACCGAGAAAATTAAGATGAGTTGCAATATGTGAAAAACCTTTCCAAATAGAGAAATCAAACTTGTTACTCAATGACAATTTAGATAAATATTGATGTACATGCCAAATGATCCTCTCCCCTTTAAAACCCAACCCCCTATGCTTATTATCATTTCGCTCAACCGAAATAAACCAAAAAATGAGACAAGGAATGAGAACACTAACATGAGAAGCATGAGAAAAGGGTGAAGATAATTTCCAGAACTGAAACATTAGCCTAACACTAACTGTATGAGGGAGAGAAAATTTAAAAAGATGTGAAAAATGATTCCATACGAGCTTTATTTGATCACTTTCAAGAAAAAGGTGCGTCACAGTTTCAATAAAAAACCTTTGATCATTAAAAATCCTCTGAGAAGTTGAAGCATGTAAGTTCAGAGTAGAGTTTGTATGAGTAAACCTGTTGCAGCAATAACATTGAGAGGCTAAGCTGATGCCTTTGCTTTGAACTTTGGTGTCCACATGCATCCGGTTTTGGAAAAAGCCGCCAAAGAAATATTGAAATAGTGGGAATGAAACAAGGATTCCAAAGATTAGAATAGAGTTTTTGGACAGTTTTCCCTTTTCTGAGACTGAGCCAAGCTGAGGTTGTGGTGAATTGGCCATTGGAGGAAAGTTTCCAATGCATGGTGTCCCTTTGATTTTCATTAATCGGAATGCTGCAAATTTTATCAACCCAAAAGCCATCAAGTATTTTTCCAAGCTTATAGGGGTCCCATTGACCATTAGTCCAAAAGTGATTCACAAGATAAACACCCCATTTATCCTTTTCAGCCCCAAAAATCTGTATAAATGGCTTATCTCCCATCCAGTGCTCATGCCAAAAACTGAATTTACCACTTCCCAGAGTCCAAAACATGTTAGTCTGAACCATATCCCTTACCTTACACATTCTTTTCCAGATGGGACTATCATGAATAGAAACTTTCACAATCCTCGGGAAATTCTTTTTGCAATACTTAGCTTTCAAAAATCTTGCCCAAAGAGAATTTTGCAACCGAAATCTCCACCAAAGCTTATAGGAAAAAGCCATAACCCCTTCCAACATAGATCTAATCCCAAGCCCCCCCTTCCTCAAATTTTTTACAAATAGAGTCCCATGAAATCCAATGCATGGCTTTCCTATTACCATAAGATCCCCAAAAGAATCTTGCCATAATTTGCTCCAATTCATGTAAGATTGTCTTGGGCGGCTGCAGCACATGAAATAAATGGCAAGTCATTGAAGCAAGCACACTTTTAATCAACAAAAGCCTCCCCCAAAAGTTAAGTTTCTAGTTTCCCATCCTTGAATTTTGCCTTTGAACTTTTGAATCATCTCAAAAAATAATTCCCCTTTAAGCATCCCTTTGTATAAAGGGGCTCCAAGGTATATAACTGGAAGATATTTCAAATTAAATCCAGTGATATCATGAATTCTTTGGACTCTTGTTGCTTGCCACTTTTTACTGACAATGAAAGAACTTTTGTGTTGATTGATTAGTTGGCCAGAAACAGCAGCATAGTGCTGTAGAAAACCTATAAGCTTCCTCAGACCAACCTCCTTACTATTAGTGAAAATGAGAATATCATCTGCATAAGACAAGTGAGAAACCAAAAATCCTCCCCTGCTGTGATATTGCATGCTTCTATTCACCATAAATAAGGAATCTAATCCCCTGGAAAGGTAGTCAGCAACCAATACAAAACGAGTAGGTGAGATAGGATCACCTTGTCTCAACCCCCTGGTAGATCTGAATGCCTCAGACTGCTCACCATTAATCAATACTGTGTACCAGCAATGCTCAATGCAATGTTTCATAAACTCAATCCACCGTTCTGGAAATCCCATCTTTTCAAGAACTTGATAAAGAAACTTCCATCGAACTCTGTCATATGCCTTGGCCATGTCAAGCTTACGAGCAACATTCATATGAGTCCAATCCTGATCAATGTCATGGATCAGTTGTTGAGCTAATAGGATGTTGTCACTAATCCACCTGTCCTTCACAAACCCACTCTGAGTAGGGGCAATCAGGAGAGGGAGTAGCTTGGCAAGTCTATCATTTAAGATCTTGGAAATAAGCTTATTATATAATGACGTTGCATAAGCTTATTGGCCTGAAATCAGTCCAAGCCTTCGGGTGAGTCACCTTAGGAATAAGCACAATTGTAGTTGTTGTGAAGCTTTGAGGAATAGTATTACCATCAAAAAAGTCCAGAACAACCTCAACCACATCTAACTGAACAATTGACCAACACTTTTGATAAAAAGAAGTTGAATACCCATCAGGACTTGCCGTGCTTTCAGCATTCATAGCAAAAAGCGCTTTTTTGATGTCATCAGGGGATGGATAATCACACAACTCATATAAATTCACCTCTGGGGGAAGTGGATTTAGATCATTAAGCTCAGAGTGTGTCAGATTTTCAACATCATTAGTGAAAAGTTTGGCAAAAAACCTGCTTCCAGATTCTTTAAGCGCTTGAGGTTCAATCAACACAACACCATTATCTTCTGTGCTGAAAATTCTACCCCTGCTTCGTTTTTTCTGGACAATATAGTGGAAATATTTAGTGTTCCTTTCACCCTCATTAACCCACTTTATAGTAGCTTTTTGTCTCCAAAATTCCTCTTCAATTTTCTCAGCCTGTGTCAAATCAGCAATGCATTTTTTCAGATAAATAGTGTGCACTTGATTGGGGTTATGATCCCGATCTTTTCGGGCTTGTGCAACAAAGAAACTTGACTCTTTTAACACTATTAAAGACATTTCCAAAAATAGCTTTATTCCACCATTGGAGCCTTTTGGAAAGCCTGGAAAGCTTTACTTGTAAATTATTCATCCCAGTTAAACCAGTGTCCTGCCTCTAATTTTCATTAACAACATCTAGAAAAGAGTGATGCTTACTCCACATATCAAAGAATCTGAAGCTTGTAGCAACCTTAATTCTAGTGTTTTTGATGTGAACCAATAAAGGGGAGTGATCGACCAAATTCTAGGAGATGTTCCACAAATGGTAGAGGGAAGAAGTTCAACCCATTTTCCAGAAAAAAGAACTCTGTCTAGCCTTTCCTTGAGAGTTTGCCTTACCCAAGTAAAAGGCTCTCCAATGAAACCAACATCAATTAAACCACACTCATAAATCATATCACCAAATTCAGTCATTTCAATAATCCTATTCGTATGACTCCCAACCCTCTCATGAAAATGAAGAATAGTGTTGAAATCTCCACCAATCAACCAAGGTTTCACCCCAACAAAATCAGCTAAAATTTTCAAATCCTCCCACAAATCTCTTCTAATCACCCTATCATTTTTAGCATAAATGAATGAGAAGAACAAAGGTTCCATGATAGTAAGAGAGGTCACCTTGACATGAAAAAGCTGTTCAGAGCTTTGTAACATCTCCATTTGAAAAGGATCTTTGGTAAAACACCAAATTTTATTGTTGTTGTTGCAAATAGCCTGCGTAAAACCAAGCCGTCAACAAAAAAATGATCATCAAAAGCAACCATTGGTTCAATAACAGAGAAAATGCTTATCTTGTGCTCCTTGCACAAATGGTGAAGATGCCGTTGACTAGGGGGATTACCAACACCCCTGGCATTCCAAATTAAGGTGTTAAAACTCATTTGTGAAGAGACCTTGTGACCCTAGAGGAGCTTCCCTTTCTTCCAGTTTTTCTATGCCCAGTAGGTTTTTCCAAAATCACTTTTTCCATCAGCTTTTCTGTCATTTTATCTTTTTCAATCTGCTTATCAATTACTGTGTCAGGAGGTTTATGCCCAGGAGGTTTAGCAAGATTCTTGTCCAAAATCACTTTTTCAAGCAGCTTCTCAGTCTGTGTTTCATCCAACATTGCAGTCTCCTTTTCAGCATTTTTATCAGCATTCTTATCAGGAGGTTTTTCAGCAATCTCAAAGTTTATACCTGCACCAGCAGACAAAACTCTTCTGTGTGTGGCTTGTATTTTGTGATCGGCAATCTCTTCCATATTCTCAAAATGAACAACTTCAGGCAACTTTTTAGATGAATAAGCATCAGCAACAAGTTCCTTTTCCTTTTCTAAAGCTGACATAAATTCCTCCACTAACTCCATATTAGCAGCTTGAGGAGAATAATCCTCACATTCAGAGTCATTCTCATCCTTTTCCAAAACAGAAAAAAATTCAGCAACCATTGAAGCCTGACATCTATTATATTCAAGCACCACATCAGGGGTCTCTTTATTAATATCACTCACAACTTCAGTCACAATTTGATTAGGGAGAACCTCAGAAATCTGTACATTTTCTATACCAGCCACCTGCTCATTCTTCAAGGACTGGGAGTGGACATCTTCAGCTGCTACATGTTCAATTTCTTGTGAGTGTTAATATGACTCTTTTCAGAAGATGAAACCTCACCTTTGGCAACCAAATTTTGTTGTTCAGCAATATGAAGGCCAATTGATTCATCTTCAGCCTGCACACCCTTTTCCTCAGTGTGAGTTACAACCTCCTGTTCCTCTGTACAAATATCCGCAAAGATCGAGAATCTATTTGTTTGAGGACTTTTATCAAACACCTGCTCTACTTGAACATGAGATGAAACAGGGGAAGGTGCTGGCAGATGTTTGGTCCTTCTTATTCAGCACCTTCCCCTGTTTCATCTCATGTTCAAGTAGAGCAGGTGTTTGATAAAAGTCCTCAAACAAATAGATTCTCAATCTTTGGCGAGATATTTGTACAGAGGAACAGGAGGTTTTAACTCACACTGAGGAAAAGGGTGTGCAGGCTGAAGATGAATCAATTGGCCTTCATATTGCTGAACAACAAAATTTGGTTGCCAAAGGTGAGGTTTCATCTTCTGAAAAGAGTCATATTAACACCACAAGAAATTGAACATGTAGCATGAAGATGTCCACTCGTCCTTGAAGAATGAGCGGTGGTCTGGTATAGAAAATGCAGATTTCTGAGGTTCTCCCTAATCAAATTGTGACTGAAGTTGTGAGTGATATTAATAAGGAGACCCCTGATGTGGTGCTTGAATATAATAGATGTCAGGCTTCAATGGTTGCTGAATTGTTTTCTGTTTTGGAAAAGGGTTTAGGGTTCAGGGTTTAGGGTTTAGGGTTTTAGGGTTTAGGGTTTCAGGGTTTAGGGTTTAGGGTTTAGGGTTCAGGGTTCAGGGTTTAGGGTTCAGGGTTCAGGGTTTAGGGTTCGAGTTTAGGGTTCGGGTTTAGGGTTAGGGTTTAGGGTTTAGGGTTCAGGGTTTAGGTTTAGGGTTTAGGGTTTTTTTTTATTCAAAAACTGAATTAAATCCCAAATAATGTCACACAATTATTGTCCCATTAATAGAAATGGCACACACAAGAAACTACATTTTAGTTGCAGAAAATGGGAAAACACCACCCAACTAAGAGTATCAAATGAATGTCTAGGCACCAACACAGAGTATTTAAATTCAATAAAAATAACTTATGCCTTGATTGTGACCTTTGCACGAGGCATAATCCCGACGGCTTTATTTTAGAAGTCTTCCATTCCGAGCATCGGGGATCGGATCGAAAGAGTGTGGTAACCAGGGTCCTCCGACCGAGAACAAAGTGAGAATTTTCCCATCCAAGATCCCAAATCGAAATCCGATGCTCGAGCTTCGATCACGGAGCGGCACCATTTTCCAAGAATTGTCTGTAGGGCTGAATATCGCTAATTTCCGCTCATTTTTCCATTCCATGCAATGAGCTTCTTTCCAAGCACACTGACATGAGCTTGATAACCATAACACATCCATTTTTCATCCGGCGCCATGTTTGGCTCTCGGGGTCTAACCATCAACGAACCGAGAGTTTCCAATTGTGAAAGTCGATCTCCGCCCATAACATAGAGCTTCCCCTCAAAGCCACAGCAAAACAGCCCCACCTTGGGCGCCGAAGGCCCTCGATCACCATCCACTTGACATCGTATCGGTCATACACCTCGGACATGAGAGGATTCTCCGTCCGTCCCACATCCTCCGACCACGTAGACCATGCCGTTCACTTTGGCTGGCAAAGTCATAATGTGCCACATTCATGCTAGCTAGTTTGGTCCAGCTGTTGAGGCAAGAATCATATTGGTAAACATCTGCTGAGACAGAACCGGTTCCATCGACAACGAGAATATCCGGCGAAGCAAGTTAAGCTTTCCGTTGAGAACAACAACGCCAAAGCCTACTTTAACAGCCCAGGCATTGGCGGGAGTTGTTGATATTTATTTCCAAAATCTAGAACCTCCCGGTGGCTTTCTTTTCCTTCAAGATCCACAAATAAGACATAAAGCCATTCCTCGAGCACTCCGGCTAGTTTTCGGACAGTGATGAACTCTTTGCTTTTGATAAAGACCTCCATCGCTTGGATACGACACCCATGGCAGGAAAATTAGAGCGAGGAACGAGAGCAAAGCGATGTTTTGATACATCATCGGGCAAACCGGCAAGATGGGACTATGATAATCATCGGAATTTAAATTGAGATTGGACCACTTTTATTATCAAGCAAATTTAGAAACAAAAATTAAACCATTTTTAGCGATTGAAGTATCTTCTTTGGACCAAGTTGGAGAAGCACATATCTTCTTTTAATCTCTTCGAGAAAAAGGACCCGATATTCTTCCTCAAGTCACGGGTCGTAGGAGTTTGGTACCACAATCGTCGTTAACAAAAAGGTCTCTCAAGACAAAGCATCAAAGCAACAAAAATAATCCAGGACACTGATTAAAGAAATTCGTGAAATCCTTCACTAATGGGAATTCTACTAGACCAACTCAAGGCATAAAAAATGTTGCGAAAAGGATCTCTTGAGTGTAAAGGCCGATAATTTTCTATGCTTTGTCCAATCATGTTCGTATTCCATACCACTATCACTTATCCTACTATAATTCAGCTTCTTTTGCCCAAAAATGCCTATATACAATACCGGTTTTCCTGAAGTGTTTTTTCCCTTGCACATTGCCCAAGTACCTGACAAGGCCATAACATTACGAGTTTTAACCTCCCGTGACTTCCATGTTTATGCAGTATAATTGTCTGCGAATATGGAATCGAGGAGACAAAGCTGTAAATGAGGGTTAATATAACTGTTAGAGAGATTAATAAATAAAGGGATGGGAATAATGGATAAGGGTTGAGAAAAATCTCTGCAAAAAAATTGGAATGGGTAAGAATAAGTTATGGAGAGAAATATACCAAGTATATGTAATAATGGGGGGAGGTATGGGATACATGAACATCATTACATATATGCATATTTTGGTTCAGGGTTTAGGGTTCAGGGTTTAGGGTTTAGGGTTCAGGGTTCAGGGTTTAGGGGTTAGGATTTAGGGTTTTAGGGTTTAGGGTTTAGGGTTTAGGGTTCAAGGTTTTTTTTTTGAATAACACCCCGGGGGGTGGGGGATTGAGACGTGATCCCCTAGATGTAGATCAAATAATCAAAATGTCATACAATGTCATGTCCAGTCAAGGCGGGAGAAATCACAAATAACCTATCACTAAAATATCTAGAGAGACTATCATAATGAGATATCTAAAAAATATAATGAGAACTAAAATCTGAAGCTCGGATATCCCAGCTGGTCCATCCGAATGAGCGCAAGGAGGTGGTGAGAAGCCGTGCCCTCATCAACAAAATGACTGCCAAGGGCAGCCGCTCCCAAAGCCGCTAGGTGATCTGCTGGTCGATTTCCCTCTCTGTGTATGTGGGAAATCGAATACTGAATGTCCCTCAACATGTTCCGAATGCGGGTCAAAGTATGCTGAACCTGCCAAGAGCCGAGGCCACCAGAAGTGATCGTGGTTCTAGGGTTCTAGGGTTCTAGGGTTTAGGGGTTCTAGGGTTCAGGGGTTCTAGGGTTTAGGGTTTTAGGGTTTAGGGTTCAGGGTTCAGGGTTTAGGGTTTTTTTTTAAATAACACCCCGGAGGGTGGGGGATTGAGGCGTGATCCCCTACCGTATATCAAATAAACAAAGTATCATACATTGTCATGTCCCGTTACATCGGGATGAATCAAAAAGCAAAACGCCTATCACTACGACATCTATGATATATCGAGAGAATACAATGAGAACCAATGATCTATGAAAATCTGAAGCTCGGGTATCCCAGCTGGTCCATCCGAATGAGTGCTAGGAGGTGGTGAGAAGCCGTGCCCTCATCAACAAAGTGATCGCCAAGGGCGTGACTCCCAACTCCGCTAGGTGATTCCCTCTCTGTATGTGGGAAATCGAGTGCGAAGGTCCTCGGCATGTTCCGAATGCGAATCGGGGTATCTTGAACCCGCCAAGAGCCAAGGCCACGAAGTGATCGTGGTGACCACCGCCGCTGCGTCCAACTCGATCCAAATCAAGTGAGAAGCTGTCGGGCATGCCGCAATCCCATCTCAAGCGCTAGTAGCTCGGCATGAAAGCTAGACACCGCATGGAAGGAATCGTGAAACGCCAACATAAGTCCGCCCAAATGATCCCGTATCAATCCCCCTCCGCCCTTGCCTATCAATGTGCTCGGATCAAACGAACCATCGTGTTGCCTTGATCGATGGAGCTAAGGAGCTCGCCAAATCACTATCCTCGGCCCTGCGTGGAACTGTGGTGGAGCACTCCCCGCAAAAAACCACCAAGAGAGAAGCATCCGGACCAATCGATGGGTTCAAATGTCGACCGAAACAAGGATCCGAGATACCGCTCCACCGCCAAATAATGTGAGATGCCAAGAAAGGAATTTGTCGATGCTTGACACTATTCCTTTCCGTCCGGACAAACCATAAAATCAAGCGGGGAACCAAGAAACTCAAGTGCCTCGTGTGTGATGCGTGTGTGCGGTTCCTCCAAAATGAAAGGAACAATATCATATCGGTGGTGTGTGGAAGTGTAGTGTCAAACCAAGGAAGAAAGTGATTCCACACGCGGTGATCGGTATCATTCATCAAAAAGAGGTGAGGGGTAGATTCGACGAGGAGATGAATGTGGATTATTCAAGCAACACCAAGAACGTGAGGCAAGGGAAGTGCCACGTGCACGAAGCTTGATATCCGGGGAAGACGATTACGAAGGAGGCGCCAAAGGAATATAGAGATAGTAGGAATAAGAGCATCGTTCCAAATGGCACCATATAGAAGGTTACGAGCATTTCTACCCGGAGAGAATCCTGCAGCGAAGACATAGAGAACCCACCATGAGAAGTAAACATCCATCGCATGATATCCTCGGACCCTTAAACAGAATCGGAACCCCGGATATATCCTCAATGAGACTCTCAGGAAGCCCACATCTGGAAACCAAGACCTGATACAATCTATCCTGATCCCACACACCATCGCGAATAAACCAATCAACTGTCATGTGTCCCAAAGGTCGATCCAAACAATGATCCGCAAGAGGCCTGTGTCCCAGCCAAATATCATCCCAAAAACTGACCCGACTACCACTGCAAATAGACCAAAAAATCCGCTCTTGGGCCCGAATACCGACTCGCCTCAAACGCCTCCACCGATGACTATCATTATGTGTTACAGGAGCTCTACAGGGAGACAGAAGCCCATTGTAACAATACTTGCTGATCAGGAATTGGGCCCAAAGAGAATGACCCTCACGTAACCTCCACCACAACTTGTAACTGAAGGCGTCAGCAATATCAGAAAGTCGACACAACCCCAAACCACCCTCAGAAATAGGGTGGCAGATATCATCCCAACTGATCCAGTGAGTCTTCTTCTGTCCCGCGTAGGAGCCCCAGAAGAATCTAGCCATGATCTGCTCCAGCTGATGGAGAACTGTCTTTGGCGGCTGCATGACCTGAAGAATATGCAACGGAGTGGCCATAAGCGTGCTCCGAATAAGAGCAAGCCTACCTCCAAATGACAGGTGCCGATGCGACCACCCCGCAACTCTATCCAACATCATCTGAATCACAGGGAGGAAGAGCTCTTTCGTCATTTGCCCCTTGAACAAAGGGACACCCAAATAAGTCATCGGCAAGTCATCCCGGACGAATCCAGTCAGCTCATGCACCAAGTGCTCCCACCCGTCAATGTAACGTGGGGCCAAAAAGAAAATACTCTTCTGTACACTGACCAGCTGCCCAGAAGTAGCAGAATAGTGCTCCAGAAAGTGTCTCAACGTGACCAAACCATCCTCAGACGCCCTAGTGAAGATAACCACATCATCAGCATAGGCCAGATGCATCACCGGAAAACCACGTCGCGTGTGATAAATCATATCTCGGTGTCGTCTAATAGTGGAATCCAATCCCCAGGATAAATACTCCGCCGCCAGAACAAACAAGGCAGGAGATAGAGGATCCCCCTGCCGCAGTCCCCGAGTCGAAGGAAAATATCCAGAAGGGATACCATTAACCAGGACAGAGAAGCCGCAGTGCTCAATACAGCTGCCAACCATATCAATCCACCGAACGGGGAAGCCCATGTGAATCATAGTTGTATACAAGAAGTCCCACTGCACCCTATCATAAGCTTTAGCCATATCCAGCTTCATCACCACATTAGGAGACTCCGTGGCTAAGCTGATATCATGGATAAGCTCCTGCGCGAGCAATATGTTATCCGAGATGACACGACTGGGTGTGAAACCACTCTGATTCGGCGACACAATCAAAGGCAAAATCGAGACCAACCGTGCATTCATAATCTTAGAGATAATCTTATTCGTCACGTTACGTGCTAATCGGCGGAACTCGATCCCACTTCGAGGGTGAGAAACCTTCGGAATGAGAACTATAGATGTAGCCGTGAACGTGGACGGCATGAGATTACCCGAGAAAAAGTCAACCACCGCATCCTCAACATCCGGTCTGACGAAATCCCAACAGTGCTTTGAAAAAACAACGATGAGAATCCATCCGCCCCGAAACACTAGACGGATCAATCCCAAACACCGCATCGCGAACCTCCTTAGCCGTCGGTAAAGACAAAGTCCATCAAGATCAACGGAATCGGAAGTCGGGAAAGAACTCATCAACAGGGGAGTCGATACTCCAAGTCAAGTCAATAAGATGAAAGAATCTGAATCGCCGACTTCCGAATCTCGAGAATCATGTGTGATTGTCACCCCATCATAGTCAATCGAGTGGATCTAGCGCGACACCGCTTCGCTTAACAAATCCGTGGAAAAACTTAGTGTTGCGCTCCCCTCGATCGCCCACTTAAGCTGCAGCTTTAAAGCGCCAAAAATCCTCCTCCATTTTCAAACGAAGCTCATACTCGGCCACACAACGATGTAACTCGGCCCGGATGAGTCGGAGACGGGTCACTATCATATACGGCTGAGCCATCGAAATCGCCTCATCGGCCCGGTCTAATCCGATCAAAAACATTACTAAACGCCTGGTGATTCCAAATCTTGAGTCTGCGCTTGACCTTATTCAACTTGTCCGCAAGCTCCTCATTCCAAAACAACGATTGGGATGCCCCCATGCTTCCTTGACAACCTGCAAAAAAGTATGGTGACGTATCCACATATCTTTGAAATCGGAAAGAAGAATGAGGCACATGCGTTACAAACTGACAAGATATGAGTAAAGGAGCATGATCAGAGCGAACACGAGATAAATGCGTAACAACAGAAGAAGTAAACAAATCAGCCCAATGTTCATTATACAAAGCCCTATCAAGCCTCTCCTGAAGCCCACCTCTAGCCCACGTAAAGATAGACCCCTCACACCCCGCATCAAATAACTCACAGTTCGCAATCATAAACGCAAAATCTAACATCTCATCAGACCTATCAGAATTACCACCAATCCTCTCGTGATCATGCAAAAAGATGTTAAAGTCCCTGCTAACAAGCCAGGGTAACCCCTCCACACTAAAAGCAATCTCATGCAATTTGTCCCACAAATCATATCTAGCTACTCTATCACATTTAGCATACACAAAAGTCAAATAAATAGGCTGAGGCAACAAATCAGATGTCAACCTACAGTGCAACAGTTGTGCATGATCAACCAGAATGTCAAAATGTAAATGAGCAGCAGACATAATCCAAATATGATTAGAACAATTACTCAACCCATTATCAAAGCCAAATCTACAACAATAGAAACTAAACTCTGGCAAAGTCATAGGTTCTAAAAGCGCAACAAAAGGCAATTTATGGCGAGAAATTAACGCATGCAAATGACGTTGACTACCCGGATTAGCAATACCCCTCACATTCCACGTTAAGAATTTAATCGACATAATTAACAAGTAGAATGAGAAGAGGATTTAGAAACACCTGATCGATTCTGAGGTTGTGGCCCTCCTCCTTTAGTGAGAAATGTATGAACAACTTTGCTCGACTTAGTGCTCTTTTTGGAAGACTTTGGAATTTTATCGACCCCGAATTTTTTCTTCTTTCTCGACTGTTTAGACAATGTTGTGTCATTTTTGTTAGGAATTTTATTGTTTAGATTTTGATGAATGCCATGTAAAACTTAGAATAGAAAGTTGGCACCCCAATTCTTGTTGTAAAATGCATTGTAATAATTAGAAGCCGGCCGAGTTAAGTCGCCTACGCCCAACATGCAAGAAGACAATCGAAGACTTGAAGGAAGACTCATTGCGAGACAGTGAGTATGGCAAAGAAGAGTAGACAGAACTCTATTGAAGAAGCGGTGAGATGCGGTGAGTGGAGCATCGGTCAAGACAATTCAAGAAAAGCCAAGTCTCAAGTTGAAGTGATGAAGAGTCATCCATGATTGGAAGTCGACTCTAAGTCACCTGGGAAAAGCAAGGAAATGCGGTCAAGTCGAGATAAGCGCAAAAGAACCATTGCACGAGTAAATCAAGAGATTTACTTAAACAAGTAATATCTCCATACCACCTTTCTGAGTGCTCGGTCCCTTAAGCGTGCAAAAGGAATGAACAATGGGAAGCACTACACCGTGTCGAACTCAAAAGGTGAAAGAACAATTCATACGAGGAAATGGCAATTCCAAGAACTCGCAACAAGACAAGCTAACGATCGCAAAGTGACTTTCAAAAATAAGCCTATCTCTTCAACGGGCAAATTTTTGAAAGTTCACTATAAAAGGCCGAGGAGTTTGTTTGAGAAGAAGAATGACACACATGTGAGATAAACAAGCATATCGAGAAAACTGAAATATTCTCAATCCTCAAGCCTACATTTAAGTACATCAATCCAACACTCACTTTGTGAAGGAAAGATAACTTCAACCAGGTTGAAGAGGAAAATATCGAAAACAAGGGTCTACATTCGGGAAGGATTGTAGAAAGGTTCAAGGTGGAACCAAGTCTTAAGCTTTTGGAGGGCTTCGTGATCAAATCCAAAGAGCTTGAGCAAATGAGTCGTAGTAACAAGGCATTTTTGCCCTGTGAAGAAGCCGAGTCGCACGAGAAGCCAACCGAGTGATCAAGGCGTCTCATCGAGTCCCTAAGGATCAAGTCGGCCGTTGTGATCAAGACTTGTATCCGGACTGTTACCACTTTGTAAAGCGATCATTACTTAGTGGATTCCTCCAGAGTTGGAGAAGAGAGGAGTAGAAGAATTACCCCATCTTCGAACCTCTATAAAAACTTCATTGTGTCATTTACTTTTCAAGACTTTAATTCTTGCAATTTTAATCGCTTATATCTCACGATAAATTTGCTATCCATTTGATAATTCATAAGTACTAAATCAAGCTCTAAAATCTTGCTTAATCAAACTTAAGGGTGTTAAGTCTTCCGTAAACAAAACCACGCAGTTGAGTCAAATTATAGCCATCGGTGAGTTACTCCATCGGCTCAGTGAAAGTCATTTGAGAGATTAACTCTCTTGAGTGACTAATTCGATTGTCTATCAGGACATTGGTGTGTAGAATCAACTCTGTATATTTAAAAGGACTAAATCGAAAATTTGGTAAGGTTTATTCAACCCCCTTCTAAACCTTACACTTACACCCTTGGTACCTACAAGTGGTATCGAGAGCGGTTGGTTCATTGAACCCTCCGAATCAGTTCTTGAACTAGATCTCCAAACTTTTCAAAGTCCGCTTTAGTACTTAAATTTTCAAAACTCTTTTTATCATTTAAAGTTATTATCATGGAAGCAAATTTGACATGCATCCCTATGTTCACTATTCAAGAATTTGATGATTGGAAAATTCGTATGCGAGGCTCATCTATCAAAGATTACATGATGAGATGTGGATAGTGATAGAAGATGGGCCTCTCGCAAATATTAAAGGTGAACACGGTTATGTACGAAGAGTTGCGCCTAAGGAGAAGAAGATGTTGCTCCTGCACCGTCATGGTTGAAAAACCAAGAACCGAGTGGACAAATGATGACAGAAAAAGATACAACCTGGACAATGTAGCCAAGGACATCCTTTACAAAACCTTGGACAAAGCCATGTTCAATAAAGTCAAATCATGCAAAACGGTTAAGGAAATGCGGGACAAGCCGATATTGATTTGTGAAGGCTCGAGCAAATCAAAGAAAACAAATTATCGGTGGTCGTCAGAAATTTGAAAACTTCAAAATGATCTCAGGAGAAAACCTGGATCAACTGGATGCTCGGTTCACGAAATCACAAATGAGTCATGCACTTGGAAAGGAATATACACGAGAATGAAATGTGTATGAAGATCCTAAAAAGTCTTCCAATTTGAATGGGAAATGAAGGTCATGGCCCCGAGACATTCCATGGACCTATCAAAGACATCCAACCATGAACTATTCTCGGACCTCAAAGCCTACGAGTTTGAGTGAGAAGAAAAGACGAGGAAGAGACAGTTGTACCCAAAACATCTCGCTCTAATTGTTAAAGATGGGAAGAGAGCCGAGGTCAAAGAAGTCATTGACCCCGGAAGAAATAGCCCGATGGTTAAAAGGTTCAACAAGTTCTTCAATAAGAACTACAAGAGAGGAAAGGGTGAATCTTCCGAAGACACACTCGGCTCCCTCCAAATCAAGGGAAGACAGGCCAACCAAGAGAACAGATCATCAAAAAGTTGAGTATCAAAGGCGACAACTCAAGAATGGAAAGAGTCGATAAAAAAGTGAATATCTATGTTGAACGTAGACAACCAGGTCACTATGCCATTGATTGCTCATATCCTGTAGTCAACAAGTACGAGGATGAAGAAGAAAGAAAGGTCTTGAGAGAAAGAAGACAAGAAAAGAAAAAGGCAATGATGGCCGCAGAGATGCCGAGAAATGCCCAAGTCAAGAGAGACAACCGATTGAGAAGAGTGAAGCCGACTACTCAAGTGACTCGAAGAAGCCCCTGATTTGCTTGATGGCCAAGGAACAAGATCAACTGACCAAGAAGATGAGGTACAATCTAACTCATCAAACTCGACACTGATGATAGTGATGTGACACACACACTTCATAACCCACCGATCTTTATGATTCATTAGGCAAAATGATGAAAGATTTTGAACACATTAAATCCTCACACACACTATTGAATGAGGAAAACAACCTACTCAAAAGTCAAAACTCAAAGTCGACTAAGGAGCCGAGTACTCTAAGTCAAATAGCCGATGAGAATAAAAGTTTAAAAATTTGAAAATGCTAAATTAATAAGCGAGAAATTGCCGCTATAGAAAAGAGGAGAATGGCCTCAAGAATGTTATTGCCTCATTCACTAAGGCATCTAAATGATTGGATGATCTTATTATGAGTCAAAGAGAATGTGGAGACAAGACAAAGCTTAGATTTAATTCCTCTGTGCTATGTCGACCTCAAGAGTAATTTTGGAAAAAGAATCTTCAAGTCATGAAGAATCGAAAAATCCAAAACTCTAAATGTTGCACACACTTTCACTCCAAAGCACAATAATAAGCAAACTGGCCTTGGTTATAAAGGAAAAGGAAAACGACCCGGTTGAGTGCTTATTTGAAAAGGACAAGCGAGAAAAGATTCAATGAGTCCTCGGCAAACTCCAAACAGAAAATACTCAGAAAGAAAAAGCGAGCTACCAAAAACCCCGAGAAAATCCATAAAAGAAATACAAATGATGGGAATGGTAGAAAATATCCAAGCCAAGTGATTGGAATAATGTGAACTATCAAAGCATAGATTTATGGAATATAAGCCCCAAATGGCAAAGGCCAGAACTCAAAGAAAGGCCATTCCAAAAGTATAAGAGCTTTCATCAGCACACATATGCACCTAGGCACTACACTAAAAAACACCACAATTACCCAAGGAAGGCAATTGCTAAAACACATATGCAGCATACAAACAAAAGAGACAATTTGTATGAACCTAGAATCCCCAAGCAATTTGCCAGGATTAATTATGATTATGGCATCGATAGATGGCAACCTCTTAGAGTCAAATCATTTGGCTATAGGTTGGTTGGATCATCTTACAATTTAACCCCTCAGACCCGCACAAGTATGGGTACCTAAAACTTAATTTCCTTGATTGCGGGTTCAAGGAACAGTGAGTGCCAAGGAACCTGGTACATGGATAGTGGTGCATTCCGGACATATGACAGAAATAAGAAAAATCTGTCAAAATTCAAGAAAGTTAAAGGAGCAAAAGTCTTATTTGGAGGAAATGAAGCTCCTGGTGAAATAAGAGGCATTGGATCCATCAAGAGGAATGGATTAGAGATCACGATGTTGCATATGTTGAAGGACTCAACTTCAATTTATCGAGCATCATCAACTCGTGACAAGGGCTACAATGTTGGATTCAACATGGGTACATGTCAAATCAAAGATATTGAATCAAATGAAGTTGTAGCCGCAAGGATGTAGACGAGAAGAATATGTATGTCGTGGATTGGTCAACGCAACACCCAAGACTTTTACTAGCGAAGAGCACAACTGAATCAAGTTGGTGTGGCACAAAAAGTCGAGTCACCTAAACTTCAAAACGATTAACAAGCTTGCAGAAGTAATCTTGTAGAAGGACTTCGGACTCAGTATACAAGAAGGAGAGTATATGTGATGCATGTCGAAGGGAAAACAAATCAAGTCGTCATTCAAAGAAAAGACATGCCCATCCGCAACAAGAATATTGCATCCGATTTCATATGGATCTATTTGGAGTGGAACCAAAGATAAGTGGAAAGAAATACACCTTGGTGGTAGTAGATGACTACTCAAGATATACATGGACAATATTCATGTGTAAGAAGAAAGAAACTCTACAAAAACTACCACGGTGATGAAGAAGAAAATTCAAAATGAGAAGAGTCAAACCATTATCAAAATAAGATCGACAGAGGAACCGAGTTTGTCAATGGAATAATAACTCGTATTGTATTGAGAATGGTATTGGTCATGAATTATCGCAGCAAGGACTCCACAAAGCAGAATGGAGTTGCAGAAAAAAAGAAATAGAACCCTCAAAGAAGCAAAGCAAGGACCATGTTAGTCGAAGCAGAGTTACCAAAAAGATTTTGGTGAAGCAATCAACACACTGCTACACTCAAAACAGATGTATGATAAATAGACGGTGACAAAGACTCCCTATGAGATCCGGATCGAAGAAAACCAAATATTGCATATTTCAGAATATTTGGATGCAAATGCTTCATCCACAACAATGGCAAAGACAATCTATAGGCTTTTGATGCTAAAGCGATGAAGGTATCTTCTTAGGATACTCGGTGAAAGCAAAGCCTCTGAGAATACTCAACAAAAGGACTATGGTTGCGGAAGAATCCATTCATGTGGTATTTGATGAGCCAAATATAAATGGAGAAGACATTGAAGAGTCGGTGATAAGTGAATCATCCAACCGTATAGAAGAGTCCCTTGTCAAGTCAAGCCGGAATTATCAATTGAGAAGAAGATGAGATAGTTGAATCTCAAAAACAATTTGGAAAATTTGCTAAGTGATTACGAGAGAGCGACCACAAAGAACACAACCGCAAGTCGATCAATCCAACTAACTTACTCCAACCGATGTAAGATGGCCGAGAGACCATCCACGTAACTTGTCATTGGAGATATAAGAGAAGGTGTCAAAACAAGATCTAGAACTCAACAAGAAGCCATGTTCACATGCTTCATCTCGCAAATAGAGCCCAAAGATGTGTCACAAGCATTGGACGACACACATTGGATTCAAGCTATGCAAGAAGAATCGAATCGGTTTGAGAGAAATAAAGTATGGGAATTAGTGCAAAGACCCATACATCAAAATGTTATTGGAACCAAATGGGTGTTCGTAAATAAGATGAACGATGAAGGTTTTGTGGTAAGAAACAAAGCAAGACTAGTAGCCAAAGGATATTGCCAAGAAGAAGGGATAGATTTTGATGAAACATTTGCCCCGTAGCAAGATTGGAAGCTATAAGGATGTTTCTTGCCTATGCACTCACAAGAATTTCATTGTATATCATCGATGGATGTAAAAAGCGCATTCCTAAATGGTTTATTGGAAGAAGAAGTGTATGTTGAACAACCTCCAGGATTTGAGCGAAGACTCTTGGAGATAAGGTATACAAACTCAAGAAAGCCCCGTATGGATTGAAACAGCACCCAGAGCATGGTATGATACCTTGTCACAATTCTTAATCGAAAATGGATTCACAAAAGGAAAAGTAGATAGAACACTCTTCGTAATTCAAGACAAGAAGAGTATTCTACTTGTTCAAATATATGTTGATGACATCATCTTTGGATCCACAAACAAAGAGTGTGTGAAAAGTTTTCAAACCTCATGCAAAGTAAATTTGAAATGAGCATGATGGGAGAGTCGACATTCTTCCTTGACTCCAAGTGAAACAAAGTGAAGGATGGAACCTTCATAAGTCAAACAAAATACACGAGAGATTTAATGAAGAAGTTTGGTATGGAGGAGAAGTCTCTCGTAAAAATACCAATGAACACATCCATCAAAATGGACATGGATGCAGATGGTAAGCCTGTAGATCAAACAAGATATAGAGCACTTATTGGATCATTGCTCTATCTCACAAAGAAGCGAGCCGACATCACCTTTCTTTGTAGGTGTATGTGCAAGATTTCAATCTGCTCCAAAAGAGAGCCATATGACAATGAAATGCTAAGAGAATATTGAGATACTTGAAAGGAAGCCAAGAAGAGCCTATGGTATCCAAAGGAAGGTGGATTCAAGCTAATTAGCTATTGATTCTCGACTATCTTTGGATGCGAGTGGACAGGAAGAGCACTTCAGGCACATGTCAAATGCTAGGAAACAGTGATTTCCTAGTTTAGCAAGAAGCAAAACTCAATAGCCACCTCTCTGGTGAGGCGAGAATACATAGCTGCGGGGCAAATTGTTGTGCAGCCCAAGTCCTATGGATGAGACAAAGTGAGAGACTATGAAGTTGAAGAAAAAGAAATTCCAATCATGTGTGATAACACAAGTGCAATTGCCATCACTCAAAATCTCGTGTTGCACTCAAGAACAAAGCATATTGATGTCGGATATCACTTCATAAGAGATCATGTTGAAAAGAAGGACATCATCCTGGAATATATCTCAACCGATAAACAACTAGCCGACATCTTCACAAAACCACTATGTGAGTCAAGATTTGAAGAACTCAAGCATGAGTTGGGGCTAATTGAGCGTGGTGACACTGCATTTAATCAAAGAAGAGAAATGGAACAAAAGAAGGTGAAAAGAGTGAAAACAGTAAATCACTCAAGAATCACCAGATCGGAAAAGA
This sequence comes from Rehmannia glutinosa, assembly GCA_016081115.2. Classification (NCBI taxonomy): domain Eukaryota; kingdom Viridiplantae; phylum Streptophyta; class Magnoliopsida; order Lamiales; family Orobanchaceae; genus Rehmannia; species Rehmannia glutinosa. The sequence goes on from JABTTQ020003324.1 coordinate 24,537, forward strand.
CATTGACTACAGTCGAGTCACCGATAGTCGAGTCACTAAGAGAATCGTGCTGTGAGAAGTAGAGTTAAATCGGCTAAGGGATAAGTGAATAACTTATGAGCAAAGTGACAAAAACGCAATCGTTTGACTAAGCGGGAATGTTTTAAGGAATACGTCAAAGATAATGATGATGTGTACGGACATAAAGCCGCACACCAAGCTTATGATTGGATATAAATGCCGCCGCATTAAATACGAGACATTAAATGCTCAATAAAGGCGTGCAAAATCCAAGCCGTTGATTTAGATCACATTTCAAAACCACCCGCACGCCCTTTCATAAACCATATTTAAACCATTTTTGTCCGTTTCTCTCTCACATTTCTAAAACTGTTCATCTCTTTCTCTCAAAAGCAAAGGCAAAAACTTCTCTCGAAACCCTATCAACCTTCAAATCAATTTCGAGTTTTTCTTCGATATAATCCCGAAATATGGCACCAACTTACAACTTTACCAAGTTAGGAAAGCAAATCCACACCGGTTCTACAAGTGGATTTTGACGGAATGATGAAACAGGGTCCGACGACACCCTGGTGAAGAAAATTCGAGAAGTTGGAAACGCCAGGACTAAAACCGTTTCTAACGTTAGAATATCCAATGACCTATGTGGAGGAGGTCGCACAATTCTACGTGAATGCCGAGATTCACGATGAAGGAATCAAGTCATCTGCTCACGGAAAGCGCAACACTATATCGCAAGGATTTGGTCAACATTGCTCACTACCGTGAAGGAGCATCCGAGATTAAAAAGCTGATGTAAACTTGGCCGACGCGTGGAAAGAAATAGCCAAGTCCGACTTTGCCGATAAAATAATATACACAAAGAAACAAGAGACTCGCCAAGGAGGATTATCACAAGTTGTTGGATATAGTTGCCAAATGTATCGACATCAAATTTGGGACTTTGACCAATCAAAGGCAAAGCGATTGTAATGGCCGCAATCATCGAAGAAAAGAAGATAAACTGGGCTGAGTTTGTCTACAGCAGACTCGCGTAACGTGGGGAACAAGTCCTTCAAGGAAGATGGCTCATTTGGAGGATCCTAGGATATGGCCTAGTGATTGGCCGGCTATTGGAGGTGAAAGGAGTCCCTCTTAGACATGGGAAAGGATTCCATGTTAACAAGAGGATGTTCGAGACCAAACCCTCTCGGGCGCTCGTAAGAGAACCTACGCCAAGAGAGTCGACACCAAATGAGGGGGAATCGGTGACCCCAAGATACGCTTGTTTCCTCTCCGGCCTAAGAAGAAAAAGCGCCCTGCATTTGCTAAGAAGATCCCCCCTGCAAAGAAAGAAAACCAAACATGCTCCCGCCCGCCTGAGTCACCCGCAAAGAAATGCCGGCCGTGTCTCCCGCCCTGCGGCCAGTGGGTCGAGAAGGACTCACAAATACCTTCTCCAATCGTCAAAAGGAGGAGAATCGACAAGCCAAGACGGCCAGCTCCTCGAAACAAACACCAAGACGCCCCCGCCGCTCAAGACTCGAAAGAAGACGCCGTCTTCGAACCGTAAATCCCTCGGTACAAACTAGAGACGAAGACGACTTATCAAGAGCTCCAGTGGAGAAACCATTTGAGTCACCCACTCGGCTAGAGCAGATCTGGGAGATCACTGGAGAGGTAGAGTCTCCAGATGTAATTGATTTAAATGCCAAGTCTGCTAAAGGCGATCAGCAGAGGCAACTCAAGACATTGTAGTTCACACAATTAAGCACAAAAAGAAATCGCCGAGCAGATAGTGATGTAATGATCCTATCTCCACCTTACCCGGACATCCAAAATCGTCTGCGTGAGTGGAGGAAATGGAAGTTGAGTAAGTCAAGGGAACAGTTCCAAAGATCTCGAGTTCATAGAAGAAGAAGAGGAATCGCTAAATTTCCTTGGACTAAAGATCGTGCTCCCAAAGACTTGATGAAGACAATCGCTTAGACATCCCGCAGATTTTCAAGTACAAGGAGAGAGAAAAGCAAGTCGAAGAAGTTTCGGAAGCACGAGAGAAGGCAATCATCCTATCTCTCATCTCCAAAGACTACGTAACACACACATCCTCTCCTTGATGTCTTCTCCGATGCGGTGATGAGGATCAGGAGAATGTCAGCCGCTTTGCCTCTGAGAAGAGTTGCAAATGCAACAAGCATTGCAGAGTCCGTAATCCTTCACGAGCGAAGATCGATGGAGGACTGGAGAGAGTCCTCCAACACACTGAAATCGATCCAATCGGAGGATGCTTTGATGACTCCACAAAGAATCAAGGAGGCGAAGAAGAGAAATCACAAACACTAGAAGAACAACAAGTTGCCATCAACGAAGCTCGCATTGAGACGTCTCACCGAGGTGCCAACCGCTCCGAAAGGCTAATGACGCGCCGATGCGCAATCGAGGCACATGAAGGAACAACCCCGGGAGTTAACACTGGCGATGAAAGTGCAATCCATGGGGTTGAGACTCCAATGGATGCCACAATAGAAGACCCTAAGACACCGACACATCTGTCAAAAGGAGGACCAGGCCTCGCCGCAAAGAGAGACGGCGGAGGTATCAAGGCCCACGGGAGGTTGAGACTTCCCGGGGGTAAAGAAGTCGATATAGAGAACATCCCTCCCGCTATCATCGACCCATCCGAGAAGGAGATAAGCGCACTTCATGATTCCCAGGATAATCCCGATGTCACTTTTCCGGGATCGGAAGGCGAAGAAGAAGTTCGAGTCATCCCCCATGACAAATCCAAAAGACTCATTGCGGATGTTCCAAGCACGAGCAAGTCCGATCCTAAGACTACTCGTCAAACTTTTAACTTTGATGATGAGCCACTAATGGAAATCTCATCATCGTCCGATGACGCTTCGATAAGTGCCGAGGACCAGCCCTATGAAATGGAAAAATCAATCGAGACCAACGGTGTTAAGACGATTGAGGCTCTCAAGAAGCCGGTCTACTTCACAACAAAACCCCGGTGAACCAGAGACCACCGCGCAGCCCCTCAAGTCGCAGCAGGTCGATTCCTCCAAGAACTTCACGCGCACCACTCATCATCGAACAAATCCCGGTGGCGGTGATGAATCTTTCATAGAATCCTTTCCTTTTTCTCCGGAGGTACCCGACCTCCATGAAGAGTCGAGAATGAGCGCACGCTATCACTGCATCAGCCTCCCGTCTTTTCATCGTGCACCATTGTCCCCGCTTATGACTTTGATGTTGTATGGCCATCACCGCAATGTAAGTTAATCATGTTTGAAGTTCGAGAAGTGTTCAAGGCACTATTTGTCGAGGTTGAAAGGATGGAGAGGCATCAGCCTCTTTGGACATGCGATCGACAACAAGAGATGCCAACCTTACAACTACGGTGATCTAAGAGGCATAAATGATTCGGATAAGGGAATGGTGGCAACAAAGAAGAACAATGCGTGTGGAACAAGTCGATTCTTCAGACATTGTTCAACAAGTTCTTTGGTATGGAGAGCTAAAAATGCCGATGCAAAAACGAAGCCGAGAGAACATATTGAGCATATGCATGAAGCTCACACCGCCGAGATAAAGCTGCGTGAGCAAAATACAAATGATCTACGCGTTTGGAAGAACACATGACAAGAAAATTCAGCCTTCTCATGGCCGAGATGAAGCCGATTTGTGAGAATCCAACGCTACTCGATCCGAATTCCATGCAAAGATACAACGCAGAGACTCGGCGTAACTCAACCATCGAAGACTCGACTTCATGCTTGCCAAAGATGTTCCCTGGGGTTCCTCTATCCTTTGATGATGCCAAAAAGGGGAAAGAGGAATACCTCAAAGCGCTAAAATCAAGTCGAGAAGAAAGTAGCGGTGAGAAGGAAAATCACGGAGGAAGTCTTCAAAAGAAAGAAAGGAAAGCTTGTTGAGGGGGAAGGGTCGACAGATGTGACTTTGATGATTGCACAAACTCCCCAACAAGGTCCTATCACGGTGACATCATAAGAAAAGAACTCCTCGTGACTCGCCACTCCAACACTGTTGTATCCATGGCCGATAAGAGAAAAACTATTGAAGCAGGGGATGAAGGAAGTGGAAGGAAGAATGGATGCCCGAATCATGAACATCTTGAAAGAACACGGAGGCATTCCAAAGAGACAGAGACACCTATGCCATCTCGGATGTCGGGACGAGCCACGATCGTTGATGAATTTAAGACGCTCGAACTGGGGATACTTTGCAAATATGGCAATGGCTCAAGCTTGGGACTTTATCGGGAAAAGGGTTTCACGTTATGTGAAGAAGCCGACAAACAGACTACCCAGTAGTCACTCTGCTGGTCACCCGCCGCCACTCACCGAAAGAAAAAGACCCCAAGACAAGATACGCCCAGGCAGTAGAGGAAGAAGCGAGAGAGTGGAGGAAGAAGCTTTCTGCACCCAGGCCTCGCCCCAAAAACATTGAATATGTGGATCCAGGAAAGAAAGGAGGGATCTACCTGGTGGGCTTGACCAAGTAGCGAAAACTAACGCTAAGTATGTGAAAAGACTAGAAGAAGAAAACAAGAGACAAACTCACCGTGGGAGGAGAGACAGAAAGAATAAGAAGAGATGAGGCCGCCTGGAAGGCATATGAGAAGAAAAAGAAGGCAAATTGACGACGAGAAAAAGAGAAGAAGAGAAGAAGATGCCGATCAAGATGAAAGAAGGAGACAAACAAGGAGATGAAGTGTTGTTGTCCAACCCTTCGTGTATTTTGTCATGTAAATACATACAATGTAAGTCTTCCGTAATAAAGTTATAAATTCTTTATTTTCGGTGTAGACAAATATGTGCTCGATACACCTTGTAAACAATTGTGTAAAAGAACATGAATGGTATGATCAATAAAAGAATTGATTCTCGCATACATTCTATGTCAATACACTATCTCAGATGTATCTTTTTCTTTGTTTGCATTTTTGAATGGTTTAAGTTTTGGCATCATCAAAAAGGGGGAAATTGTTAGGAATTTTATTGTTTAGATTTTGATGAATGCCATGTAAAACTTAGAATAGAAAGTTGGCACCCCAATTCTTGTTGTAAAATGCATTATAATAATTAGAGCAGCCAAGCCGAGTTAAGTCAGCCTACGCCCCAACATGCAAGAAGACAATCAAGACTTGAAGGAAGACTCCGCGAGACAAAACGAGTATGGCAAAGAAGAGTAGACAGAACTCTATCAAGAAGCGGTGAGATGCGGTGAGTGGAGCATCACCAAGACAACTCAAGAAAAGCCAAGTCTCAAGTTGAAGTGATGAAGAGTCATCCATGATTGGAAGTCGACTCTAAGTCACCCGGGAAAAGCAAGGAAATGCAATCAAGTCGAGATAATCGCAAAAGAACCGTTGTATTTAAATCAAGAGATTTACTTAAACAAGTAATATCTCCATACCACCTTTCTCTGAGTGCTCATCCCGAAGCGTGCAAAAGGAATGAACCAATAGGAAGCACTACACCGTGTCGAACTCAAAAGGTGAAAGAACAATTCATACGAGGAAATGGCAATTCCAAGAATCGCAACAAGACAAGCCAACGACGCAAAGTGACTTTCAAAAATAAGCCTATCTCTTCAACGGGCAAATTTTTGAAAGTTCACTATAAAAGGTCAAGAGTTTGTTTGAGAAGAAGAATGACACACATGTGAGATAAACAAGCATATCGTAAAAATGAAATATTCTCAATCCTCAAGCCTACATTACGAAGTACATCAATCCAACACTCCCGTGAAGGAAAGATAACTTCAACCAGCTTGAAGAGGAAAATATGAAAAACAAGGGGTCTACATTCTAGGAAGGATTGTAGAAAGGTTCAAGGTGGAACCAAGTCTTAAGCTTTTGGAGGGCTTCGTGATCAAATCCAAAGAGCTTGAGCAAGTGAGTCTGTAGTAACAAGCGCAAAGCTGCCCTGTGAAGAAGCCGAGTCGCACGAGAAGCCACCGAGTGATCAAGGTGTCTCCAGATCTGAGTCCCTAAGGATCAAGTCGGCCGTTGTGATCAAGACTTGTATCCGGACTGTTACCACTTTGTAAACCGATCATTACTTAGTGGATTCCTCCAGGAGTTGGAGAAGAGAGGAGTAGAAGAATTACCCCATCTTCGAACCTCTATAAAAACTTCATTGTGTCATTTACTTTTCAAAGACTTTAATTCTTGCAATTTTAATCGCTTATATCTCACGATAAATTTGCCATCCACTTGATAATTCATAAGTACTAAATCAAGCTCTAAAATCTTGCTTAATCAAACTTAAGGGTGTTAAGTCTTCCGCAGTAAACAAAACCACAGTTGAGTCAAATTATAGCCATCACCGAGTTACTCCATCAATCGCCACTGAAAGTCTGTTGAGAGATTAACTTACCGAGTGACTAATTCGACTGTCTATCAAGGACACAATGTAGAATCAACTCGTATATTTAAAAGGACTAAATCGAAAATTTGGTAAGGTTTATTCAACCCCCTTCTAAACCTTACACTTACACCCCTTCGGGGACCTACAATTTTTCCCAACTTCCGAATTAATGGTATTTTCGTCAGCCTCTGAGTGGTCTGGAACCAAGGAGTAGGACTCAGTGGACTGGGCTTGGCCAACTATTTTGTTTGGGCTGGAGTTAGAGCCGCAAATCAAATGAGGTGACGTGGAGTGGACTCGGTCCCCGAACAAGCTGGCGAGGATTGGGGCGAGTACTTGAGAAAACCTGGGCCTCATTAAGGTAACAGATTCGCCCCGGATACGCTGGACGCGGCTGTTCAACATGCTCTTGGGATTTTTGAAAATTATGGCCTGCATTATTAATTGGAGGGTGAGAAAAATCTGGGCCCAAATTGGTTGGCCCAATCATGATGTTGCCGTCCACATCCATAGGCAGCAGGGCGTTTTCCATCTTTTTTCCATGTGAAGACATGGGCGTGGGCCCATGTGTCGTTCCATAAAAGGAACAAAGTTGGTCCAAGTTTTTTTTTTTTTTTTTTTTAACTCAATTCAAGTTTTTTTTTTTTTTTTTTTTTTTTTTTCCTCCCCTACCTGTATATCAAATAAACAAAATGTCATACAATGTCATGCCCGTCAAGGCGGGAGAAAATCAAAGAACAAATAACCTATCACTAAGATATCTAGAAAGACTATCATAATGAGAATCTAAAAATACAATGAGAACCAATGATCTATGAAAATCTGAAGCTCGGGTATCCCAACTGGTCCATCCGAATGAGCGCTAGGAGGTGGTGAGAGGCCGTGCCCTCATCAACAAAGTGATCGCTAAGGGCGCAGCCCCAACTCCGCTAGGTGATCGCCGGTCGATTCCCCCTCTCGTGTATGTGGGAAATCGAGCATCAAGGTCCTCAAGATGTTCCGAATGCGAATCGGGTATGTCTTGAACTCCGCCAAGAGCCAAGGCCACGTAAGTGATCGTGGTGACCACCGCCGCTGCGGCCCAACTCGATCCAAATCAAGTGAGAACCGTCGGGCATGCCGCAATCCCATCTCAAGCGCTAGTAGCTCCTCGGCATGAAAGCTAGACACCGCCCGGGAAGGAATCGTGAAACGCCAACATAAGTCCGCCCAAATGATCCCGTATCAAACCCCTCCGCCAAAGAATCAATGTGCCTGGATCAAACGAACCATCCGTGTTCGCCTGATCCGAGGGGGCCGAGGAGCTCGCCAAATCACCATCCTCGGCCACGTGGAACCTGTGGTGGAGCACTCCCCGCAAAAAGCCAACAAGAGGGAAACATCCGCATCAACTGATGGGCTCAGGACGACCGAAACAAGGATCCGAGATACCGCTCCACCCGCCAAATAATGTGAGATGCCAAGAAAGGAATTTGTCGATGCTTGACACTATTCCTTTCCGCCCGCATACAAACCATAAAATCAAGCAGGAACCAAGAAACTCAAGTGCCTCGTGTGTGATCCGTGTGTGCGGTTCCTCCGTAAGGAGAGGAACAATATCATATCAAATGGTGTGTGGAAGTGTAGTGTCAAACCAAGGAAGAAAGTGATTCCACACGGATCGAACAAGATCATTCATCAAAAAGAGGTGAGGGATAGATTCGACTGAGGAGAAGAGTGTGGATTATTCAAGCAACACCAAAGAACGTGAGGCAAGGAAGTGCCACGTGCCGAAGCTTGATATCCACAGAAGACGACACGAAGGAGGCGCCAAAGGAATATGGAGATAGTAGGGATAAGAGCATCGCTCCAAATGGCACCGTGCGTAAGGTTCTCCGAGCATTTCTACCCCGGAGAGAATCCCCAGAAGACATAGAGAACCCACCGTGAGAGGTAAGCATCCACCGCATGATATCCTCGGCACTTCAAACAGAATCGAACCCGGATATATCCTCAATGAGACTCTCGTGAAGCCCACATCCGGAGACCAAGACCTGGTGCGTCTATCGCGATCCCACTCACCATCGCGAATAAACCAATCAATCGTCATGTGCCCCAAAGGTCGATCCAAACAATGATCCGTAAGCGGCCGTGTCAAGCCAAATATCATCCGTAAGCCGACCCGCTACCACCGCTAATAGACCAAAAAATCCGCTCCGGGGCCCGAATACCGATCCGCCTCAAGCGCTCCATCGATGACTATGATTATGTGTTACGAGGCTCTACTGGGAGACCGAAGCCCATTGTCAGAAAGATTTGCCGATCAAGAATTGAGCCCACAACGAATGGCCCTCGCGTAACCTCCACCACAACTTGTAATCAAGGCGTCGCAGAATATCGAAAGTCGGCGCAACCCCAAACCGCCCTCGTAAATAGGGTGGCGATAATATCCCAACCGATCCAATGAGTCTTCTTCTACATCCCGCATAGGATCCCAAAAGAATCTAGCCATGATCTGCTCCAATCGCCTGCAGAATCGTCTTTGGCGGCCGCATGACCAAGAATATGCAACGGGTGGCCATTAGCGTGCTTCGAATAAGAGCGAGCCTACCACCAAAGGAGAGATGTCGATCACGCGACCACCCCGCAACTCTATCCAACATCCTCTCGAATCACCGGGAGGAAGAGCTCTTTCGTCATTCGCCCCTTGAACAAAGGGACACCCAAATAAGTCATCGGCAAGTCATCGCGAACAAAGCCGGTCGGCTCGTGCACCATGTGCTCCCACCACAATGTAACGTGGGGCCAAGAAGAAACTACTCTCCGCATTAATCGACCACCGCCCGTAAGAGAATAGTGCTCCAAAAAGTGTCTCAACGTGACCAAACCATCCTCGCACGCCCGTGAAGATAACCACATCATCAAAGATAGGCCGACGTCACCGGAAAAACCTCGCGTCCGATAAATCATATCTCGGTGTCGGCTAATAGTGGAGTCCAATCTCGGATAAATACTCCGCCGCCGTAACAAACAGAGCGAGAGATAAAGGATCCCCCCCGCAGCCTCCCGAGTCGAAGGAAAATATCCGAAGGGATACCATTAACCAGGACGGAGAAGCCACGGTTGCTCAATACAACCGCCAACCATATCAATCCACCGAACGGGGAAGCCCATGTGAATCATAGTCGATACAGAAATCCCATCGCACCCTATCATAAGCTTTAGCCATATCCACTTCATCACCACATTAGGAATATCCGCGGCTAAGCCGATATCATGGATAAGCTCTCGCGCGAGCAATATGTTATCCGAGATGACACGACCGGTGTGAAACCACTCGATTCGGGCGACACAATCAAAGGCAGAATCGAGACCAACCGCGTTCATAATCTTCGAGATAATCTTATTCGCCACACGCACAATGTGCTAATCGGCCGAAACTCACCCACTTCCGAGGGTGAGGAACCTTCGAATGAGAACTAAGGATGTAGCTGTGAACGTGGACGGCATGAGATTACCCGAGAAAAAGTCAACCACCGCATCCTCGACATCCGATCCGACGTAAATCCCAACAAAGATCTTGAAGGAACAACGATGAAAATCCATCAGGCCCCAAACACTAGACAGATCAATCCCAAACACCGCATCGCGAACCTCCGAGCCGTCGGCATAAAGACAAAGTCCATCAAGATCAACGGAATCGGAAGCCGGGAAAGAACTCATCGACAGGGGAGTCGATACTCCAAGTCGGAAGTCAATAAGATCGAAAAGAATCGAGCCGCCGACTTCCGAATCTCGCAGTCCCGCGTGATCGTCACCCCATCATCGCCAATCGAGTGGATCCTAGCGACACCGCTCTCGCTTAACAAACCGTGGAAAAACTGTTGCGCTCCCCTCGATCGCCCACTTAATCGCAGCTTTTTGCCGCCAAAAATCCTCCTCCATTTTTAAACGAAGCTCGATTTCACCACACAACGATGTAACTCAGCCCGATGAGTCGGAGACGGATCACTATCATAAACAGCCTGAGCCACTGAAACTGCCTCATCAGCCAATCTAATCCGATCAAAAACATTACCAAATGTCTGGTGATTCCAAATCTTGAGTCTGCGCTTGACCCTATTCAACTTGTGTTGCAAGCTTCTCATTCCAAAACAACCAGTGGAATGCCCCCATGCTTCCTTGACAACCTGCAAAAAAGTATGGTGACGTGTCCACATATGCTGAAATCGGAAAGAAGAACAAGGCACATGCGGTGCAAACTGACAAGATATGAGTAAAGGAGCATGATCAGAGCGAACACGAGATAAATGCGTAACAATGAAGAAGTAAACACATCAGCCCAAGTTGTTCATTGTACAAAGCCCTATCAAGTCTCTCCCCGAAGCCCACCTCTAGCCCACGTAAAGATAGACCCTCACACCCCGCATCAAATAACTCACAATCCGCAATCATATAGGCAAAATCTAAAAGCATCTCATCGACCTATCGAAGTGCCACCAATCCTCTCGTGATCATGCAAAAATGTTAAAGTCACCACTAACAAGCCAGGGTAACCCCTCCATACTAATCGCAATCTCACGCAAGGTATCCCACAAAACATATCTAGCTACTCTATCACATTTAGCATACACAAAAGTCAAATAAATAGGCCGAGGCAACAAAAAGATGTCAACCTACAATGTAATAATTGTGCATGATCAACAAGAATGTCAAAATGTAATTGAGCAAGAGACATAATCCGGATATGATTAGAACAATTAGATAAGCCATCATCAAAGCCAAATCTACGATAATAGAAACTAAACTCGTGCAAAGTCATAGGTTCTAAAAGCGCAACAAAAGGCAATTTATGACGATTAATAAGAGCATGCAAATGACGCCGACACGGGGTTAGCAATACCCCTCACATTCCACGTTAAGAATTTAATCGACATAATTAACAAGTAGATCGAGAAGAGGATCTAGAAACACTGATCGATTGTGGGGTCGTTGGCCTGTTCCTTCCCTTTGTGGAGAAAATTATGAACCAATTTGCCCGACTTTGTAGTCTTCTTTGTCGATTTCGAGACTTTGTCCACCCCGTATTTTTTGATTTTATCCGACTGTCCAGCATATGCACAATTTCCACCCTTGCGCAATTGTGTGTCAATTTTTTCCCATCCAAAATTAATTTTTTCAGGTCATCGTCAAGTGGTCTCCAAGATAATTTGGGGCTTTTGAGTCAATTAATCCCACTTCTTTGATAACAGAAACAGTAGCCAATGGAACAGGTTGCACAGCATGGTAGGCTGGGTCGACGTCAACGACACTATGGGGTGCGCATGCCGACTCGTGAGTGGACCCGAGCAACCAATTTGGTTGGCCGAGAGAGACTATGAGTCAAAGAGGGTGTGAGGGAATTGGACTCGCACCCAATAAAGAATTTTCGAGAGAACTCGGGCCGGTGCTCGAGAACATTTGGGCCTCATTAAGGCAACAATGTTGGCCCAACATCTCATTCGATCCATCTCACGGGCCGGCGAATCACCAAATAATGAGGTGAAGTTGTTTGGCGGGTCCAAGTTGAAGTCTAGTGTTGAATTGGTCAAAGGAGCACAAAAACACTTGGGCCCACCGAGCATGTGGTTGCAAAGACATGTAGAGGAAAAGTTGTTTGGACTAATAGAATTGATTTTGTCCAAATCAAAATTATGTCGATCATTTTCCACAAAGATGGCGTGAGGTGGCGTTGAAGTGGGCGTGGGACATGGACAATAGTATTGATTTTGTCAAAATCAAATTCTTGCCGAGCATTTTCCATCATGATGGCGTGAGGTGGCGATGAAGAGGGCGTGGGGCATGGGCGGTCAAAGGTGCAAAGGACGGTCAAAGATGTCAAGTCGTGGCTCACTCACACCTTGGACCGCCGGGACCGCCACGCAGTGGGTGGTGGTTTGGTGGGGCCAAATGAGGGTGATGGGTTGGATTAAACAAAGGAGAAAAAGAAAACCCTGGGCCCACCACCTTGGAGGACGCGACGCATGCGGGGACTAGGGGGTATGGACCGTCATAATTAGTGTCAGATTCCATAGAGTGCTGTGCGTTTTCTTCCTTTTGAACATGCAAAGGTGTAGACGTGGGGCCACCCAAATGCCCATTAGTATCAAGATGGCTAATCAATCCTTCCAATGTTGCTGCAAGTTTCGAACAACTAGGGGGAATTTTATTGGGAAATGTGCCAAAATTATCCTCTTTAAGCACGCCTGCTGCCAATTCCCTTATAAAATCTGAGCCGTTAATAATGTTGTCACCCACTATTTCGACCATATTCAAATTCAGGGGAGAGGATCGATTATGCACAATTATATCCATATTCTCTGACAAAATTTGAGACCTAATAGGAATATTATCCAAGGGAATATTGAGGCCAGACGTATTTTTATTTTTCTCAAAAAAAGAAAGCATTGGAGAAGAATGATTGAGACACTTAGGAGTTCCACCAACTGCAAAAGCAGTAATAGCTCCATTTTCGAGGTCAATTTGACCGTTCCAAGAGGCATGTTCCTCTGCCAAGTTGTCAGTCTGATCCGCCAATTTATCATATTTATTAGAAAAAATAGCTCGTTTTTTTATGGGAGTCCCATTATCGAGACCGCCTTCAAAGACGGATTGTCGTCCATCATAGTGAGATTTCGACGCTTAGCCTCGTGTCTAGCAAACCGCCACGTCCGAATGTAAATCCTTACCCCGATCTTGACCTTTGATTAATGGAGACAATGTATCCAATGGCCAAATTCATCATTTACCAAAATCGAAAATCGATTAGTGCCAGTCTATCAAGATTTGAGTGACTATCTTCAAAAAAGGTATGTTTTGAATGCTTGGCTAAATTTAGCAACTCTTTAGGAACCAATCCCGTCTCTCTTGGTCCTTTCGCCCGACCTTTATCCAATCCTGGTTTTGAGCAAATGACTTTTTGAGCACCCCGAGTCGAGTTAGGGTTTTCAAACTCGAAATCTTAGTATTATCTATTGTACCCTTGACTTTCCCATATTGCCACTTAACCCCTTCAAATCGGATCCAGCGTAAAATCGGAATGGGTGTTGGGCGCTAACAGAGGTGTTGGGCGCCTAACGGTGGTGGTGGGCGGTTAATGTTCCATTCATGTAAAGATCCTCAAAAGAGTGACCAATATGCTTGCAATGAGTACAATAATCCGAACCGTTCATAAATAATCTTTTGAGTGTGTGAAGTATCATTGAACTCAAGAATAATCTCTTCAACTTTCTCCTTCAATAAGTCCATTCAATACAAACCCCGTGCCATGGATAATCGAGATCGAGTTCTTTGTCGGGGAGTCCACTTGAAGAGGCGCACCTATAATGCTTCCGATAGCGAATAGTGCATCATGATCAAAGAAATGTATGGGCAAGCCCTAAGGCGAATCCAAACCGGGCGCAAGAGGGCTTCGTTTTCTCGGGTTAAATGAAGGTGTCCACTTGAACACACGATCGGGCAAATCCCCAATGACCAAAGAGTGCCCATCCATAGCTTATTAAAATCCTCTTCGTAATTTGATAATAATATGAGAAGTGTTTGCAAAGCTCCAGGAGTATGGCCCCTTCAAATTCAACGCAGATAACCCGGAGTCAATTCCTTTGGGGTGAGGGATCGCGAATGAAAATTTCCCAATCAAGGTGAGCTTCCAAGACGCTGCAAGACGATCATTCTCGGAGGAAGAAAAACCCGTAACTTGCTTGCCCTCTCTAACCGGGTGGGTGCCAACGAACGATTCTCTTGGGGGTCGAAAGGAAGGTTAGAACGATTAGAACTAGAGGCAGTCACATTTGCATATGACCCAAGCTTTGGGGTTTGGCATACTGGCGGACATGAACTAAAATCTGCCATAAGGGGTGGAAGAGAAAACCTGAGCAAAGAAGGAGAAGACAAGAAAACCCGGGTGAGAGAAAAATAAAAACAAAGGCAAGATTAAGAAAAAAAGAAAATAATCTAAAACTCCCTCGCATTGAAGAAAATCCATGAACAACTGCAAAAGCAACCCAAACGTGATGTATGTTGCAAGAGTGTGTGAAAAAAAGTGTGTGCTAGTGTGTGAGATTGACGAGTTTTTTGTGTGTGAGAAAAAAGTGTGTGCTAGTGTGTGAGAGAGGGCAGAGCATTTTTGCCCCCTCAGTTTTTTTTTCGTTTAGGGTTTCCACCTATTCATGAACTCAATTCCCAAAGTTGGTCCAAGTTATCAGGCGGCTGCTCCACCGGGATGTGCGATGCGAGAGAAGCTGATGGGGGGTGACGCGGTGGGTCCAGGTTGGGGATAGAGGCTGAGATAAAGAAGGGAGACAAAAAAACACTTGGCCCCACATCCTTGAATGCCGCTACACGTGAGGAGGAAAGAGGAATTGAGTCATTTTTGTTGCTTTTGTCAAAGTTTAAAAAGTGGTGGGCATCTTCCACCTTTTTTCCATGGAAAGGTGTAGTAGTGGGACCATGCAAATTATCAATATTATCAAGTTGGCCATTGGAATCCTTCAAAGGTGTGGTAGATTTCGAAAATGCAGTGGGTATATTATCTGAAAGTGCGCCACACGTATCCTCAAAAGGCACGCCTGCTGCCATTTCTCGTATACCATCCGAGCCGTTAATAATGTTATCACCCACTATTTTGATCATGTTCAAATTCAGGGAAGAGGGACGATTATTCTCAATAAATTCCAAATTATCTGACAAAGTTTGTGGCCCAATAGGAATACTATTCACATTAGAAGAATGAACCATACGTGAAATTAAAGAAGGTGGGGCCAACTGACATTCCTTAGTGGCTTTAAAAGTCTCATCAACAGGTGCTACACCTAAAAGGAGGCCATGCGTGTGTTTATTTATCTCAGAAGAGGACAAATTAGTGATGACTCCATTTTCAAGGCCATCTTGACTATTCAAAGACGCCTGCCCTTCTGGAAAATTGTCCTTATTAAAAGAAAGAATAATGGGGCTCCATTCTTTGTTTTCCGAATCCTTTAAGCACGAGTTGTCGCCCAAATTAATGGGATTTCTGATGCCTGCCATATCCTCGTTTCTAGCAACTGCCACGTCGCCTACCCGTTTTTTTTCCACAATAATGGAATCAACCTGATCGTCCAAATGTAAGTCATTAATTTGATCTGAGCCCTTGGTTAATTGTGCCAATGTATCCAATGGCTGAAAAACATCATTTTCCAAGCTCGAAAATCAATTAGTACCAGAGCCTTCAGCATTTGAGTGATTATCTTCAAAATAGGTATGTTTTGACTTCTTTGCTGATTTTAGTAACTCCTTAGAAACCAATCACGTTTCTCGTGGTCCTTTCTTTTTTATCTGTATCCAATCCTGATTATGAGCACCCGTTCTTTGAGCACCCCGAGGAGGATTAGGGTTTTCTGCCCTGAAAATCTTAGAATTCTCGGTTGTACTTTGTTTTTCCATATTACCACTTAACCCTTCAAGTCGTATCCATCGAACTCGCGCATGGGTGTTGGGCGCCAATGTGTGGTGGTGGACGGGTTATCTTCCCATTCATGTAGCAACCCTCAATAGAGTGTCCAATATGCTTGCAATGATTACAATAATCCGAACCGTTCATAAATTATCTTTTGAGCATGTGAAGTATCATCGAACTTAAGAACAATCTCTTTGATTCTCTCATTCAAGAAGTTCGGGCCAACACAAACCCGTGCCATAGATAATTGAGATCGAGATGTCTTTGTCGGGAGTCCACTTGAAGAGGCGTACCTATAATCATGCCGATAGCAAATAGAGCATTATGATCAAAAATGTATCGGCAAACCCGGTAGGGTAATCCAAACTGGTGCAAGAGGGGGGGTTTCTGATTAAACGAAGGTGTCCACTTGAACACACGACGGGCAGCCCCCAACGACCAAAGAGTGCCCATCCATAACTTATTAAAATCCTCCTCAAGTCGTAATTTGATGATAATATGTGAAGGGTTTGCAAAGCTCCAGGAGTATGGCCCCTTTAAATTCAACGCAGATAACTCGGAATCAATTTCTTTGGGGTGCGGGATCGCGAATGAAAATTTTCCAATCAAGGTGAGCTTCCAGGACGCTGCAAGGCGATCATTCTCCAAGAAGAAAAGCCAAGAACCCGCTTGCCATCTCTAACCTGATGGGTGCCAATCAAACGACTCTCTGGGGGTCGAAAGGAAGGTTAGAACGATTGGAACTAGAGGCAGTCACATTTGCATATGACCCGAGCTTTGGGATTTGGAATTCCGGCGGACATGAACTAAAGTCTGCCATAAGAGATGGGAAAAAACCTGAGCACAGAGGAGAAGACAAGAGAACCCTGGTGAGAAAAAAACGAAAAACAAAAACAAAAATAAGAAAAATGAGAAAAAAATCTAAAACTCCCTCAGATTGATGAAAATTCCGTGAACAATCCGTGCAAAATCGACCCAAACGTGAAGAAAGGAGCAAGAGTGTGTGAAAAATGTGTGTGCTAGTGTGTGAGATGAACGAATATTTTGTGTGTGAGAAAAAAGTGTGTGCTAGTGTGTGAGAGAGGCAGAGCATTTTTTGCCCCCTCTTTTTTTTTTTTGGTTTAGGTTGGTTCGGTGGTTTAGGTTTAGGGTTTTAGGTTTAGGTTTAGGGTTTGTGGTTTTAGGGTTCGGGTTTAGGGTTCTAGGCCGTGGCTTCAGTGGTTTAGGGTTTAGGGTTTCAGGGTTTAGGGTTTAGGTTCAGTGGTTTAGTGGTTAGGGTTTAGTGGTTTAGGTTTAGGGTTTAGGGTTTAGTGGTTTAGTGGTTTAGGTTCAGGGTTTAGGGTTTAGGGTTTAGGGTTTAGGGTTTAGGGTTTAGGGTTTAGGTTTAGGGTTCAGGTTGGTTTAGGTTTAGGGTTTAGGGTCTGTGCTTTAGGTTTAGGTTTAGTGGTTTAGGGTTTAGTGGTTCAGTGGTTTAGTGGTTTAGGGTTTTTTTTTAAACAAAATAACACCTGTGGGGGTGGGGGGATCGAGGCGTGATCCCCACCGTATATCAAATAATCCAAGTATCATACAATGTTATGTCCCGTTATGGCGGGAGAAAATCAAAAACAACAAAACAACCTATCACTACGATATCTAGAAAGACTATCATAATGAGTATCTAAGAAATACTAGAGA
>JABTTQ020003325.1:0-273502 GCA_016081115.2 Rehmannia glutinosa
TCTTGTGAGATGTTTGGGTTGCTGATTCATGGTTTCAAAGTTGGGGATGAAAGTTGATAAAACTGATTTTTTTTTGCTGGATTTACCTTGGCTATGATTTATGAAGGAGGGGTTGTGCTGAGACTTGTTTATGAACGTATTTTATGAGAAAATTGTGAGATTGCAGATAATAGAGAGCAATAACGAGAGATTGCTGGGTTATTGAGAATATTGAAATAATTGTGAATATTATCTAGATATAGGTGATAGAGTCAAGGGTGAGTATCCAAGAAAGAAAGATAAAACCAAGTGGAAGACAAAAATACAAATGCTTTGCGAAGGAGAAATCTGCCCCAACTAATAGCCGTATTATTCATTCTCAAAATAATAATAATAATAATCCTACCAACAAGACAATATCCCCTTAAATACTATCCTAACCCTTGGGACGCAAGAAACCTAACCAAAATAACTTCCTAACTAAAATAGACTTTCAGGCCAACTTAACCTCTTTAATTAAATCACAGGCCCATTACTTAAATTAAGAATTAAAATTAACCAAAAGTAAATAACTAAATAATAACTAAAATTAATAATAACTAATGCAGCGGCACTGCAGCGCACAAAATGGTTTGTAACAACACTCCCCCCCTTCGAAACAACCTTGTCCTCAAGGCTGAACTGAGGAAAATGTCCGCGAAAATCAGAAGCGTCTACCCAAGTTGCCTTCTCTGCCTCATGTCTTTTCCACTTAATCGATACCCGCAACACCCAATCACCACCCCGCCAAACGTCCCGATTATACGACAAAACTATACGACTTTTATAAAAAAGAACACCATTAATTAACACATATGGGCCTTGAGTCCTATTGCTCACTACTAAATCTCGAATAATTCTTCACTTTTTACTGTCAGTGCGCACCTTCTTTTGCAACTTCTATCGATCCATCCTATAAGATATAAAAATAGCGGACAACTTGTCATCCTCTCGATCGACAAGATAATGCATTCACCATAGATTTATCGGCCTTGAGTGTATGATAAATGCGAGAGTGAGACAGTCATGTAATGGGGTCGTCACCATGAACAATGGAAAAATTCATATGTCGGACCGCCAACAACGTGGCCTTGCCTGGCTGCGCAACCGGCTGTGCAAGGGTAGCCGGAGGAGAGGGAGTCAATTTATTGTCGCCGTCAAGTTCCCAATTTTTTTCATGCAAAACTAGGTGATTCGCGGGTAGCAAGGACGCTGAATCCGCACCGCCAACGCTAGATGAACAATTTTCTCGCAATAAAATCTCCAATAATTCCTCAATTCGATCCAATTTTGAGAATTTCAAATGGATTTTGGCGATCTCCGCCCGCAACTTCTCAACACCCTTCTATATCGTGTCGATGCGTGAATCCATACGGGTAACGGGCTGATATTGAAATCTGGCAGAAAAAGATCTGCCAGGTCGGACCATTTGATAGAGTCAAGGGTGAGTATCCAAGAAAGAGCGATAAAACCAAGTAGAAGACAAAAATACAGATGCTCCCGGAAGAAGAAATCTGCCCCAGCTAATAGTCGATATTATTCAATCTCAAAAAAATAATAATAATAATCCTCCTAACAAGACAATATCCCCTTAAATACTACCCTAATCCTTGGGACGCAAGAAACCTAACCAAAATAGACTTCCTAACTAAAATAGACTTTCAGGCTAGCTTAACCTCTTTAATTAAATCACAGGCCCAATACTTAAATTAAGAATTAAAATTAACCAAAAGTAAATACTAAATAATAACTAATGTAGCGGAACTGCAGCGCACAAAACGGCTGTAACAATAGGCTTGGGAGTCCTTGTTTATTATGCCATGTATTAGGTTAAATTTTTATGAAAAATCTATTGGATATGTGTGTGGTTTATTTTATCCGAATTAAGAAATTTCTAATCTAAACGTAAAAACACTGCAGGATTTTAGATTAAAAATACTCATATAGGCTTTATCAAATGGGCTTATAATACAATGGGCCAACTGAATAAATAAATAAACCTGAAAATTTTCTTATATCGGACCAAGATTAAAAATCCTAAAGTCCCTAATTAACTAGCCCAAATAAAAAAATAACGGGATGTTACAATAACATATCCAGAAATCATTGTATTTGGAATTCATTAACTATTGGTTTTGAATTTCTAAATTTAAAACTGTTGTCATAGTCGAAACTATAATATTTTGAAACATTATTAATATTTGAATAAATATAGATTATAATGCTCTAATATTTTACAAAATGGTACAATACATTATAATACATAACATATCCAAATATAAAGTATTTTGAATGCTTTTATCCATGGTTTCTTGAATTTACAATTAAAAAACAGAGCATATTCAAGATTTGGAAAGTACGAATGAAAAATCCATATAAAATAAAATTAAACTAAAAAATATATGAAATTTTAACTAAACATTATCTACATATGCTAACATAATATTGTAAAACTTTCACGAAATTTTGATATGTATGAGTAGGGTTTTGGACCACCACACAGGACACAACCACAAAGAAGTTTTATTGAACCCCATGATCCATCCATTGTGGGATAAATAAAAACCTAAAAAAGGAAGACTTCTAATATAGTTACCCTAGCTAGTTTCCCAGAGGGCTTAGGATTCTTCATGGGCCATGTCATTGGCTAATTAACCCCATAATAATAAAACACTAATGGGCTACTTAACTAATTAAATATGTACTTTTTTTTTCTCGGGTGTTACAATGTTTGTGCTTTCTTCTCTGACAAATTGGAAATCAAGGATGGGTCTGACCACTTTATGCTAGTAGGAAAAAGTTCCTATTATCTGTTTGCATTTTGAGATCTTTCACAAAATTCAGTTCATTTGCTGAGCTTTAAGTTAGGCTGGATGAAGATTAAGTGACTCTTGCTGAAAAATGTCCCCAGGGTTTGAGGAGTTCTAAGTTTTTGACTCTTGGTTTCAGTTTTGGCCTCTTCTGTGCACGAGTTTGTTCGTGATTTACTATTATTTAGACTTTTTTCTTTTTGCTATTTACTATGTTAATTCAAACTCTGGGGGTACACTGTTTTCTGGAAAGCATTTACATTTTCTCCTTTTCTCTGTTTCTTTTGGAGGATTGCTGCCATAACTTGTACTCATGCATGTCTTATCACTGTTTCTCAGAATTTTAAGTGTGTATGTTTCTCATAACTTTTGACCTATTTTTTGTTCCTTTTATGGTGATGCAGGCGTCTGACTGTGAAGCTTTTGTTAGAAATAAATGATGTGCAAGGCCCAGTCAATGGACTTCTACTCTCTTGTACTTTTCTTTTCATTCTTTTTGTGGCTTTGTACAAGAACCATGTTTTAGTGAGTTATGTTTGATGCTGATAATCTGGACCTGGCCTATGGTAAATGCGTGGAAGACAGCATTTCAGAATCTGTGCGACATTTTATTCCAAAATCTGTTCTTGTTAAGATAACAGATTATTTGGGAGTTTTCTGTTTGTTTTGAAAGACTAGTGTAAAACAGGAACATTAACAGAGATCTGGTGCAACATGGGCAGAGTTCATCCAGATATGAATCATCTTTTTTTATCCTCTAGTTTTCCTTCTCTTTCATCTGAATCTGGGACGTTGTGTGGACTACGATGATTCCACCACAAAAATATTATCTTCGTAAATGTTTGGGGTAGCATTTGGTCAATAAAACTTATATTGAAATATTTGAAATCGTCATTTGTTAATGTGTATTCCCTGTGAGTTGGAGTGCCTGAAGTGAGATGAGGTGTTGCATTTTTCATATTCTTAGGTCAAAAATCTTCTAGCTTTGTAAAATTCTCCATGTACTGTAGTATAACCTTAACACTATTATAATATGTAGGCATTTTTCCATATTCTTAGGTCAAAAATCTTCTATTGCTGTAAAGTTCTCCATGTATTGCAGGCATATTCTTAGGTCAAAAATCTTCTATTGCTGTAAACATGTATTGTAGTATAACCTTAAAACTATTAGGATGCTGGCGCGTCAAACAAAGTTGTAAAAGTTGTATTGGAGATGAGATAGCAACATATATTTCTCAACAGGGGATGGATTGTTGGATATTAAAAAGGGGCTCACTCCTCAATAATTAGTGGGTACTAGTGAAATCTGATGACAACCTCATGAAAAGACAATCTGGAAATTATATGGCTGGTTGGGGTATTTAAACACGATGTTGAACACCAGGCTTTTTGATTGATTATTTGATGGTTGCAAGCGTATGCTTTGGTCTTGTTTGTTTTTGTTCATTTTCACATCCAATATTTCCAGCATTTTCAGTGAGTTAGTGGTTCTGTTTGGTTTGTGTAAAAATTAAGAATATGTTTGGATGAATGATTTGAGCTTGGTGGTATATATTTGAAAAATGAGAATATGTTTTGTTGAATGAGTTTTTAGTGTTCTAGATGGGGTTCATTTTCAATACCCAGTTTACATATGATAAATCTATTAGGATGATGTGTAAGCAGAGGCTTTTTACTGAAATGATGGTGTTTGGAAAGAGTAATATATTATATAGATGTTGTAGGTAGTGGGATTTATTTTGAATATTTAACATAGATCTGATAAATTTTTAAGAATCTACTGAAATGATGTTAAGAAATAGTGATGTCCTAATTAGGTGTTTTGGCTAGTGGTTTTTTCCTATATTTAGTTTAGATATGATAAAATACTGATATATTAGTAGTGGATCCGTTGAATTGAAATGATTAATTGGAAAATTGTAATATAGTAATTACGTATAGTTGGTAGTGGTGGGTGTGGTGATGTAATATAGGGTTGATATATTTTTTTTGGAGATAAATATAGGGTTGATATTCGAGAATATAGGTTTGAGAAGTATTTTGTAGAAATACAAGATTGAGAAATGAATTATTTGCAATAAAATTAGATAAAACAAATATGATTTTGGTGTTTGAATAGTAAAAACTTGAAAAGATACCTTTTGGAAGAAAAACCAAGCGAGTACAAAAGGTATTTTATGACAAGAACTGTCAGTACCATTATTGGTGATGATTGATGTCTGATAATCATTTCATGGGGAGAAAATAAAGAGCAAGTGCTTTAAATTATCCTCAGGACTTTATGGCATAAAATAAGTCGACCTTGACTTGGATTTCACACACTGGTTCACATTTTCCTCTGCCACTGGGTATATTATTGTTTGATAAAGGGGTAGAGAAGTTTGGAAGATTAATATTGGAAGCTTGGAAGGGGAAACTTTTGGAATATTTTTGCATGCGTTATTATGTAGTGATTTGAAGTAGGTAAAATTTTGTCTTGCTTTATATTTCGTATCAACAAGCCAGCAATGCGACACCTTTATACTGGCCAAAACAGCTCATTCGTTTGGAAACTTACATGAGTACGTGATTGGATTATTATCACTCTCCTGTTCTGTGTAGGTCTGTCTACATGATTGGAATATCGCGACCAGTGTGGTACAACAATCCTGATCCCATGGATTATCTATATGTTATTTGTTAAACAACTAGAGGAACATTCAATTTCTTTCTTTTTTATATTTTTTTTATCGGCATTTAGTATTGCTTATCTTTACTTTGTGAAAGCCACGACATGTGTAGGCAAAGCACTCAGCTCTAAAGGTAAAAGCAAAGATTCCTTTGGCCCATCCCCTGTCAGTACAGGAAATTGTTGGGAGGAAAATTATTGCTTCAATCGCCCCTCTTTTCAAACGGATAGTTCAACTAAGAAATGCTCCTCTCACTTTAACAACAAATACCAGATTCCAGGTCAAATTAAGGCTTTTTCACATGAGAAAATGCACAAATCTTATCATTGACTAACAAACAATCCACATGGTGAACCCGATACACACTCCATAACAAAAACCAAACTAGGGATGGTTAACCTATCCAAATTACAACTGGCAAGTCAATCCCTAAAGAATATGAACAAAACAATAGACAAAATATATAAGTGGAATTGAAAGAATAGCGAAGAGCATGAATCAAAGTAGCAAATTGCTTATACACAAACTAGGGCACATATTCCGTCTCCAGTGTTGGCTGTGTCCTTGTCCCTGTAGCAGCTGGCGCTTTTGTGCTACCAACAGTGGTCATATGTAAAGATTCACCAATCTCTGCAGCCCTCTCCATTTTATGCATTTTCTTTCTGTGCCTGTACTTTTTCACCCATACTACCACTAATCCCAACATAACCAACAATGCAAATCCTCCCACCACTGCCCCAACAATAATCCACACCTTTGATTTATTCTTCTCAGCACCTCCACCACCAACTACAATTGAAAAGTGGCCCTGTTGGAATGTCGTGCAAATGTTATCCGACAACACATCGCTCAAGTTGACTGATCCGTTTAAATCAAATAAAACACACTTTGGAACTGAACCATCATTGGGCACCCGTCTCAACTCCGAGAACTGGATAGATATGGGCTGCCCAGATGCCCGAATATAAAGCTCAGGCAAATTTTTAGCCATTAAATCGGAAGCATCATAAGCAAGAAGACCCAACACGGGAGCTAAATACGTGTAACCCGGAAGAGGGTAATATGTCATAGACCAATTTCCCAAATTATGGTACACCAAAACAAGTCTCTCCACGTATGGCTGCTCCACGACTCCTTTGGGAATTTCAAACTCTTTGTACATACTGACCCCTCTCGTCCTTAAGCTACCACTTCTGAGCCTCATTGCCGAAACCTGAATCCCGGTGAGATTTGAGGGGACGACCCCATCATAAACAACACCGGTCTTTGGACGGAGAAATGCTTGGTATGCATAGTCTTGGAGGACAGCATCTAGTGCCCGGGCATCACTTACTGATGAGCCAGGCAATTGAGCGCTCAAGACTGACAGGAAGAGCCCCGTTAGGAGAAAAAACATCGCGAGACTTGTAACAAGTCCCATCAATATTAACCAGAGCGAACCCAATCCAGCAGCAAATTATTATTTTTATTATTGAGAAAAGTGCGAAAATTCATTCCAGAGGTGGAACTTGTAACCGTTGCAAAAGAAGCAGCTGTAACCCTTTACATTCTTTTTGCTCTAAAAGATACCCTAACCATCCTTTCAGTGAAAAAGAGAGCATCAATTTTGTCAGCCTCTGGTAGAAAGTTAATTAACATGTAATTAGTAACTCCCCATCCCGCACAAGATGAAATATATTGTAAGTATATAACAAGAATGTAGATTAATGGTGTCGGGCAGAAAAGAAAAAAAATCCCAAACCAGGGAAAGGCCAGGTCGAAGCGCCGACGAAAAAATGAGCAGGAATAGAGAGAGAGGTTGGGGGGGGGGGTGTATTTGCGGTGTTAGCATAAGGGCCTAGTCGATGCATAAGGGTTGTACCCGAAGCCATCCAATTTTTAACACGTGTCCCATAAAAGATTTTAATTATTTTTCTTTCTTCTTTTTTGTGAAATTTAAACCAAACAGGTCAACCATTAGACTAAAATCTGGGGATCTCAAATCCCTCCAAATAATGGTGAATTTTTAAAAATTGATATCCAGCAAATTTTATAGAACTCTGTTGTAACAAAACCGATAATTTTCCGGATCTTTGTTCAAAAATTAAAACGGTCTTCCCTTCAAATTGATTTTCTTTTTACCCCTATCTGCAGATAGTCGCATATTTTTATGTCATGGATGCATTGTCAATTAAATAGTAAAGAAGAGAAGAGGGGTGAACAACATTGAAATACAAATTCCTACACAGTTTGACCTGATTATTATTAACTTTTTATTCCCACTTCACGTGCCAGACTCCAGGACAACCCCAATTCACTTTCTCATAATTTTTAAGTTGAAATACCACTATTTAGAGCAGAAAACTATACGATGAAAATAATTTTGGAAAGACTATTATTAAAAAGGTATTCAAGTTAATCAGTTCAAATTGAATGATGTAAAAATCAAATCACCCACATTAGTTTCTACTTTATTCATAATGAACCTGTTTTTTCATGCATGTGATTGTGTGCTGCAAATAAACGTGTTCTCTTTAGGATAAGCAATATATTAAATCGTATTAACTCCTTGACCAATATTGTTGGCATAACAGAAACGAATGAATTTAACCACACACAAGACCAGTCTAATTAATTACCTGTTCATTAATTACTTCCCATTCTATACTAAACGCATGTAACACAAATCTTGTGATGACACCCAAAGAATCAGTGACAGACTCTCTCAACTAATTAAGGAAATAAAAATTTGAAAAAATGAAGAAAAAAAGAAACTAATGATCAATTAGCATTTCATGCAGTAGTCTGTCTGTCTATTCCTGTGTAGGAGGAGGAGGACGTGGAGTAGTGGAAGCTGATGGAATGTCTGGTTTGTCCCGCAGCGAGATTGAAGAAGAGCTTCTAGACAAAGAATTGAGAGAGGTGGAGGATCGTGGTGACCTTGGTGAGGGTGGCGACACGGATAGCATCCTCGACACTGCTGGTATTGGATAAACTTCTGTAACCTCTTCGATACCCTCATCCAAGTATACAACGTCCTGCATTGTCAGTTGGTGATATTCCACAATCTCTCTTAAGAAGCGGTTCTCACGGGCGTATACTGAATTTTCATGAGCCAACCGAGCCTTCTCAGCCAAAAGTGTCTCCAGTTGGAGCCGTATCTGAATGAATATATGTATACATGTTTTAACAACAAATCTAAAATTAGTAATATTAAAAAATCTGAGATGTAATAATTCAATACCATGTCATCATCAGCAGGATTAACTCCCTTTTCACGAGCCTCTCTAAGGATTTTATTCTCTTCTTCTAACTGAGAACACCGCTGTTTTGCAAACGCTAAGTCTGCTTTAACTGTTTTCAGCTCTCGAAGAAGTAGTTTTGCTTTGGCAGCAGTCGCCATTGCCACCTGTAATCCACCAAATTAAAGATATCACACAGAAAAAAAAAAAAAAAAGGAAAGAACAATAAATCACACAGAAGACCAATATCTATATGTAGTTCAAGAAACTGTCAACTAATTAATGACTTGAATTGGTATCATGAATTAGATACATAACACATTTCACACAGTGGCCACCTTACGTCGCGAGATGCCTTGAGCTGATCTTCTTGGCTGGTTTGATTCGGTGATTGCTGCCCTGGACCATATACAAAGTTATGTCCCTCATTGTTTCCTTTTCTCCTTATCTGTATTTTACGTGTTTCTTGGATAAAATCAGCAGTCTTATTTTCGACAATTGTGCGTCCTTCCTGAAAATAAACCAATGACAGAAACAGACGTTGATATATAGCATTATATTTCATTTAAGACATTCAGGACAGGACAGCAGGGGTGCTAGCTATTCTTTTCAATGTTATTTCAACTCTTAACATTACTACAAGTGAACATCACATAGAGCTAGAAGCATAACTCGATGGCATTATACCTGAGGAGGTATGAAAAATGAGATTATATATATGCTTGTGGACAGAAGAAATGTGAGGTTTCAAGAGATGAGATAGAATGCTAATCTTGTAAAAGAAACATCTTGTGTAAACTTACCTCCAAAGCATTTCCAATGGTGTCCCCAATGCGGTTCATGGAAGATGTCAGTGCATCCAGCCCCTTGCAGAGTAGGATTATCCATCTTCTTAGAATTTTCAACCTGGAATAATTAGATAAGAAAGAAATGAACCAAAAAAACATGGCAAATGAGACAAGAAGCTTAAATCCTAAAAATGCATATGGATATATATACTCAGCACTCAACTTATTTGTTAATTGGGTAGTATTTTCACCTGATCATCAACCCTGGAGGAATAGAGCATTTCGGGTCTTGTTTGGTTAAGATATTCCGACTGATAGGGCACGTTATCATCATCAAGAATCGCTTTAGCTTTTCTGGCCAGAACCCCCCAAAAGCTGCCTGCTTCATTCGAACTTCCCATTGATGTATAGTCATAAGTTGGACCTCCCTAATTTTTTTGGCATCAAATTACATAAGCAAATAACAAATCCAGTTTTCCATTGAGCAGAACGGGAAAAAGAGAATACGTGTTGGAATTTCCTATTGTAGTGTTGATTCATAGAGCTAGGTATCAACCATTAAGGATCATGAGACAATCCCAACTCAAAAATGCAACTTTTTTTTTTGAAAGACATCCCATTTATGTATAGTATATATAGAAGAGGACTTAAGGCATGCAAATAAGTGAAAAAGGCAGATAATATAAGACGAAAGGTATCAGCACAAGGCAGATCAATTTACAGGTCTAAGCAGAAAAGGTGGCAACATACATACGGGAGATGTAATCTCCGATCCATTTTCTATTGCCTTTAGGAATCAATAAGGGAATATAGTCTGATCCGAGAAATTAGACATACATATGTTATTCAGAGAAGAAAAAAAAAATAGAGGAGAGGAGGAACCTTTGAGTGGTCTTTGAAAACAGAGTGGTGGGCATAGGCGGAGGAATGGGAGGAGTCACGATGCGCGGCGGAGGCCATAATGGCCTGAGCCGCCAGAGATGAGGATGTGGAATGAGTCCCCACCGTGGGTCCCTCTTCGAGTGGCGGATATATATCCTCCTTCAAGGTGGACGATCTTCCCATCCCTTGCCTCCTCCTGTACGCCATCCTGTTTTTCTTTTTTCTTCTTTATAAATATCGGATGTGGAGTAGTATATGGTTTTGTCGGGATCTCAAAATCAATGAGAATCTGTCGGGGGACGCCGCGGGTACCACCGGAGCACCACCACAGAACCTGGAAATGTATTTAAGGATGCAGTGATTCGATTCGATGGAATGAAAGAAAGAGAAAAAGGAGTAGAAACTGAATGTCCGGATGTGAGCTCACGTCGTAACCAACTATCCTCTTTTTAGGTTGAGACGACATATATTTTTTTTCTTTAATTAATAGGTAAAAAGTACTTTTTTTAAAATAAAAAAAACACTAAATTTTGAGACATTTTGAATTGTTCAATTAAATGATATCATTCATGATCATATTATAAAATATCTGTCTCTCCAGGTACAAATTATTATATAATACATGTAAACAATGCCAAAAATTTAAGGACAAAAATAATCATTTAATAAATAAATAAACTAATTTCTTTTATGACTTCTCTCGTATAAATTCATTAACAAAGTAACCTTAAACGAAAGATTTTATAAATCCAAGGGTGAAAGCAAAGTGTTGATGGAGAATGTGATAACCTTAAACCTATAAAATGTTGAGCCATCGAATATGTGACGGACTCTCACGTGTTGAATGCAGATAAGGACGGTCAAGATGTCCCGATCCGAGCAGGCTTCTGACACTATACTACATTATCTATCGTTGTAGCTATATCTCAATTCTCGAAGACCGGTCTTTGACTGGGTAACAATAAAATACACCCAAAGCGAGGGCGAAACAAAACCGTAGAGACGTGGGAAAGCAGCAGAGCAACTCCGGCCACTCAGTTGAATGTTTATGTGACCAAGTTCAGTTTCAGTTCCGATTCAATGTACTGACCGACGCTAACATTTATCCAAACATCTTTACACTCGCTTGCCCTCAGCCTCAGATCTTTGGATTTCCCCTTTTATTCTACCACACTTTTCACTTCACCTTTATCCAATCAATTCTCCACCTCCGCCATTGAAAGGTATGTATTTCAACCAATTACTGACCTCTTTAGCGAGCATAATCCTTCTTTGTTATTGTCTTCAACTAATTTCTTTACTCTCGGTTTTCAATTTCAGGACTAAAGAAATCTTCTTTCCGTTGCAATTGATAGGGTTTTGCGTCGATTCCATCTCAATTTCAACTCAAGGTTCCTATATTTCCTTCCCTTGCTATCATTGGATTCTTTTTTTACCCTTTCGGCGCTTTTGCCTGCTTTTCGTTTAACGAATTTAGTTTTATGCAGTCATTTTTTTCAATCACTTTTGTGTTTAATTCACCCTTTTAATTATGTTGCTCACTTTTCCTGTTTGTATTTCTCTCCATTCCTTCAACATTAATTTTATATATTTTCATGGGTATTTGGTGGCAGAGAGTTCTAGCTTGCAGGCTCAATGATTTTTAAAAAAATGGATGGAAGTGTTTCTATTTTTATTTCGTAGGCCTCTATTCGATAGATTTCCAATCTTTGTCTTTCTACGATTAGTTTGCTTTTGCTTAAATTGGAACATTGTAATATTTGTATTCCTGTGAAGCTCTGACCAAAAAGTCTGCCCTTTTCTTTAGGGTGACTTTTAGTCCTTGTGACATGGGTACTGAGGCATGTCCGGGTGAATTAATGAAGGAAGAAATTCTCTCACAGAATTTCATTTCCATTTCCAAAGTAGCTGATAAAACCTGTGGCATTGTTGAAGCAAAGAATGTCATAGTGTTATCTCAATCTTCCACACCGGCAGCAGATCATAGACAATCTATAGGGCCGCTAACTCCAGATTCCAATCGAGAGAATGGGGAACTAGACCATGATTTTTCATCCCCACTCACACTGGTTTCTTCCACTCTCAATGCTTCTATGCAGAGTAATCATCCTACTTCTCCAGATGGAAACAGCTCAGAAACCCCAAAAGAGACCTTATTTGATTCGTTTGCTCCAGGTCCTGATAACGTCCTGCTTGCTCCTCACCACAGGAAATATAGGGAAGAATCACGGATTCATGTTGTCCGACGGCTCAACTTTCTGTGCGAGACTCATTTGGTCAGAGATATTAGTCATGAATCAAACATGGAAACAATCTCTGATGAAGAGCATTTGTTTGAGATTTGGTACGACACTATACTGGATGCAATTGTTTCAGAGCATACCAAAGAACTTGGTGCCAAGTTTCCAACTCGGTTTTCAGGTTTAGATGGATTCAGGACACCTAAATCTGCACCACATCTCAGTGGGATTGCTGAAACATGTCCTGCCGCTCCAGTGAAGTCCGCAAGTAGGTACAGAAACATTGACAAGGAAATATGCAAAAAGCTTGAATTCTAACTGCTTTCCTTGACAGGAAGTTGATGTAGTCTGAAAAGTAGCCCATATTTTGTTTGATTCATTTACTTATGTGCTCTGATACTTCTGTGCCATATTAATGATATCATAAGGGAGCACTGTTGTAATATTGTTCAATGACATATTTATATTGGGAACAAGTTTACAGTTCTGCAAGTTTATGCTTTACTGGCCTGTTACTAGATAGTTTGAGTTAATTGCATTTTGCCCTCCAAACTATAGTGTTTATTGCACCTTGCCTGCTAAACTTTGAAAATATATATTTTAGCCTCTGAACTATAAATCCCTCTATGATTTATTGAATTTTACCCCCTTGAGCCAACCAACGTTGACATGTTTCAACTCTTGATAGGTCCAAGTCAGCTCATGGGTTAAGTGCAAAACGTTTAAAGTTAGGCATTCAAAAGAGAAATTCTCAAAATTTAGTAGGTAAAGTGCAAAATTCACGATAGTTTGGCGGGCAAAGTACAATTATCCCTTAACTTTTTCATTCATCTAGATTTTGAGAGTACTGTTGAGTTCTTGGTTAATTGTTTGCAATAGCTGTGTATCGGATAAATATTTTCTGTTTGGCCAATGCATGCATGTGTTGCAGTGCTTTTAGTTCCTAAGAGTATAAGGAAATAAATTTGAGCCCTTGCGAAATTGGTAACAAAGCAAGGTCATCGGACCATATGGCATATGGTCCATATCAAGAAGAAAAGAAGAAAAATATTGTCCAGGACCTAAGAAAATAGCTAGTATGACATTTGAGGCATGCAGGTAACGAAAGAACTGTATATGAATATTGTTAACGAGAACCCCATTCATATTCGTTATCTTTGTAACACTAGAAGGCTAGGTATGATTTAGGTGCTAGTTGTGGAGCACATTAAGAGGTTGAGATTACTGCAGCTCAAGATCCATTTCTGGAACAATTTAAATATGTATTTCAGGAAAATTGCTTCATTCATACGTCAAGGACTAGCAACCGACAACTATTATGTGACTCTTGATATGTTGGTAAATTTCATATATGAGGAATGCCCATAATTTGTAAAACCCTTCTGTATTCAAATTTTCTGTGTCTGCTTTATAGACTGTTCAAAAGGAGCATAATATGATTTTCAGTCCAAGGAAGTTCCTTTCCGAAAATCTCAGTCCAGTCTCCTGTAATTTGTCAAATGAGTTTTTCAAATTTTTTTGGGTTATCATCTTGATATGAAATTTATTTTATGATAATTAGAATCCTCGATACTTTCATGAAATGTGACTTATAGTCTTTACATTTTATTTGTCAGCTAATTATCACTTCTATATGTGTGGTCATTAAAAGAAAAGACAAGAAAACCATTTAGATCTTAAGTCATTTGAAATCAATAATACATTATGACCACACCTATTGAAGTGATTAGCTGGCAAAAAATATATACAAACTCTAGGTCACATTTCATGATAGTATCAGTACTTTCTACGAATCATAAAATACATTTTCATTATCATATTAAATAAATTATACTACATATACGAAAACAAATATTTGAGAAAACATATAATATAAAAAAAACTTTAGCTTCTGTTATGCATAAATTTGAAAGAACAAATATTAAAGACTTAAGTAGAGAGTGGATGAAATTCTATCCATTTACGCTGAATACAAGAATTGGGAAAGCTATTCCATCTTCTGAAATGTATTATTTCGATAAAAGTGAGATTATAACTTTGTCAAAAAAAGAATCATAAGGTTTAACAATTAATGAACATAAACAACATACAGACACGACAAAAGTGCTTCGCTTCCTAACAAAGCAAAATTTTGAATGGTCATATTTTCTCCCTATTTTGCTGCAGATTGCCAGCCATTTCAGTTTATCTCTAAACTTACAGAACAAGGCATACTTCTACGGAATAATGAAAAGTTAGATACATTGTGATATGCTTATATCATGGTAATGTCTTCTTCGTTCTACAACTTCTAATATCAATCCAAGTGAAAAACACATACAGAACTTTTAATAGTGAGACCATCCTCTTTATTAATTATCTTTCGAATGTCGATAAAGCATCACGTCGCCAAGTCCTCTGCAACCTGAAAATAATATTAGATCCATAACCACCTGCTGAGATATACTACAAGCGGCATAGAGTATAGATTTAATGCATTTACCTTTGCAAGAGTCAATCAATCACCTGACACATAAGATTTATCTTCATAATACCTTCTCTCACTTTCAGCCTTTCTCTCATTTCGTCTCTGCACAGAGCCGCTTTAGTACAGATTTTTTGTCCAATATACTCAAAGTCATGGAGCATAAGTGACGAAAAAACTAATTCGTAAAGCTCAAACTCTTAAGACAGTAACAGAGGTGAAACCTGGTATGCCTCGTGATTTGATACAATCCTCCTGATTATTGTGCTAGTTGTAATGTCCAGAGGACTTTCCAGCAACTTAAAGATACCAAGGCTAATTGGAATAGCATATCTACTCTGCTTCTCCTACATAATTAGCGAATGTAAGAACATTTGGCAACTTTCACTTCTCCCACAAAATTAGCAAATGCAAGTAACCATTTGGTAACTTCCATTTCTCCCACAAAATTAGCAAATGTAAGCAACCATTTGGTAACTTCCATTTCACCCACAAAATTAGCAAATGTAAGCAACCATTTGTTAACTCCCGCTTTCTCCACTAAATTAGCAAATCTAAGCAACCAGTTGATAGCTAGCTTATAGATACATGTCCCGAGATTATTAAACTATATACCTTCTGAAAATCATTATCCTCAGCCACAGATCCATGTACAACCAAAGAGATATTGAAGGTTGTTATCTGCAGCAACAACAATTACAAATGAGATAGAAATCAAACGCTCACAGGACATTCGACAAAGCTTGAGTTTCACCAGAGGGTGATGGCTATTAAAATCAATTCTTTTTATTCATGGCAGTAAAGTCCATGACATAAAACCATGAACTACCAAAACTCAACCTCATCGTATTATATAGTGAATCAAAGAGGTAAGCAAGATTCAACACAAGTGGATCATCTCTCCCTCACTTAGATTTGCATGCATCATCATGTTTCAGAAAATGAACCATACAGAAATGCCAATACCAAAACACTCTTAAATGTCAACTTGTGCTCATCAAATTATGAGGATCCTTAAAACCCTGCTTACACGAAAGGAAGTATCATTTAAATCTTGTGCTCATCATTAGGTAGGTTTCAAATCAATCAGCTTTTCAATACCTAAGAAAAGATGAAGTTCTTTTAACGCAAAATGTAACTTGTAAGCATAACACACTTAAAGTTCTTTTTTAAATATCATGCTTTAGTGACGAGTGCCAGCAATCAAATATTGGCCACATTTCACGTTTTCTTCTGATAACTATGCTGTATATCTCTTGTTAATCATGCAAAGACATACTCACCATATCTTTTGACACCTCCCATGGAGCACCAATAATCACCTCATCTGCATATCGGCAAGCCAAAACGCTCAAGCTTCTTTCATGAAGATTCATAATTGGGCGGTGAGCTCCTCTATTTGAGCTGCAACCGAAACCATACCGGAAAATGTCAATTTGCCTCAAAACTTTGTAATAATAATACCATCCTTCTTATTACTTGAGCTCACAACTACAAAAAATTTGCTACAAGAGTAGACCAACGCACTATTAAAAGCAATATGGTCATCAGAAAAATAAAAAGCAGTTAGTGTAATCACCACTCAGAATTTGACTTTAACAGAATTAATGAAACTCTCAGTTAAGTAAGCTATGTACGCTGCACAGATATGGATATGACATAGTACATATAACTGAATATGACAATTCCTAAAAGAATTGGATAGGACACAGCTGGGATAGGGCGATATGAGATTGTAATACCCCGAATTTTATTCTTTTATTAATATAAAAAAATTAATTATTAGAAGCTAAAATTCTTACATAAATTGAAATCAAAATTTTCCTGAGCCCAAAAATCTTATAATCCCAAGTTAAGTTTAATGCATTGTTAATATAGCCCATTAATCACTTCTTATTAGCCCAAATTCAAGTTTAACCCATCATTATTTTAGCGTATTAATTCCTTCTATAGATAGAACCCCTGGGATTCAAAATTTCCTTGAGCCTAAAAATCTTATTAGAGCTGTCCAAAAAAAAATTATTAGCAAATTTAAGTTTAAATGCATCGTTACTGTAGCCCATTAGTCATTTCTTATTAGCCCAAATTCTGTTTAACCCATTAATATTTTAGCATATTATTAATTCCTCTACAAATAGAACTGCAAGATTTAAGACGACCCCATCGTTCTTGATAAATGGGCTTGGGTAGAACTCATCCCAAAAGCTAGCTCAAGCGGAGAGGGTGAGCAACCGACATTTATACACAATAACACCACGTGTAATTGGCGATGGGGACACAAACACAAAATCTAACACCCGCAGTCATGCAGAGCATGCCAATCCAAATGGACCGGGGTCTGATTCCCAACATCTCCTCCATCTGCAACGACCCGCTTTTCAGATCGACGACTGTCCCCACAAATCAATACGTGTCTTTCCAGCGCATTTTGTCCTCACTCACGCGCTCCATGAGAACAGCTTCCCAAGGTTCACCCATCATCGTGTTATTGCTTCGACAAAACATGTTTAACCGGAGTTTTTATATGATGAGCACTAGAAAAGAAGATGCATCTTGTGTGTATAAGTAGTAACTATCAAATTTTTGAAGCACTCTTTAATTGTACAGTCCCACACTTGCACAGTCTCAGGATTCTCCTCTTTTCCGAGTGTGTGATCGATTCATTCATGTTCTTCTCCCCCTAGAAGCACGCCTGCTCTTTGTCCATGCCTTTATTACACCGACAATCACCCCTGCCCTTTTTGGCTCCGGGCGTCACATGCCTACCATCTTTCGCTTGGTTTGTCCCCGAACCACACCGTATTGGGACAAGTCCCGCTCTGATACCATCATAAATGGGCTTAGATAGAACTCATCCCTAAAAGCTAGCTCAAGGGGAGAGGGTGTTTGACCCACATTTATACACAATAATAGCACAGTAAATCGGCGATGTGGACACAAACTCTAACAGTTATAAAACTCCATCCTCTCTTATCCTCTTATCAAGAATTTCAAAATTTTAAAAACAAATCAACGTATCTATTAATAAGATTCTTTGGAGTCATTATTATGTAATTGTTGAACACAAACCTATTTATACACAATCGTATAGTCCAAATAACTTACTGCAGGCAGCTCGGTTGCAAACACCAAGTCAACCCACATACACCAAACCATCCAATCAACCACTACCTTGTAGCTCAAGGGGTATCACTAATCCTTTATAAGGGTGTTAACTAGGGTTCGAACCCTGTATCTTTCAGTTTATTTGAAATTTATCTCCTCTCCTCCAACCAGTACTCCCAACTTATTAACAAACCAAATCATCCAATCAGTTTCATACCAACTCAGCCCACAACAACAAATCTCAAATATGCCACAAACCAAGACCCGTCAGTGTCAGCCACCCAAGTCCAATATCATGCTCCTCTACCATCTTCGTCGCTGCCTTCAAGCTCCAACAAATCGAGTCCCACCAACCACCATTGGAAATCACCTCAAGCTAACACCCAAATCACCCAACACCCTAAGTCTCTTAGCCCATAAAATCATGTTCTGCCACCAACAAAACAAAAACCATCACCTTCGTCACCTCCGTAGCTGCTCATGTGAGGGTGTGTACCGTTGGTGGGAGTGTGCGATTGTGGTGGTGCGACGGGGCGACCAGATTATAAAGAGAGAAAGGGAGAGACGACTGGTAGTAGAGAAGAAAGAAAAAAGGTGGGGGGAGAGGTTTGCCGATAGAGAAAGAAGAATGACAGGGTGGAGTTCTTGGCAAATTTATTTGGGAGGAAACAATTCTTCGGGATTTACTTCTTTTTTGTCCAGAAATTACTAAGTTACCCCTTCCAGAATTCTTATTGTTCAAAATCAACCCTTGACCTCAAACTTTGAGCAACAATTTCAATTTAGCCTTTAATCATTGTTAAAGCTAGTGTATATAATATTAGGGAACATAGTGGAGTACTTTAGGGAATACTTTAGGGAGTTAGTGGGAGGCTTTTAGGGGATGTGTCTCCAACATTCCTTGTATAAATATGTAATCATTTAATTAAGAAGTATCAAGTTCTCTTACAACCAGTTTACATGGTATCGAGCCAGGTTAGGGATTAGGGTTTTAGAACTTGAATTTTTTTTCCTTCTTTCTCTTTTCTCAGCAGTTAGGTTGGGGTTTGTGGGTCTTTATTTTTTTTTCAGTCACCATATCACCTCCACCACCACCACCGGGTGCACCTCCCTCCGGTCTACCTGTGCTCGGAGCTTCGGCTTCCTCGCCAGCGCGTGAGCCTCACACGCGCTAGAAACATTTGTCTACCTGTATCACACGCGCCGGTATCTTTCCTCACCACTTCCACCTGCAGTTGCGCCCTCTTCAGTTCAGCTCCTTCCCGGAGTCTGGTCACTGTGATGTGCGCGGCACTCGAGACGCGGAAACGTTAATCTACTCCACCGGCCGTCAGTTTTTGGTTCGTCTTTATCTCTGGTCAGATCTGTAACCGAATTTTTGGTTCGTTTTAGTTCAGTCCCCTCGCCGGTATTTGTGGAACCCGTTGGTCCGTTTCAGTTCAGTCCCCTCGCGGGTCTTTGTCGAACCTGTCTGTTTTTCGGGATTTAGTCTTTGCCCGCTGCTCGTACCTCTCTGCCCGCTACTCCGTCACACACACTTTGGTGTTGAACCAATTTCACTAGGTTTGACTCTTGTCAAAATCCGGTTTTTATTCCGAGTTTGGTCCGATTTTGTTGAGTATTTTGGGTTTGTTATTGGTGATTTATAAAAAAAAATGAATGAGCAATCTATGGTTACGCCTGAGTTGATTCCGGTTATGTCTAAAAAAACGGACCATAAACTTAATAAGTCTAATTATTTAGAATGGAGTAAAACGGTTCTATTTACGTAGTATTTCTATGGATAAACATTTAACTGATGACCCACCTACTGATGATTCAAAAGTCTCTTCGCTACGAGGACGACGCTCGTTTATTTTTACAAACCGTAATTTATTGACAAAGCGTTATTGGTATGATAAATCATTGTGAATTTTGAAAGAATTAATGGATTATTTAGCATTTGTGTACTCGGGGGAGGGAAATATCAGACGTATGTATGATGTATGTCAAGCTTTTTATCGAGCAGAAAAAGGTGAAAGATCCCTCACTGATTACTTTATGGATTTTAAAAAAAACTCATAAGGAGCTTAATTTGTTACTTCCATTTAGTACTGATGTCAAAGCACAGGCAGTTCAACGCGAAAAGATGACCGTTATGAGTTTCTTGGCAAGTTTACCTTCTGAATTCGAGACTGCGAAATCTCAAATTCTGTCTTGAAGTTTTTAGCAAAATCCTCCGCACTGAAAATTCAACACCTATTTCGACTCAGTACTTTTGTCAACCATACTTCTGATTCAAAAAAGCCGATATACAAAAATGGCAATCAAGAGCGAAATTTTCCTCAAAACGTCAGGGCTCGGGGATCGGATTTGAGCCATATTATATGCCGCTATTGTCATGAACCCGGACACTTTAAGTAGTGTCCAAAATTACAGTGAAAGAATCGATTTAGCCATTCAGCACATCTCGCTTCGGCTAATGCTCCTTCTGAGTTCATTTTAATTTATGCCAATGACTATGCTAAGTAGAGCTGGCAAAATAGCCAGCCCGTATATTGGGCTGGGCTGGGCCTTGTTATTTAAGGCCTGAAAAAAATCGGGCCTTTTCCAGTAGACCCATCGGGCCAGATGGACTCGGGCCAAAATAGCCCGAAAGTGTGAGAAATTTGTTTGTTAGTTGCCTTCAAAATCGCTGAGGACATTTTAATCCTTCAAAATCTATTTGTTAGTTGCCTTTTTGAGGTTGTTGATTCTAGTTGGTTGATTGAGTGTAAGAAACTCGTTGTTGAAGCTTTTTTGGTTTAATCAGGGTAAAAAGTATCGTTTTACTTCGGGTTTTCTTAATAAAGATTTTAACTATTGTTGCGGCAAAAAAAAATGTACTCAGTTAGTAAAATAGTATTCACATCCAACAAAAAGTATTTTTGGGTTTGGGTATCAACAGGCTTTTGGGGTAGTTTTGTTTTTTTATTTTTTAAAATGTACTTTTTATCATTATTTAGTATTTTTTATTTTAAGTTGATGGTGGTGTCACCATGATGTGTGCTGACTTAGGTTAATGAGTATAAGTATTTAGCTTTTTAATAGTTTTTCTTGTTTTTTTTAAGTATTTAGCTTGGGCCTATTTGGCCCGATGGCCCGTGCCCCGTGGACGGGCTGGGTCGGGCTAGGAAAATTGAGGCCCGACCAGAAATTGGCCCGACCTAGCCCGATTTCCTGGGATGGCCCGTTGGGCTTGGGTCGGGATGGCTTGGCCCGTCTCATTGCCAACTCTAATGCTAAATTCTCACAATACCAAGAATCTCTCAAGTCTTCATCTGCCTCAATCACTGCCATCATTGATTCAGGTAAACCTCAAACATGTCTTTTTTCCTCCCCTTCCAAGTGGGTCATTGACTCGTGCAACCGATCACATGACAGGTAATTCCAGTCTTTTTACTTCCTTTCAATCTCATACCCCTAGTTCATCGGTTACGTTAGCAGATGGCTCCACATCTCATGTTTTGGGATCTGGCACCATTATCCCCACACCCTCCCTCCCTCCCTAATCTGTTTTAAATTTACCAGACTTTTCCTTTAATTTGGTTTCTGTTAGTAAGCTTACCTCTCCTTAATTGTTGTGTCTCATTCTTTTTCGATTTTTGCTTGTTTCGAGGATCTTATAATGAAGAAGATTATTGGTAAAAGACATGAAACGGGGGCCTCTACATTCTTGATACACACGTTCCCAAGTCTCTTGCTTGTTAAGCGATGTGACACCCCTTACTTACGACGTTGCGGTTAGACATCCTCATTCTCTATCTTTGAAGAAAATTTATCCTCGGTTTTCAAAGATATCTGCATTCAATTGTGAGTCGTGTCAGTTTGCTAAACACCATCGTTCGAGTTTTACTCATCGCATCAATAAACGAGCTACTGCTCCGTTTGCGTTAGTTCATTCTGATGTTTGGGGTCATTGTCATGTAGTGTCTAAAATTGGGTTTAAGTATTTTGTCACTTTTGTTGATGAGTATTCTCGAATGACGTGGTTGTTTTTAATGAAAAATCGTTCTGAGTTGTTTCATCACTTTACTACCTTTTGTGCTGAAATCCGAACTCAATTCAATACCTCTGTCCAAATTTTGCGCAGCGATAATGCTAAAGAATACTTGTCAGAATCTTTTCAACAAAATATGGTACAAAATGGCATTATTCACCAAACATCTTGTGTAGATACGCCATCACAAAATGGTGTGGCTGAACGCAAAAATAGACATCTTCTGGAAACTGCTAGAGCTTTACTCTTTCAAATGAACGTTCCTAAATATTTTTGGGTCGATGCCGTCTCCACTGCTTGTTTTTTGATTAATTGTATGCCCTTTTCTGTTCTTTATGGTAACGTTCCTTTTCAGGTTCTCTTTCCCGGTAAATCATTATTTCCTATTGAGCCACGAACATTTGGTTGTACTTGTTTTGTTCGGGATGTTAGACCCCATGTTACGAAATTTGATCCCAAATCTCTAAAATGTATTTTCCTTGGATATTCACGTGTGCAAAAAGGTTATCGATGTTATTGCCCCACTTTTAACAATTATCTTGTGTCAGCTAATGTCACCTTTTTCGAACAAACTCCATTTGCACCCTCAACCGGCCTTTCGACTCCGGGGGACGTCGATGATGTTCTAATCTACACTATTACATCCTTTGGTTCAGACATTTCCCTAGGTCCTACTAGACCTCTCATAACACAAGTTTACACTCGACGCAATCCATCTTCCCTAACTGCTCCCCCTACTCCGTGTCCTGCGCCACTTCTTCCGTCATCAGATCCTGATCCAAGTGATGATCTTCCTATTGCGCTTAAAGGTAAACGACAATGTACTTAACCCATATCTTCTTTTGTATCATATAATCAGTTATCACCATCCTTGTGTTCTTTTATTACATCTCTTTATTCTCTCTCTATCCCAAAAAATGTTCATGAAGCTTTATCCCATTCGGGTTGGCACAAGGCTATGATTGAGGAGATGAATGCTTTAGAGAGTAATGGTACTTGGGACTTAATTGACTTACCCACTGGTAAGAAGGCTATTGGTTGTAAGTGGGTTTTTGCTATTAAGACTCATCCGGATGGCACTATTGCTAGATTGAAAGCACGACTTGTTGCTAAAGGATATGCTCAAACATATGGAGTTGATTATTCTGACACTTCTTCACCTGTTGCTAAGCTCACATCTGTCCGGCTGTTCATTTCTCTGGCAGCCACATATTCTTGGCCTTTACATCAGTTAGATATCACCAATGCATTTCTTCATGGTGACCTTCAGGAAGAAGTTTACTTGGAGCAACCACCTAGTTTTGTTGCTCAGGGGGAGTTTGGGAGAGTTTGTCGTCTTCGCAAGTCTTTATATGGCTTGAAACAGAGTCCTCGAGCATGGTTTGGAAAGTTTAGTCAAGCTATAGAGCATTTTGGGATGAAGAAGAGTAAATCCGATCATTCGGTTTTCTACAAACAGTCTACAACCGGTATCATTCTATTAGTGGTTTATGTTGATGATATTGTCATTACCGGAAGTGATAACAGTGGTATCTCATCTCTCAAAGCATTTCTTCATACCCAATTTCATACAAAAGATTTAGGGGCACTAAAGTATTTCTTAGGCGTCGAGGTGCTAAGAGGTAAGAAAAGGATATTCTTATCTCAAAGAAAATATGTGCTTGATTTATTATCTGAAACAGGAAAATTAGGGACTAAACCATGCAGCACTCCTATGGTTCCTAATGTACAACTTATGAAAGATGGTGAGTTATTTACGGATCCGGAGAGATCCAGAAGATTGGTTGGGAAATTGAATTATCTAACTGTTACTCGTCCAGATATTGCATATTCAGTTAGCATGGTAAATCAATATATGTCTTCTCCAACAATCGATCATTGGAAAGTTGTTGAACAGATTTTGTGTTATTTGAAAGGAGCACCTAGACGAGGAATTCTATATAACAATCATGGGCATACTCAGTTGAAGGTTTTTGAGATCTTGTGGCATGATCGAGGAAGATCGAAGATCTACTTCGGCTATGTGCGTATTTGTTGGAGAAATCTAGTTTCATGGAAAATCAAGTAGGTTTTAAAGTTTATGTAAATTAAGCTATGGTGTGATAACAAGTCGCACTTCACATTGCGTCAATCCGGTCTTTCATGAATGAACAAAGCATATTGAGATTGACTGTCACTTCATTCGAGAAAAGATTCAGGAAGGCTTGATTTCTACAAGATACGTGAAAACTGGAGAACAATTGGGTGATATCTTCACAAAAGCTCTTAATGGGTTTCGGGTTGATTATCTTTGTAACAAGTTGGGCATGATCAAAGTGTATGCTCCAACTTGAGGGGGAGTGT
Source organism: Rehmannia glutinosa (assembly GCA_016081115.2). NCBI lineage: Eukaryota > Viridiplantae > Streptophyta > Magnoliopsida > Lamiales > Orobanchaceae > Rehmannia > Rehmannia glutinosa. The sequence continues at coordinate 24,559 of JABTTQ020003325.1, forward strand.
TAAAGGTAGTGTATATAATATTAGGGAACATAGTGGAGTATTTTAGGGAATACTTTAGGGAGTGAGTGGGAGGCTTTTAGGGGATGTGTCTCCAACATTCCTTGTATAAATATGTAATCATTTAATTAAGAAGTATCAAGTTCTCTTACAACCAGTTTACAATCATATTTTTTCAATATTCTTCTAAAGACCCTATTTAAGGGGGTGAAAATTTAGAAATCTTACTTTTAAGTTATTTACGGTTTATAAGTTCAAGGATACTAAAATAATATTATTTTTATTATGAGGTGATTTTGGAGCGAGGACTAGGAGCATTGTTGCATCAATTTATTTGTAGCTTTGGAAGATATTCCAAGGTGGGGTTACTTTTCCTAAAACTTATTATTGTCCTTGTTAAGCGCTCTTATATATTACATGATTTGACGTACAAATGTTATAGAAAGTCTTATTGTCGCAAAGGACTCGATAGGTACGGGGTCAATATATTCCTCACATGGAATTCCCGCTGAGCGATATATTGCTATTGCTAATGATTCTATTGTCTATTGACTATTGCTACTGTTTCTATTACAGGACCTTGTTAAGTAGAATGATTTTTCTCACTCTAGTGCTGAAATATAAAATATAATCATGACAAACACCATGTAGCTAATCTGGGTGAAACTTACATTGGAAGAAGTGATCTGAACATTCTCATCGCAAGAAATTAATGTGCACTAAAGGTAATTATCTATATCACCCCAAACCAAAATGTTACAAGAGAGGACGAAACATATAGAAGTTAATTGCTCGTAGAAATCGGAGCACGATTTACGTTTGTCCCCATATGTAAAAATCCACTAAACAAATTAGTGGATTTGTTCGCAAATAGATTGGTAACTTGAGAGGTATTTGTTGCTTTGAAATAATACGTGATATCAATTCTCCAGCATGAGGGAGCGGAGTATTACGAAGGGTATACTTGTAACGTATTGTAATGGATAGATGTTTTCTAATCTTTTTTGTAATTTTTTTGTAATTTGATAGTATAAAAACTGACCTAAAAATTGTACTCAACAATAAGAATTCACCATGGAAACTTGCAGATAAGGTAAGAGGAAAAAACGGAAAGAGAGAAAAATTGGAGATAAGAGAATTGTAACTAATTTTCGGATGTCATTTTTCATTCATTCTCCACCACTTGCACTACTATTTTGGGACCACGATGCATTAAGTAAATACAATAAATAAAGCTAAATATCCAAATGCAATGGATGGGTGCCATCTATCTCTCAAAATGTAACATTTATCCAAATTAATCAAGGGATCAAATCAACACGTGGCAGGTTGACCCTCAAAAAGAAAACTCTCCTTTTCTATCCTTAACTTTGTTGAACCCTCAGCCATTCCCACCTTGCTGGAAGCTCAAGTCTGCTACTCCTCTTTCCAAACTAAAATTAACTTGGTTCATTACAATATCCACCGGCGAATTAGATCTTTGTCCCCAAGGATCCAAATTTGGAAACTTTTTTCGAATAAACTTCTCATCCTCCCAAGTAGAACACCCCCCATTAGAATCGACCCATTTAACCAAGATTTGGGGGACATCTTTCTTATCTCTGGGTATTACACGACGATCCAGCACCCCTAAAGGATCAATTTTGTAAATTCCGTCTGAGGTGGTCAGTGGAAGGTCTTGCGAAGGTACATATTTCCCACTGATTTTCTTCTTCAATAAGGAGGGGAAATTGGGTGAACCGTGAATGCGAGACCCAGCTGGTAAATCAAGTTTATATGCACTTCACCAATTTTCTCAATGATTGTATAGGGCCCAAATTACCTTGACCAAAGTTTCAAATTGTTTCGAAGATGAACTGAACTCTGCCTCAAAGGTTGCACCTTTAGGTACCACCTGATCTCCAACTTCAAACTTTCTTTCAATTCTCTTCTGATCAGCATAAAATTTCATGTGATTTTGTGCTTGTTGTAAATTCTCCCTCAATCTTTGCATCATCATTTTCCTACTTTGCACTAGGTCTCTAAGTTCCTCATTAGATGTAGCAGTGTACGTGTATATAGATAACAGAGGGGGTGGGTAACCATATAGGGCTTGGAATGGTGTTTAGCATGAAGCTAGAGTGATAATAAATGTTGTACCAAAATTCGGCCAGAGAAAGCCACTTCAACCATTGTTTTGGATTTTGATGTACTATACACCTCAAATAGTTCTCCAAACACTGATTTAAACGTTCAGTTTGTCCATTGGATTGTGGGTGGTAAGCTGAAGACATGTTTAATTGCACTCCCATCAACTTAAATAACCCCTTCCAAAAAGAACTAGTAAAAATCTTGTCTCTATGAGTGACAATGTTGAATAGTAACTCATATAACTTGTAAATGTGGTTTAAAAAAGTCTTGGCAATTGATTGGGCAGTGAAAGGATGTGATAAGGCCAAAAAATGGCCATATTTACCACCAATATTGCATTTTTTCCTCCTGAATTAGGTTACCCTTCAATAAAATATATGGATACGTGTGTGCCCAAGCTTAATCTGGTATAGGTAATGGATGTAGCAAGCTAGGATAAGGATCATGGTCAGATTTATTCATCTTGCAAATGTCACAAGACTGTTGGCAGCTAGGATTTTTGTGAAAAATGGGTAATTTTCATAACTGAGTATTACCATTTGTACCCAATTGGGAACCACAGTGGTAATAGCTTGGCAAGAGTCTCCCTTTTCTCCACACCGGGATAATGCATCAACTCCCCTAGACCCCTTCTTGTATTGTATCTCATAGTTGAGTCCCAACAATTTGGCAATCCACCTTTGTTGCATAGGTGTCAGACCTTTGATCCAACAAGTATTTAAGTGTCTGTTGATCGGTTTTAATCACAAATTTGTTGCCTTGTAGGTAATGCTTCCACCTCTGTATAGCCATTAGAACAGCTAAAAATTATCTTTCATAAATTGATAGAGCTTGGTTTCTAGGGCATAGAGCCTTGCTCATGAATGATATCGGTTTGCCTTTTTGCATGAGGAATGCCCCTACCCCAATCCCACTAGCATCTGTCTCTAGCACAAAAGGTTGTGAAAAATCTGGGAGGGCTAAAACAGGGCAGTAACCATAGCTCTCTTAAGAGTGAGGAAAGCTTCATCAGCTTCATGCCACACAAATTTATCCTTTCTAAGCAAACATGTTAAAGGTTTACTTAAGAATCCATATCTCGTGATGAACTTTCTTTAATAAGCTGTGAGTATGGACCCGGGACCCGCCCCGCCTCAAAACCCGCCGGGGCCGGTCTAGACCCATTAGATCCGCCAATATATTTTTTTAATTGCAATAATTTATTTTTTTTGTATTTGTGACCAAAATTTCAAAAGTAATTCAATGTCAATAGGTTAAAAAAAATAAATGTAATTATGCAACTGGTTATAACTACGTTTTACAACTATATAGCTACTATTAAGATTTTTTTTTTAAAAAAAACTACTACTAGGATATTACAATAGTACTCAATTAATACTCAAAATAAATATTCAAAGTACAATATTACAAGATGTTATAGTAGTAAATTAATATCAATACAACATTCAAATCTAAAGGTAAATAATGCGAAAATATCTAAATACCTATTCAAAAATATAATAAAAATTAATATGGCGAGGCAGGTCTCGGGTCCAATAGGGCCCGCCTCGGACCCGGGTTTTTTTTTGAAGTTTTGGACCTGAGACCCGCCCTGGGACCCGTTTAACCGGGTCTAGACAGCCCCGGCAAGGCGGGTTTGATGCGGGGTCGGGTTTTAACCAGCCCCATTCCCATCCCTAGCTGTGAGCCCCAAAAATCCCCTCAACTATTTACGCCAATCAAGCATGCATTGTATCTTCTGTGGATCGATGGCTACTCCTTCAAATGAAATAATATGGCCCAAGTATTCAATCTGAGTTTGACCAAATCAACACTTGCTCTTCTTGGCATAGAAATTACTTTCCAAATGCCTTAAGTGATCCTCCCATGAGTTGTTGTAAACCAATATATCATCAAAGAAAACCAGGTTAATTTCCTTAGGCAATCTTTAATAACGTGATTCATTAGAGATTGAAAAGTGGCAGGGGCATCACATAGACCAAATGGCATGACCAAAAACTCAAAAGTGTCCATTGTGTGTCCTGAAAGCTATGAGAAATTTGTGTTCAGGCTTCATCAATATTTGAAAATAACCAGACCTCAAATCAAATTTGGAAAAATATTTTGCCCCACACAATTCATCTAACAATTCATCAATAGTGGGAATGGGTAATCATGCTTCAGTGTCAAACCATTTAAGTACCTGTAATCAACACACATCGTCCAACTTGCATCCTTCTTTCTTATTAATAAAACTGGAGAAGCAAAGGGACTCTTGATGTGTTGTATCACCATGCTTCTAACAACTGCTTAACAATCCTTTCTATCTCATCCTTATATGCATGTGAAATTCTATAAGAATATTGATGCTTAGGAATGTTGTCAGGCTTCAATATTTTTTGATTAGGGATGGCAATATGGACCTGACCCACCCTGGCCCGGCCTAACCCGTGGTGTTTGGGGTGGGGCGAACCCGGCCCGTTTTAAGGACGGGCGGGGCAGGGCGGGTCTGGGTGTTGTGATTGCCCCGCCCCGCCCCAGTAGATATATATACACTAATATTAATATTATAAGATATCATAAAAATAAAAAAATACATTTAACTTTCACAAAAAAAAAATACATTTACAATAATACATTATAGAATATTATAAAAATATACTTAAATTTCACAAAAAAATAAAAAAAATTACACTTTGTTAAAATAATTTTAGGCTCAAAAAATTCAAAACGGGGCGGGGCGGGCACGGGGCAACCATTTTGGACCCGTGGCGGGGCACGGGCCAGGGAGGGGGCGTGGGGTAACTAGCACGGGGCGGGTCCGGGTATTCAATTACCCGCCCCGCCCCATTGCCATCCCTATTTTTGATGCTCAATTCCCCTGCTAGGAGGGAGACCCTTAGGTACCTCAAAAACTCCCTCAAACCTGGAGAGTAACTTTTGGAGGTCTAGATTAGACTCTTGGTTAGGAGTCTGCACTGTCAATACATATAGTTCATCAATGTGTAGCAGTTTGTATAGAGATTCCCCAGAAATAAACCAGCATTCTGCAGCAGAAGTTAGGACATGTGAATCCTGATCCTTTTACCCATGAGAGTGACAATAAATGTCATCTTATCATAGTCCAATTCAACGGAAGTACAGTACTTCAACTCCTAAAATTAACCCTCTTTCTTCAATAATCTCATAGGATAAGTAAAAGAGTGTCCTTGCATATTCCAAGTGAATCCTTCCGCTATGTGTGAACTGAATAACCTCTGGCCATTTGCCACCTTAACCAACAAAGGTATGGCAGGTTTCAAAAGGCATCCCAACCTGTCTTAGCAGTGGCCTCTTGAATAAAACTCAAAGTACTTCCTGAATCCATTAAGATATGTAACTTGTGCTCCCCACAGTTCCTAAACAATCTCATACTAGTGATGCCATCTTCCCCGGATATAGATTGATGTCATTTGTACTTCATCCATAGCTTCTATCATTGAGGTCATTCCATCCTCAACAAGTGTATAATTTTGCAGATACGCCAATTCTTCCTCTTCAGTCATAATCATGTAATATTCTTTGTTTACACCTATGCCCAAAAGTAAACTTCTCATCACAATTATAGCAGAGCCCTTTCTCTCTCTCGAAAGCCATCTATGAGGCGGTGAGGAGTTTGATAGGTTGTTTGGCAATGATTTCGGTGTGTGGTTTTGTGGGTTGATAGGAGTACTGGTCGACCTTCTAATATTTAGGTAGGGGTTTGTAGGATCCTTTGAGGTTTTCAAGAATGGCCTCCAATGTGAGCAATTGTTTCCTACCCAGTTCAATTGCTGCATCTAGAATGACGTTGGTTCAAGCATGTATACAAAAGCTTGTAATTCTTCACTTAATCCACTTATGAAAGCGGCTATAAGATACTCTTCAAAGTATTCTCCTTGATTCAAGAGTGTCATGCATGCTTCGAGTTCCTCAAACCTTTCAAAGATGATCATGGTATGAACCAATATCTTCGCAATAATCTTGGCTTCCTTTATTCTTCCAATCAGCGTAAGTGACTTCAATGAATTGTTGTGGTTTGATAGTGTAAAAATTGTACTCGGCAATAAGAATTCCCTATGGAAACTTGCAGATAAGGTAAGAGGGAAAAAGGGAAGTAAGGAGAAATTAGAGAGATGAGAATTACAACTAATTTTTAGGATGTCATTTTCCATTCATTCTCCACTACTTAACTTGCATTACTTATTATGGGACCACAATGCATTAAGTAAATACAATAATAAAGCTCAATATCGGATGAGTGTCATATGTCTCTTAAAATGTAACATTTTGCGGGTTGACCTCAAAAAGAAAACTCTCCTTCTCCACCTCAACTCGTGATCGTATCGAACCTCGGCCATTCCCACTATGCCCGAGTCGCATTTACTCTTTCCAAACTAAAATTAACACAGTTCATGACACGTGTTTTAGATGTTATTCTTCTACAAATATCAAGCCAAACTCCTCATTCGGACCGGAAAACATACTCCCAAAACACCTACATGACGAAGTTCTCCAAATTTTAAAAGCATATTAAAATATGTTACAAGTCTGCCTCTGCCACCAGATTGTTGCTATATTTATCAATTGCTATTATTCTATACTCCAATTCATCTTCAAAATTACCGAGTTGAGTCTTTCATATGCAACACCACCCTTCTCCATTTCCATCTTTCTATCACATGGACAAGTTCATTACTCTACCCAATGCCAACGTGAATCACAATATTCATGCGTAATAATATAAACAAAAAAATGAGAGTTCTCTTTCCCTTTTGATGGTTTTCGAATGTAATAAATTGGAAGCATTTATTGTCGTTGACACTCCAGGTTTCTTCTCCATTTCCTTATTATTTTCGACATGCCTTTGTTGACAAAACCTTCCAAAAATCATCACTCAAGGGTTTTTTCTCCAATCCTCGCGGTGTATTGCAATTTGGGTTTCAGTTTATATTCAGACTTCCCTTCAAGTTTCTTTGTTAAGAATCATGACAAAAAGGTAAGAGATTCACGGTTATGGTTAGGATATGACTAATTTTAGGTTGAAGAATCTAAACTTGGTATCTCTTACTTTCTTTCTCTTATCATATGGAGGAAAAATTGTTCAAACCACAGATCAACCTATTACACTAATATTTGGCACATTGTTTTCTACGTCATTTTTCTTTCAATAAAGTTCCTCATTCAATGCACTAAAAATAAAAACAACGGACTCTTCATTATCTTAATCCTAGCGGACCTAGCAATATAATACAATAAGAGTAAATGTGTCTTTTTAAGAAGCCCGTGTGGTGGTAAAATCCGTCACTTCAGATATGTCACCAGCCACCAACTCCTCTATCAAAAATAAATTTGTGCATAAAACGGGATGATTGTTGAGAATAAATAATAATAGATTGATCGTTAATGCTAATTCTCGAAAGCCTCACCTAGGATAGTATCAATTGATTATAGAATGACATGATCCAACTTCGACGTGTAAAACATGATTAATTCAAACCAAATGATAAAGAACAAAAAAATGTATTAGTTAAAAAGGAAGATTGTTCAAAAAAGATCGGACTGACGAGTTTGATCGGTATGGATGCCAACAAGAAGAAAATCACCAAGCCCTGGGCGGAAAAGTTTCAAAGATATCTGTATAAACCGAACAAATATTAATCGATTTAAAAAAGCAGAAAAAATGGCAAATAGGTTATACTTTTATCGGGTTTCATATTCGTAAATGTTGCAAGATGATTCAATAGAGATTAAACAAGATAAAAGGACATGCACATTCAACTAATAAGTCCAACTATATTTAACACGATCAAATCATCACGTACCTCCACATGTCCAAAGATGGAAAAGATCAAATGCCCCATCTATGTAAACTATACGAGCATCGGTCCAGGCCCCCGAAAGAAGCAACATAATCTCAAAAGTGCATTTGACAATGTAAAATATCTATGTACCATTATTGATCACATTCAGAATCGCATACATGATAAAATGAGTTATATCATTATAAGCAAAAAGGATTAGTATATCATCCTACCCTAAAAGACAGATCTAAAGTTGGGATTGAGTTTAGAACAAACACGAGGAGAGCGCAAAATAGTTAACACGAGGAGTCTTTATGCAAAAGTTACCCTTAAAATTCATAGATGTGTAGATAATTCATGCTAGTCCTTTTCAATTATAATGCCCAACCAACCCATTTTATAAACTTATGATTCGGTGGTAAAAGATCACCGCAAAACTAGTACATGATAGATGTTGACGTTTTCATTCATGAAAGCCTCTTTATAGATACTTAGTTCTTGCATTAATCAACCACAAGTTGCGTGAGATGCTCTCTTATTTAATTTCCTTGCTCCCTTCAAAAAACAAGTTCCAAATATGACAAGTCGGTCATCACATGAAATAATTGCTTCTAAAGAAAGAGGAGTGTAAAATTTAAATGATGAGCATGTCGACATATATGGATTCAACTATTTCTTAATAGTATATCTTGTTGGGCTTAGAAATTTTATTAACATGAGTGTGAGTTCCCTGAAATTAGTATATGTACCTTGCCATTGGAAAATTGGACAATCCTACGAGACGTAGGTAGAAAATGAGATATCCGTGTTCCACTACCAGAGCCACCATCTTCGGATTTGTGGCTGTGACCATGGCTGAATTGTCGCTGCAGAGAGGAGTGGCTATGCTTGTCCCCAGTTGATCTTTCTCTCACACAGAGAAGCATACGACCTAGTGTACAAAATGACCAAATAAATATTTCAGTTTCAAGATAATGAGCAAACATAGGAAGGTCTTCATCCGTTACATGTAAGCCAAATAACTAAAAGAATTATATAAATTATGTTTCTGAACAGAGATGTTGATGACTGTTGATGATGTGACACTACTTAGACCATTAATCTTTTCCTTTTATGAAAAGCTGTATATGTAAAATTTAATAATTTGACTTGTAATCGAATGAATGATACCGATGATTCTAAAATGGGAAGCCACAAATTTCCTATCAGACAGTTAAAATGTACGAAAGTGGCTAGTACAGACCAACAATGTCAGTGCTTGATACCCCTTCAGTGCGCTTTATTTGTTTATAACGGCCAACCTTCTTAGCAAGGGCATAAGCATCTGTCCCATCTGGAAGAACACAAGGGTCATCCCCATGAATAATGTAATCGATATTGTACTCGTCAAATAGCTTTCTCATGAAATCTTCCGTAATAGCATAAGGAGCATCAGGAATAACTTCATCCACCCATTTTACAGCACTAACCATGATCATCCTGTGGTGGAAATAACAGCACATAGGTGAAAGTGTTAGTTATTTGGAAAAACTGCACTGTAGTCTTTTATAGAATATCCAGTGAAATTAATTAAGAATCTCTATAAGACATAGTGGAAGATATTAATAAACCTGATAAAGCATTATTAAGAAATAAATAAACAACTAAACAAGTAAGTTATGGTTCTAGTCAGGATAAAACAAAAAAACTTTGTGGCAGAAGTAATGGATGGATTTTCATGTATCCTCCACCTATGTGTATTTGAAACAACAAGTAATCAAAATAGTAAGTGTAAATTTCCATTAATCATGGAGCACAATTAAGAAGTAAAATTCCATAGATAAACAATCTGGCTCATGAAGTCCTTATGATTGTTAATGCTAGACTTTTTGCATTCTTTTTTTTTTTTCTGTGATTTTTTTTTCTTTTGGTGTGTGTGATAGGCTCTTTTTGTTCTCGGTGGGAAGGGGGAGAGGGAGGGGAAGGCGGTCGCAGAAGAAACCACAAACAGAAAACAAAACCGTAAGCCTCATCTCTGTGTCAAATAGATCTGTCCACTTCAGGTCCAAAATGATTGTATCCATTTAGGCCTTAACTAGCACCTGCAAACTAGTGCATACTGCATAAACGTATGAAATTCAAAATAAGGTACTTGGATGATGTAGGGTTTCAAACCAATTAGAGCACAGAGCTAGAAGGAATTTAAGAACCTCGAAATCAGGCAAGTATGCATGTCAAGTTTTTTGGGACGTGTAATGGATTGGGAATAGATGTAAAACCAAATCATCTAAACATTATACAGCCAGCGCTTGTTAAAGGGGGGATATAGAATGAAAGGAGATATAAGGATTAGGGAATCTGAGAGGACCTCTCGTTAAGAGGAGTAACTGGCGGGCCTTTGTTGGCAATAATTTCGGCATCGCTGACAACGCCTACGACTAATTGGTCGCCAAGGGCTCGGGCCTGGCGAAGGGCATTACAGTGGCCGTAATGCATCATGTCGAAGCACCCATCCATGTACACCCTTATCGGCCTCTTCTTCTTCTTATTACTCTGCGGCAAAGCAAAGCGGAAACCCAGCAACGACACTCCTATTACCAGCCCTCCTATTAACCACGTTGCCAGAATCCGTTGGCTGTTATCCCCTTCCGAACCCATTTCTTCTTTCCTCCTCCGCCCTCCAAAATCTCTATTCAATAAACATAAATCCTAATGACTTGAAATTCACGAACCCACTGCTCGTGATTGATACTAGTAGAGGCGATTCGCCTTAATACAGCATTCGCAACCCTAAATTGTCGTCTTTTTCACCCTTTATTTGCGCCCGTTTCTCCGCATCCTTTTTCTGGTGACTGCTAATTCAAACATAAGCAAGCGCCTGCGGCAAAAATAGAATAGCTGCAGTGGATCTAACGGATCCGCGCCCACGAGATGGTTCTTTTTCTATAATCAGGTAGTGTTGGGTTTCGATATTTTAGAGTTCAACAGGCATGCGATTAGGCTCCTATCTTAACCTGCCCGTCCCCATTGTCCTCGACGAAATATATATATATAGGAATTGGATCAAATAAGACCACCTTCCATAGGTAAGAGTCTATTAGTTAAATACGGGACAGGAAAAGTTCGTTATTCAGTACGTACGAGTATATTATGAATATTTTTTAAATATTACGGCGAAAAAATGGGCAAAAAATACGGAAATATTTAAAATATGGAACAATAGACGTACGGGTTTAATACGAATATAAAATAATTATTCGGGAGTAATAATACGGTTTATTTTAACATTATATTTACATAGATTCTGATTCATACTTATGTCTAGATTATATTAAAATTAATTTTAGGTACTTTATTAATTTACTTTAAATTATTAATACACTTATTTATTATTAATATTATTATTTATTATTTTCTAATATTGTAATTATACTTATAAATAATTTTTTAATGATTTTTTATTTATTTAAATATTATAAAAATATTAAAATGAAGTTTTATTCGCCAAGTATTATATGGATAACAATAATACGAGTATTAAACGTTTTATTTGAAAAATACGGAGTATTTAACGCCGCTTCAGAATCTGTACGGGAGACGGAAGTATTTTTCAATTATTCGTACGTACGGGTACTATACGAGTATAATACGCAAATTAACTAACAGTAAGAGTGTGGACTAATTATGTCCACATATTTAAAATCTTAGATGGTTGAGATTTGGCTGATTTAGTGGCCCCTTTTTTAATTAAATCAAATAAGGGCAGGTTGGTCATTTTCTTATTAGTAGTTTTCACCCTCAATTGGTAACTCCCCCAAATCCGTTCATCTCTCCCACAAAATCGCTCGCCATTTTTTCTTTATTTTTATAGTTTTCGTGGGCTTCTCAAGGCGAAGTGTAATTTGCTAAGCGAAAGAGACCAGTCTTCTTCTTCATCTTTGAAACACGGTAATAATTTTTTTCCAGCATTTTCGACTTTAATTGTAAAACTCTAGGGTTTATTTAGTTTTATTTTTCATTGCGATTTTGTTGTGTCTTAGGGTGAATGCGATTGCGAATTGAAATCATTATCTAGGGTTTAGTTTGTTTATTTCATGTATTCTTTCGGTGATGGTGGTTAAACTTTTATTAATGGAGGTTCTAGTTTTTTTTTCTAGTCGAAGAAGAGGGATTATATGTTTGATGTATACTTATATTTTAGTATAGGTTACTGTATACTTATATGTTTTTCGATTTATACTTATATGTCTTTTGCTGTATTTTTTTTTTTGCATAAAACGTCCTCATGGGAGGGATGGGGGATTAAGGGCACATTCCCAACCTTTTTATTGAATCAAATGTTTACACAAGATACGAAATTAAAATAGCCTATCATCTTGGACACTTCCTGAAATAAAGTAATCCAATTTGATCAATCCTACTAACTCCTAATATTCTATGAGGTATCGTACTATGTGAGAATTCTGTACATTGATCAATTATAAGACCATGAAATGCTAGACTATCAGCATCTCTATTACCTTCTCTAAAGGTATGAGAAATTGTTCGCCTTATTTTTAGCTTCACCGCAAGTGTACGGTGTAGTTTATAGAATAGGGTAAGCAAGGTCGTATCCACGAAGACTAATAAATTAGTGCGCTAAGTATTGAACTAAGATAGCCTTATTTTTATTTAGACGATCAAAATTGAATGATTGTTGTGGAAGAAAAGACAAGAATAACCACAAAAACACAAGATGAAAATAATAGTGGAATTATCAAGGGAAATGAAATGGATTCCCAGGTTATGGTTTCAATTAATATTCCTCTTGTTTTACGATTTAATCAAAGCCAAAGTTATTATCACTACACCTATAAGACGATCACAACGGTATTTTATCCTCCATCTCGAGATGTATATAAAGTGTAGATTGAAATATCTATGCTAGTATCTCTACTCAACATATGATACACAACTCACAAATGCACAAAAGATCAAATATCCTCACAAATATTCACAAACCTCTCGATTATGCAAATATTCATGTCAAGTACTCAAGATCTAATATTGAAACTCATCTCTCGAATTACGAATCAATATATCAAACATGCTAAATCATTGGCCAAATGATAAAACAAGAATAAGAACAAAGTACTCAAACAGCTTCAAGACAATAACTTCATTAAGATTAATACATTCAACAAGAGTTCAATTAATCTACTTCCAAAACCCGGAAATCACAAGAAGTTTAGCTACTCATTACAAATAAACAACCCATAGACAAATTGTTCATATTCATGACAAGCTAAAATGAAAGATTAAAGCACAAAGAATGAGAAAACTTAGGGAAATGGATAATCTCTCGATTGATCTTCAATCCTCAAGCTTCGATTCGACCCGATTCTTCCCTTGGTTCTTCCTTGATGAAGTTGATGTATTTCTTGTGTTCTTGGGTGTATTCCCAGCCTTTCCTCCATACCCTAGATCAAGCCTCACATGTATCTATTTATAACCCCACAAAGATCCAAAACGAATGGATGACACATATGAAGAAAGCTTCAATACTAATGGCGAACAAGGTAACACATTTTCTTGCCTTCGAAATTGTTTTCATTGTCCATTTTTCACTGAATCCCGTTAAAATTTGATTCGTAATGTTTCCTAAAATCAATGATCTGATCAATCATTTTTCATTTTTTTTGTAATAATTACCCAGCAATATGCTTATGCGTGTCTTTAATATTGCTTATGGCTTGAAAAAAACATGCTTACAAATCTGAACTTCTTGGTAGTCCAGAAAGGACATATCTTCATCCCATTTTTTTGTGTGTGTATGTTTGCCAAGTGAGTTGCTTATTCTTTATGATAAATGTGCTTTCAATTGCCTATAAATGTGCTTATACGTACCAACATACTTTTGAACACCTAAAATTTAATTCCTCATCCACGTTTTTTTCTTCATATTAACCCAGAAAGTTGCTTATTCGTATTCATAATATTGCTTATTTGTGAATACTAATATGCTTATAATTATGAACATATAGCTGAAGCATGAAATTTAATTCTTCATCCCCATTTTTTTCTTTAAAAACGTATATGATATGATCGACAATGCATTTTTTATGTGCTTGAATTGCTTGATGTCATGAATAAAACATGTTGCTCACGTCTATTCGGTGTCATTATTTAAGTTGTATGAACTGAAATTATTTGATTACGACGCCGTTTGTTCTGATCATGTGCTTTGCTTATATAGGAGTATAACATTGCTTATAATAATTGACCATTATGCTAACGTGTTTTCAAAATCTTGTTTATTTATTTCTTTTGTTGAGACAGTTGTAATTACAAGTATTCCGCAACAACGGATTGATCGAAGGATTCGTTGGGGACAAAACCCAGCTAGGCGTTGTAGTGTTGCCGCCAACACATGCCAAAAATAAGGGGAGCGGCAGTCGAGTCAAAAGCCGACTTCAGAGTCAGAAGGAGAAAGCAATAAAGGCGGGACAGAAAATGAAGAGACATTGTGGGAAATGCGGAGAAGTAGGTTCGCACAATAGCAAAACGTGCGACAAGTAGTTGATGTTTTTTTTTTGGGAGTACATGTTTGAGACTTCTTATTAAAGCATTTGATACTGCTTATTTATTCATATTTTATCGCTTATTTTTTTAGGTTTATTTTAGATTTTGTACTTGTTTGTTTCATATACCTAAATTTTGTTCCTTGAAACTAAAAAAAAGGCATGTGCACGATAATAAATATTGTATTTACTGTTTAATTTTTTTTACCTTGCACTTTAATTATTTACTAACAATATAAAATAACAAGATATACATGCTTACAAAAACATTAAAATCTGCTTGCACAGTATTTGAATCAAGCTTAAACACACTTGAATACTGCTATATAGTATGCGATACTTGATAAGTTATAATATTTTAAATAGTGCTAACAAGACAATTGATTTACGCTTGTGCAACGTTTGAATTCTCGCTTTACGAAACATTTGCATACTTGAAAAAGTTAAAACATTCAATATCACACGGTCGCGAGTTGATTTACGCTTACAAAGAATAAGAACACTTTGCTTAAAAAATATTTGAAGTAATGATATAAACATTATAACATACCATGAAAATGAGTGCTTACAATAAGAGTAAAATTACGCATATTTACCACTTCAATCCTGCTTACATAGGTACTAATCAAAAAACATTCAAAACATCACTAAAAAGTACTCCAAAAGACTAAGCAAAATTACCGTGTCTTTAAAATCACTAAAAAGTACTTCAAATATCAATAAAAAGTGCAAAACAAATAAAATATTTCGGATTGATCTTATCTCGTTTTGGCAAACTCCTTCACTCGTCCTATTACCGCCTCCCTAAGATCATTCATTGAGTCCATGCATATTGCAGCTGCGTACTTTCTACGCATCATCAATAGTTGCGCCTCGTCGTTTTTTCGGAGCCCGCTATCCCAATTTTTGATCCCACCTCCCATATAGGTCTCCATATGGCGCATTGCGAAAATACCACAATCAACTTTGTTCTCCTTGTCCCTCCAGGGCATGCACAATCAACTTTGTTCTCCTTGTCCCTCCAGAGCCAACTCTAGCAGACTTAAGCATAGTATATAAGAAAAGTAAGCATGATATAGAATGTGATTAAGCATAATACTGAACACCAATAAACTTACTATATAAGATAAGTAAGCATTATATAGAATGTGAGTAAGCATAATTCTAAACACAAATAAGCAGTACAAAGCATCAACATGCAAAACTACCAGGCTTGGAAAAAAAGGTAGGAAATGCAGAGTTATCAGCAACAAAAATGTATTTAAAAATCCCATAAGAGCCAACTCTACCAGATTTCATTTTTCCAGATAATAAAGACAATTTAAACCAAAAACACAACAAAGTCCTAACCATTTCGTACATACTTGGATATATATAAGCATATTATAAAACATACATAAGCGATATTGTTTCCTCATTAAAGCAGATAACCAACACTTGTGCAAAACAAAAGATGTGACCATGGTTATTGACAAACAATAGGCAATTTTGGGCTGATTAAAAACTATCTCCCCATAGTTATGACAAGCTAGGAAAATACTAATTTCCACCATTTTCCTTATACTTTTGGTACGTATAAGCACATTTATAGGCAATTGAAAGCACATTTATCATAAATAATAAGCGCTATTGTTTCCTTATACTGTTGCTGGCTCGGAAAAAAAAAGTAGCCCTACCTACACTTTATTCTAGGGTCGGAAAAAAATTCACACTGTCATTCTTGAGGCTCGGAAAATTCATCTTTGTTCTTAGGCTCAAAAAAATACAATAAAAATAAAAAAGATACGAAAATAAAAAGAAAAAAGTAGCCCTACCTACACTGCTTTTGTCTCGGAAAAAAAATAATCACACACTTTGGTGTGTTCTTCAGCGAAACTAAGGGTTCCAAGACGAAAATTCTGTGAAAAACAACGTCTGATTTCCGCCCTCACGCGGGAGTTTGATTCTCGACCGAAGATTTGGGGATTTTCGACCGAATGGTTGGGGATTTTCGCGAAGGGTTAAGTTGGATATGGTTAGGATTTGGGATTTTGATTTCTCACTTTAATGGAGGTTGTTTCACGATTTGCAGAAGAAGGATGGTGGAGTTGAAGACGGTTGAAGTTGTTTGCAGAGAGTGAGTGTTGAAGACGGTAGAAATGGTGGAAATGACTCTTCATTTACCAACTAGTGAAAAGATATGCATAATCTTGGATTTACACACGTCCATAACCGGCCCAACAATTTAGCCCACTACCAAAAATAATTTCCCCCCCAAAAATTGATTTAAATTAAAATTACCAATAAGCCATTTTTTTAAATTAAGTTACATAATAATGGTAAAACCTGACTAATCTTAACCGTTTAAAAATTAAATCAATAACTCAGATTTGGTCTCATGTACTCACCTAAGCTATTAAAATTTAATGTGATACACTTTGTTCATACTAAATATGCAAATTTGGAATAATATTTATGCAGAACATAAATATGCAGTATGCAGAGTATAAATTATAAGGACAAATGCCTAATGTATTTCAATATTTACTTGTTTTCTTCTAAGTATACACAATTACAAACCTATATATGCAATGATGCACTGTTAGAAATAAAATGGTGTACAGTTCAGCTATTAAAATGGTGCATAATTCAATTATGAAAACGTGATATTAATCCATCCATTGATTATAGGGGCGTGATTTATGACATTTTGCTAGTTACTATTATGCCATTTTCACCTATTAATTAATTGATCAATCAGTTCTTTTTAATAGCAATATGAACCATTGAATAAAAGGTGTAGGTAGATGAGATGAATCCACACTGCCACACGGTAAGAGGCTACCACACGAGATCCCATCCCTATATATATATATATATATATATATATATATTACAAATTTAGTTGGAAATGTAATTAATTAATTATTTAAGAAAAAGTATGATTATAATTAGAACCACTAAGGCTAGCCCAGTGGCCATGGGAGTTACTCTTCTCTGAAAAGGTTCGGGTTCGAGTCTCATACGAAAATATTTAATATACAGACTTATAGACATATGGGTATATTACGAATATAAAATAATTGTTCAGAAGTAATAATACGGCTTATTTTATATAGATTGTATTTTATACTTATATTTATACTATATAAAAATTAATTTAAGTTATTTTATTAATTAACTTAAAATTATAACACAAACTAAAACTAATTAGTTAATAAAGTTAGTATATTTTCAAGTGAATTGTATTTATACTTAGATTATATAAAACGTAATATATGGTTTTGTTCACTTGGTTTTATACCATTGATTTGGGCTTCCAAGACTTGAGTTTTGTGTTGTTTTTGAGTATTTTGAGTCATTTGAGTAGCCAAGCCATGCTGAGAGCCAATTATATTGAGTTTATAGTCATAGTAATGAATCGTGTATCAAAAGAAGTACAAACGAGCAAACAAAAGAGATTGATTTGAAGAAACGTCCAAACGCGCGTCTGAAATTTCCATCTGGCAGCGTTTCGTATTTTGGCCATAACTCTCTCTACAAAATTGATATTGGGATGATTCAAGTGGCTATGGAAATCTAAGAGATAGGGCTACAACTTTGAAGAAGGGCTCAAAAGCAAATTCCAACATTTGGTGGGTGAAAACTCGGGCGGGCGACTGCGAAGTCCGCCCGGCTATGCGCACCCGGACAGAGAAATTCTAAGTTCTTCCACCTATTTCTTGAACTTTTGAGGGGCTATAAATACATACATGGGAGGCTTGATCTAGGGGATGGAGGAAAGGCTGGGAATACACCCAAGAACACAAGAAACACATCAATTTCATCAAGGAAGAATCGGGAAGAATCGGGTCGAATCGGAGCTTGAGGATTGAAAGATTGTCGAGAGATTATCCATTTCCCTAAGTTTTCTCATTCTTTGTGCTTTAATCTTTCATTTTAGTTTCTTATGAAGATGAACAATTTGTCTATGAGTTGTTTATTTATAATGGGTAGCTAAACTTCTTATGATTTAGGGTTTTGGAAGTAGATTAATTGAACTCTTGTTGATTGTTTTAATCTTAATTGAAGTTATTGTCTTGAAGCCTATTTGAGTACTTTGTTCTTATTCTTGTTTTATCATTTGGCCAATGATTTAGCATGTTTGATATATTGATTCATAATTCGAGAGATGAGTTTCAATATTAGATCTTGAGTACTTGACATGAATATTTGCATAATCGAGAGGTTTGTGAATATTTGTGAGGATATTTGATCTTTTGTGCATTTGGGAGTTGTGTATCTTATGTTGAGTAGAGATACTAGCATAGATATTTCAATCTACACTTTATATACATCTCAAGATGGAGGATAAAATACCGTTGTGATCGTCTTATAGGTGTATTGATAATAACTTTGGCTTTGATTAAATCGTAAAACAAGAGGAATATTAATTGAAACCATAACAGGAATCCATTTCATTTCCTTGGTAATTCCACTATTATTTTTATCTTGTGTTTTTGTGGTTATTCTTATCTTTTCTTCCACAACAATCATTCAATTTCGATCGTCTAAATAAAAATAAGGCTATCTTAGTTCAATACTTAGCGCATTAATTTATTAGTCTCCGTGGATACGACCTTGCTTACCCTATTCTATAAACTACACCGTACACTTGCGGTGAAGCTAAAAATAAGGCGAACAAGTTATTGGCGCCGTTGCCGGGGACTAATACAATTTTTGGTGCTAATATTGCGATAGATAGAATTATTCTTAATTTAGATATTTTTTTTATTTTTTTCATTTTTCTTTTGTAATTTCTACTTCTACAATGCTTGATTTGTTTCTTTGAATTGGTATAGGTGCACCCGTTCGGATGGAAGAGGCGAAACCATCTTTGGAAGATGCCCTCATTTCATTCATGAATCAAACGACTTCATTTATGAGTCAAATAAATTTATTCATGAGGGAAATGGGAAATAGCCTTACCAAAAACGAAGCAAAGATGGACAAGATGAAGTTGCAATTGACCTGATTGGCCAATACTATGGATTCACAATTGAAAAATCTCGAGACTCAAATGGGCCAATTAGTTACAATTGTTGGTGGGCAACATCAAAAGAGCGATTTTTAAGCACCATGAAGCCAACTCGAAGGAACAATCTAGTGCCATTCATCAAATGAGTGGCAGAATACGAGAAGATGAAGATCCTGGAAAAGCAAGAAAGTTCGGAACCAAATACGGATTGTGTGTTTATGCACTTTCGGCCCGTGTGTGGTAGAAAAGGAGCAAAAATAGGACAAGGAACACACGAACCATGTGTGTACGCCCGTGCATTGCGTGCAAGATATAAGAAAACTATTCCATAATGAGACAAGCACGGAAGATGCGTACACGCATGGACAACATGAGCATAATTCAAATCAAAGTGTTCCAACATCAGGACTCCAATACTTGCTTGGAAAGCCTAAGTATGCATTACTAGATGCAAACAGAGCAAAAACGGTTCTTGACCACGATCCAAAAAAAGCTAATATATGCATTCAAAGGTGGTACGAATCTGAAATAAACAGGCGTCAAGCTAAAGGCGTTAAATATAGCGCTTGTTGGGAGCAACCCAACGGTTTGTGGTGTGATTTTTGTTTTTGTTTGTTTTCTTTTTGTAAAAAAAAAAAAAAAAAAGCGAGTGTTGTTTATGCGGCATCACGCATGGGTGACTGTGTGCTAGCGCATGTGCATGCCTGGAGGGAAGAATAATGTGGCTTCGGCATGAAGCACGGGCGACCCGTGCGCAAGCGCGCACAACCCGTGCGTCCTTGGTGAGATAATATTAAGGTAAATAATTTGAAGTGATGGTTGAAGGAAGAAGTCTAGCGATATGAGGAGATGCAAGGAGGGCCACCACCCGCACAATGAATCAGGTAAATCCACACAGTTTTATATTGAAATTCTATCTTCTCTTACGTGCGATATAATTTCATTTAAGTTTGGGGGGGGAGATAGTTATTTTGATATGAAATGTGTGGATTAAAAAAATTGCATTTTTGTGTGTTTTCATATAGTTGCATGTAGAGCATTTTAGGTTGCATTGCATTAGAAGCACGTTTATTGCTTTCATAGAGTTTAGAGAGTGAGTTGACCGATATTGAGATTCTCGTGCTTTATTTTTGAAAATTTTGTATTGTTTGGATTGGGTGTCGATTATGAGTTGATTGAGCCATGAATAGATGACTTTAAGCATATGGATATTGAGAACGTGGTATGATGCTTTGAATTACATATTTACAAGCTTGTGAGATTTTGAGCCTTTCGCTTCTATTTTGTGCGATCTTGTTTGTAATTTGAGTGTATCATTCGTGTTGTTAGAATTCTAGAACTTGCTCGGCATCTCTGTCAAGGTCACATGTTGTATGCGGTGTGAAAATGATCAAAGGCCATTTTGTTAGCCCTTCAAGCCTTTTGCTTACCTAATGATGATATTGAAATCCCTAGTTAGCCAACTTGAGCCTATTGCCTAATTTTTAATAGCCACAATTCAAGCCTTAACTTGATAAATCTTTTACCCAACGCTTGAGCGTATAGCATTGAGTAAATGAATTGAATAAGGGTGAATGGGTGAAATCAAAATGTTAGAAGGTGATGTTATAGTTGGTTGATGAGAACAAAAGAGAAAGAAAAAGGAGATATGAAATGTTGAAAACTCATATAAGAGTAAAAAAAAAAAATATAAATAGATCGATGAATGAGTTTTCTTTGAATGAACTTGGAGGTTAAGAATTGTAATGTGAATGGTTGAGTTTACAAAATAAAGGGGATGGAGATAAGAAGAGTTGGTGAAAATGAGAGGTGATTTGAGTAGCATATTGAGCTTTAATGTAGATGAATTATATGCTCACCGGTCTATACGCTCGAGTTTGAGTCACTCTATCCATATTTTCCTACCCCAACCAAAGAGCCTTCATTACAACCAAAGGAAAAAAGTCCTTTTTGATTCACAATTTTGCATACATCCTAGTGGCGGAGATATGAGACGATTTGCAAGCTATGGTAGTTCGCAATAATGAATTGAATTGAGCGTAAACACGTCCTATATTCATTCGAGATGAGAGTTTACACTTGATCTTTGTGAGGTGTAATTCTTAGCATTTACCATGGTTTCTTTAATATGTGCTCTATGTTAGATGTTTGAGGCTTGGTTAATTCGTTGCTTGATACCTACAATGAACAATACAAAATTTTATGGAGTTGTTGTGCGTTCAACTTTTCATTACTCCCATTCATGTTTTGTCTTGTTTTTAAAAGTGTTGACCTGGACGGCCAACAGTTTAAGTTTAGGGGTATTTGTTCACTTGGTTTTATACCATTGATTTGGTATTATACGGGTATTATACGGGTATGGTACAATTTTTAACTGACAGAGACATACATAACTTTATTTGTCAGGGCAATATCATAATTAATAAATTTCTAAATTAACCTATTACATATTTGATCCAATATATAATTTAACATTTATACAACCGCACACCTCATAGTGAAATAAAAATAGAATTTCACAGAATTAGGAAATATTATATTTTTGCTTCAAATAGATGAATACAAAGTCAATGCTCGCCGCCAAGCATCTCAAAATATATAATTGCAATCCTAATATATTAATGTACGAAGTCTATTTTGCATATCACAAAAATCGTCTATAAGGAAAACAAATAAGTTTTATGCAAAAGTTGAAGTATTAATATACTTATCATGGTGTATTGAAATATGTCAACTTTTAAAAAATAAAGGTTTTGACTGGTATAAAATTTCTATCAGCAAATCGGATCCCAAAGGACTTTAGGTCAAAAATTTATTAAAAAAATATTTTTTCACAAAAAAAACTTAAATGAAAATGAAATTGTTTGGAGGGGAGAGGGCCCCTTTCCCCTTTAACGTAAGTTCACCACTAGACGTGACCTTACTTGGTGACACATTGCCATATTGGTCTAATCAGGGTCGCGGTGAATCTTGTTAACTGGACTCGATCAAAATATTCTACAAGTATCATTTGTTTTAATTTGCCCAAAAGCACATAGTCATAAACATATTTTTTTTATTGCAAGCAACACATGGTTGGAAAACTGTGATCCCCTGCGCCCACTTCGTTTGAAAAACATAATTAATATTAATCTTAAAACTTAACAGGTTTCAAAAACCAACATATATTCTTTCGTCGAAGCTTACATCTGAGACTTCTTTATTACTCTTTTCATGCTCATGAAATATTATGAACATAAATTCACATGATGAATGAACCTGAGTTATGCAACTTTATACCCAAAAATAAACTTAAAAGACATAAATATAATAATTAAACTAAACATAATTGGGAAAAAAAATGTATGCCATTAGTTAGGGAAAATCATACATTCAATGATTCAAACCTATTAAGGGTGGTCCTAAAGGAAAGATGAATCATGTGTCAAAAGACAAAAGAGGAATGTGATTATATGCTTCTTTTGCAAGAAGAAATGACACATGAAGAAGAACTCTCTCATGTAACAGAAATGGCTCGAGAAGAAAGGGTTTTCTAAATCTAAGAAAACCGAAGGCAAATGAGCAATACATCTATTCGAGCAATCGGATGGTCTCGGAACATTTAGATTGGTTCTAAAATTCCTGCTTTTATTTAGATCTAAAGAACATTTTTTATATTCCGTCGTTTTCTAGGAATTTGGTTTCTGTTGCAAGTCTAGTACATTTTTGTTTTATATTTGTATTTGAAAACTTAAGCTTTGTTTTCTTTAAATATGGTACCATTTTTGGTTTTCTAGGTGATGGTTTGTATAAGTTTAATTTGGATCTCACTCATGGTAGCAATATTCTTTCAACCACTCAAGTTGATAACATCGGCACTAATTAAGCATTGTATTGTTAATGAGCGCTCATATGAACTTTGGCATAGGAGATTGGGACATATCTTCAAAGAGAGAGTTAGGAGATTAATAAATGATTGAGTTTTACAAACTCTTGATTTCACTGATTTTGATACTTGTATAGATTGCATAAAAGGAAAGCAAACTAACAAGAACTCTAAAGGTGCCAAGAGGAGTTCTAAAGTTTTTGAGATCATACATAAATATCAGTAGACCTTACCTTTCTTGTCTGAATGGTTAAAGATATTTTATATCTTTAATATATAACCATCCACGGTTTATGTATCTTTACCTTCTAAATCATAATGACGAGACACTAGATGCCTTTAAGATTTATAAGACATAAGTTGAGAAATAAATGGAACGAAATATCAAAAGCGTTCATTTAGGCAGGGGTGGAGAATATTATGGAAGGTTCACTGAAAATGGTCAAATGCCAAGTCCATTGGCTAGATTGCTCCAAGAAGAAGGTATTGTGGCAAAATACACCATGCCAGGAACACCACAACAAAATGGTGTTGTTGAGAGGATAAATCAAACATCAATGGATATGGTAAGAAGCATGACCAACAAGTCAAATCTTCCTTTAAATTTGTGGAGTGATGCTTTGAAAATCTCTGTGTATATTTTAAACAAAGTTCCCTCGAAGGCAGTTCCTAAAACTCCCTTTGAGTTATGGAATGGATGGAAACCTAGTTTGAAACTTCTACACATTTGGGGTTGTCCAATCGAAGTAAAGATTTACAATCCTCATTTAAAGAAGCTGGATCCAAGAATAGTTAACGGGTATTTTATTAGCTATCCAGTAAACTCCAACGGATACAAGTTTTATTGTTCTTCACATTCTCATAGAATCATTGAAGATATAAATGCAAATTTTATAGAGGATCGTGAAGTGAGTGGGAGTGAATTTCCTAGAAATATCGAACTTCATTAAGAAAAGAAAAATTCTTAGCCAGTTCCTCAAAATGGTATAACCATTTCTTATCTATGAAATACTTCGAGATTTGTTGAGGAACCACTGGTTCAAGAACAACCACTACATGAGGCTACTACTAAAACTTTACCACAAGAGAATGAACC
The DNA here is from genome assembly GCA_016081115.2 of Rehmannia glutinosa. Taxonomy (NCBI): domain Eukaryota; kingdom Viridiplantae; phylum Streptophyta; class Magnoliopsida; order Lamiales; family Orobanchaceae; genus Rehmannia; species Rehmannia glutinosa. The sequence goes on from JABTTQ020003325.1 coordinate 48,983, forward strand.
AATAGATAAAAGGAGATCTTTAAGAATAAGAAAATCTGCAAGTTCTAGTGATTATGTTATGCACCTTCAAGCGTCTGATACTGAAGTTAGAATCGACAATGATCCTAGCTCATTTTCACAAGCCATGATGGAGAAAATGCTAAGTTTTGGTATAACGCCATGAAGGAAGAGTTAGAATCTATGGCTAAAAATCAATTTTGAGATCTCGTTGAAACACCAGGTGGTCAAACAATCATTGACTGTAAATGGGTTTTCAAAATCAAAAGAAATACCACTAGTAACATATGACGATATAAAGCCATGCTTGTAGCTGAATGTTTTACTCAAAATGAATTTGTTGACTATCATAAAACATTTTCTCAAGTTTCTAAAAAATATTCTTTTAGAATCATTAAGAATTTGGTAGCTCATTTTGATCTAGAGTTACATCAGATGGACGTGAAAATGGTATTTTTAAATGGGTATCTTGCTGAAGAGATGTGCATGAAACAACATGAAGGTTTCAATGAAAATGAGAATAAACACCTAGTTTGAAAATTAAAGAAATATATATATGGACTAAAACAGGCTTCTTGACAATGTTATTTGAAGTTTCATAATGTTGTTACTTCATATGATTTTACAGAAAATATCATCGATCAATATATATATCTTAAGGTTAAAAGGAGAAAATACATTTTTTAGTCCTATATGTCGATTATATTTTGCTTGCAAACAGTGATTTGGGTTTGCCACATTGCACAAAAGGTTTTCTAGCTAAAAACTATGAAATAAAGGACATGGGTGAAGCTTCTTATGGCATTGGCATAGAGATTCACATAGACAAGTCCATTTTGACATTAGGATTGTCTCAAAAAGCTTACATTGAAAAAGTTTCGGAAAGATTTAGAATGAAGAATTGTGCACCTACTATAGTACCTATTGTTAAAGGCAACAAATCCAGTCAGAATCAATGTCCATAAAATGACTTGGAACGAGAACAAATGGGTCAAATACTTATACTTCCGTTGTGGGCAACCTAATATATGCATAAGTCTGCACTAGACCAGACATTATGTTCGCAGTGAGTGTTCCAGGCAGATATCAAAGTGATCCCAATGTAGAATATTGGAAGGCAGTCAAAAGATTTATGAGGTATTTGCAAGGAACTAAGGACTCTGACTTACATACAAATGTTGTGATCATGTCGAGGTGATTGGATATCCAGTCGGGTTTCGCTAGATGTATATACACAAGAATGTCTATTTCATGATATATATTCCTTCTTGCTGGATGAGCTATCTCTTGGAGAAGCACTAAGCGCAGACGATAATTTTTCGTCTACCATAGGCATAATTCATTGGTTGCTATAAAGATACATCACAGGCGTTATGGTTGAGGAACTTTATTACATACCTAAAAAATGTCGATTCTATAGCAAGGCCTATAAAGATTTACTGTGGTAACTCGGCTGCGATAGTATTTTTGAAGAATAACAAGAGTGGAAGTCGAAGAAATCATATCAACATTAAGTATTTGGTTGTCATAGATCATATTAAGTAGAAGCGATCATTGATTATATAAAAGCGAGCTCATGATAGCAGATCCCATGACTAAAGGATTACCGGCTAAATTGTACATGGATCATGTGGATATAATGGGGCTCTTAGTCTAGACAAATATTCGTATTGCTTCTATTCTCTCAATATGTACATATATTTTGGATATTTCAGTTAATGCAATGTTTTGTGCACATAAAGATCATTGATTAAATCCATTGGGATTGGTTAATGATGACCCACATGACTTATAGGAAGTTCATTAATAAAGTGATGATTAATCATTAAAAAATATCGTACATGTAATACATGGAAGGAAATGTCCGATTTTTCATGGACATAACCGCCATGATTCATGCATTGAGATTTTCTTTTGAGTTAATAAAGATTATGCTACTGATTCAGAAAGTTACCAATATAATTTTATGGCCATATTAAGTTGTCACCATTAAGATTAATATCTTTATATATGGACCAAGTGGGAAAATGTTAGATAAAATCCCCATGAACCCATACATTTGAGTTGGGGTTTTAATTAGACGCACATCCTATTTTGCATATTGATGGTTATTTTGTGGTTTTCTATAAACTACCCATTTTGATGTGGTAACTCTAGTATTAAAACCACTCACGACCTTAATGAGAGGTTGTGATAAAATTAATTATAAATATAAACTAAAGGATCCTTAATTGTGCCTACGAGCTACGAGAGATATATTTTGCCTGTGTTTTTCCATTAAGTACTATCAAGAGGAATAAAGTAGAAGAAAGATCTTTCGTTTTTCACTTGGACAACAATGACTTGACTAATTTAATTTATATTCCAGATTTATCTTACAAGGATTCACAATAAAAGCTAAACTTAGAGCTCGTATAGTTGTGATTGGTATGCCTTCATTCCCAGAAGGCAGATAATTGATAATGTGGTGATTGCAAATGAGTGTGTTCATTACCTTAATACTCTTAGGACTGGTAAAAAAACATTTTTAGCATTAAAGCTTGACATGACTAAAACATATGACAGAGTGGAGTGGGATTTTTTAACTGCTATCCTTTTTAAAATGGGGTACTCCCCAACATTTGTTTCTTGGATTTATTCTTGTATCCAGTCTTCCTGTTTTTCCTTCAATATTAATGGTCAAGCCCTTGGCTTTGTTGTGCCATCTAGGGGTATTAGACAAGGTGATCCTATATCCCCCTATTTGTTCATTCTCTTATCTGAAGCCTTGTCTAATTTATTTCATCAAGCTAGAATCTGTTTTGAGTTCCAGGGAATTAAAATTTGGAAATTCTCTCCCATGATTACTCATCTATTTTTTGCGGATGACTCTTTAATTTTTTTGTAAAGCTGATAACCTTCATGCCCAGATTGTGAATGACATTCTTAACAAATTATTCTCTGCTTCTGGGCAAATGGTTAATTTTGATAAATCATCTGTGGTATTCAGTAAAAATACTCCTGCAGACTCTAGAGCTCAAATCTGCAGTACCTTGCAAGGAACCACTGGACATATTTCTTCAAAATATTTGGGGTTGCCTATGGGAATTGGGAGGTCTAAGGTGGATACTTTCAAATTCATCTCTTCAACTGTCCAAGCTAGATTAAGGACCTGGAAGAATCAATTCTTGAGTCTGTTGGTAAGGAAGTTTTGTTGAAATCTGTTATTTATGCCCTTCCAACATATGTGATGTCTTGCTTTAGAATCCTAATTTATGTTTGTAATGATATTTGCAGATTTTCTTCTAAATTTTGGTGGGGTAGTCGGATGGATGGGCCTAATAAAATCATTTGGGCTAGTTGGGGCAACATGTTTGTGGTGAGGATAGATGAGGTTTAGGCTTTAAAAATATTGAGAAATTTAATGATGCACTTTCTTGCTAAGCAACTGTGGAGAATTCTTATACAATATAACCTTCTAATGAGTAAAGTGATGAAAGGGAAATATTTTCATAATAAGAAGTTGTTTGATGTGGAAGTAGGGATGTCAACGGGGCGGGGCGGGGGAGGGAGCCATCCCCATCCCCGTCCCCGCGACCGCGGGGAATCCCCGTCCCATGGGATCCCCGCCCCGCGGGATTCCCCGTCCCCGTTTCAATTTATTTTTTTTTTGCAAAAAAATAATATTGTTTTAAAAAATAACCATTTTTAAATATTTAAAATATATAAATTATATAAAATAACTAATAAAACACTAATTAATAAAATAAACTAAAGATTCTTGTCATTTTATTATATTTAATATGGATATATTTAAAATATTAAATTATATATAATATTCGGTTCCGCGGGGAAGCAGGCGAGATCCCCCGAAGGCGTGAGTATGATCCCCGGTCCCCGCCCCCCCGCCAACGGGGGAAAAATTCCCGTCCCCGTCCCCATGGGGAAAAATTTTGGGAATCCGCCTTGGGTCGGGCGGATCCCCCAGGGAACGGGGATTCCCCGCCCCACTGCCATCTCTATGTGGAAGGAAATGGGACTAATTCTTGGTTGTGGAAGTGTTGGTTGCTTGCAAGAGAACCCTTAGCTCTAGGCATCAGATTTCAGAATGGAGATGGAAACTCTGTGAATATTTAGGAGTCTCTCTGGATTCCTTCTAACTAGGGGTTTAAACTGCATAATTCTCATGTGGAGGGTTCTAATGTGAGATGGGTTAGAGAGCTTATGACTGCGGATGGAAAACGTTGGAACTCTGATCTGGTTTGGAATCTGTTTGGTGGGCTTGATGCTGAGAATATTCTGAAAATTCCTATTAGTCAGACAAGGAGAAATGATAGGTTGGTATGACATTTGGAAGCCAAAGGGCAATACTCTGTTAAGTCTGCGTATAAGGCTACCTTGAACTGCTATAAGAATGATGCTGACGTCCCTGAATCTAGTGCGAATAAAAAAAAGACTGAGACTATATGGTCTAGAACCTGGAAATTGCACGTGGAAGGCAAAATTAAACATTTTCCGTCCTGGCAACGAAGGACCAACTCAGAATCAAAGGAGTCTCTTTGGATCCTCTTTGCTGCTTCTGTGGTGAGGTGAGGGAGGACTTGGAGCATATTTTCTTTAACTGCGAAAGAGCCAAACTCATTTGGAAAATTTCACCTGTGAATTGGGAGGGTTTGGGGGAATTTGCTGATTCATTTCCCAATTGGTGGATGCAAGTTTGTCAGATTTCTTGGAAAGGTTGTGTGGTGGATATAATTCAATTAACAACATATTTGCCCTAGTGGATGTGGAAGTCCCGTAATAGTTGGATGTTTGAAAAGAAGAAAATTTCTGAAAAGGATGTTGTTGAATTGGTGTTGGAGGAGTGGAAGGAATTTGTTTGTGCTAATTTTAGTCCAGATAATCAAACAGGCTCCATGAATTTTGCTATGTCTGATTCTGAGGCTGGTAGTGTGAGTAGGAGTGGTGATCAGGTTCATATTGCTGTTGGTACGGTGATCTCGAAGACATGCATAGTGGGGTTGAGTGGGTTGGCTCTTTGGGATGAAAATGTGGTTCATTGTGCATGGAGTTCATCTAGGGATTTGGCAACAAATCTAGTGGATGCAACTTTTTTGGTTGTTCGGTGTGCGTTGATTCAGGCTATGCAGAAAAACTGGAAAAACGTGGTGGTGTGTGTGGAAGATAAAAATTTGGCTTGTGACCTGAAAAAGAAGAATACAGCTGCTAAGAAATGTTCTGTCATTGTGGAAGACATTTTATTTTTGGCTAATTTGTTGGAGTCTTGTGTTTTTGATAACTCTTGTAAGTTGTCTTGTAATAGATTAGCTATTCATGCTATTGAGGGTGAAGCTCCACAGGAATGGTTTCACCCGATTCCCTCTTGGATTTAATTTGTATCCAGGGATGGAGTGATGTCAGTTGACATCATTGTATCGGTATCCTTGATCATTTGATATATATAATATTCTATCGTTTGAAAAAAAAATTGTGATTGGTGAGATGACAATAATTTTCACATGATAATTTAGTTACTGTTTGAGTGCATAAACTAAGAGTAATTTTTTATTTACAATATTTATAAAGAAAGAGAATTAATAAAGAAAAGTCGTACAGGTTGGAGCACAACAGACGTGTGAATAGAATTGTGGGAGAGGAGAAAGAAAAGGCTGGCAGGCGGCGAAGCATGAGACGAAATTCCGGAGGAGCTCTTCTGCCTAACAGAGAATATGGGCAATTGCGGCACTAGGGAGGAGTCAGCCGTCGTCTCTACTGCTCATCAACACCAAGGTTCAGTTTTATCTATTTTACTAAGCTGCATTTCTCTCTTCAGCTCACCAGATCTAGGTTTTGGTCAATTCGCTTAAACACTAGGTCATTGTATTGTTTCTGAAATTACTCTAATTTATATATTTCTCTCTACTCTACTCTACTCTACTCTCGTCTCAGCAGCTTCTTGTCTTGAGCTCTTTGGCTTTTTTTTTTTTTTTCCTTTTCAAAAAAACCGAAAATTGACTTCGAAAAAACAACAATGCCGTAATATTTGTATTTTTACACACTTGGAGAATTTTTGCCGGTAAACATTCGGTAATTGTGCAGCTCATCCCGTCAAATGACTTCAACCTGAATGTAGGAGATTGTAGTTAGGGTTTTCATAATCTTTTACGCTTGCTCATAATTAGCCAAGGTCTCTGTCTCCATATAATTTGAAATATTATAAATTAGTTCCTGAAAATGTATTAAAATAGAAAACAATGAGCAGTTCAGCAGCAGCTCCAGGTGTTGTCTTTACCCACTAGGAATCCAGCTGCAGATAAGAAGCACAGTCGCTCCACATCGGATCTGAGCGATCCTTCAACACCCCGTAACTTTGAGGATTTCCGTAAAAACGCCCTGCTTTACACTCACGTCATTGCTTTTACTCTCTTTGAGCTTGAGACTATCACCAAGAGTTTCCGTTCTGACTACATTCTTGGAGAGGGTGGTTTTGGGACGGTGTACAAAGGTTACATTGATGAGAATGTCAGGGTCGGACTCAAATCTCTCCCTGTCGCTGTCAAGGTGCTTAACAAGGAAGGCCTTCAAGGCCACCGTGAATGGCTAGTGAGTTTCCTATGTTCTTTTCTGGGCTCCTCATTTTGAACTTGTAGTTGTGCTTCCTGTCTATCCAGTATTTTGTTTTCTTACCTTGTGAACATGAGTAAACAATTTTGCTGAATATGTAAGTTCACCGTTTCACGGAGGTCAATTTCCTCGGGCAGCTCAGGCATCCTAATTTAGTTAAGTTGATTGGATATTGCTGCGAGGATGATCACAGGTTACTTGTTTATGAATTCATGTTCCGAGGAAGCCTTGAGAACCACCTGTTTAGAAGTATGTTCCATTTCTTTTCAAATAATACTTTGTTATTGTTGCTGTTCACCCCACTCATTATATGACCATTTTGGAACTTTTGTTTGCTCTAATGGCTACAACGCTGTGAAACAATATTCATTTGGAATCGAGTTTAAAGCATAGTTGTCAAAAGTGCGCCTAGGCGTCGCCCGGCGACGCCTGGCGTAAGCGACCCAATACCTTTGAGGGTGACTACGAGGCGACAAAAGTGACAGCGGTCGCCCGGGCGCCTAGGCGTCGCTTTTCTTGAGGCGATAAAAAAAACGCGCCCGGCATTTAGCGTTTTTGGGTTTTCAGTTTTTTTAAATACAAAGGGCTTTTAAGTGAATCATGTTTTAAAGTCTTAAACCCTAAAACATAACCCACTAGTCCACTACCCGAGTCAAAGACCATTCTTTGCTCTCAAAGAAAGAGAGAAGAAAGAGCGGAACGGCGCTACGATGCGCGCTACACCGCTCTGATACTTGAATTATAATGATGAGGATGAAATAGGGGATTTTGAAAGTGAATGATTTATGCAGCTTGCTTGACCAAACTTTAAATACTTAGGATGAGATTGAATTTTAATGTTGTTTTGTTGACATTATATTATTATCACTATGCTTTTGTTGCTCGATAATTTACTTTAGTATGATTTATTATTTTTGTTGTTGATGTTTAGGAGAATATAAATATATAACATGCTTTTCTAGTTATTGTCGCCTTGCGTGGCAAGGCCATCGCTTTTTGTCGCCTAGGCCATCGGGCGCTAGTCCATGGCTTGTCGCCTTGGCGTCGCCTATCGCTTTAACAACTATGGTTTAAAGGAAAATTTCTCATGTAAACTTGTCCTCCTTATGAGAACATTGTGTCCCATCTTTTTTTTTTTTAATAAGTTGAGAGTACTGGTTGAGGAGAGGAGATAAATTTCAAATAAACTGAAAGATACAGGGTTCAAACCCTGGTTAACACCCTTATAAAGGGTTAGTGATACCACTTGAGCTACAAGCTAGTGGTTAACGTTGTGTCCCATCTTATCTATTATGAATATCAGATGCGTTGCTTCCTTAGTCGAGACTTAATGCATGTTTAGGTGGAGAGTGTTTGGCCAATTGTGAGAGTCTGATGGTTATATATACTATTGTGACACAGTTCACTGATTCAATGAAACCAGCGTTAAATCACTTATAGCAAAACCTTTATGCTTGGCATTTATACCTGTAATATCTCGGAATGAAATCATTATCTTAGTGAGATAGTTTGGTGTCTCATTATCACATCTGCTAGAGATTTTTCTACTTGATTATTTCTGTGCTTTGTTATGGTTGTAATAAGTTATTATTCCTGTGCTTTGTTTTGGTTATCTTATGTAGTGATTGAATGTTTATGATATATTCTCAACTTCATGATGTTGTGTTCTATACTTGCTAGCACACACATATAATGACTGCTATGTTGCAATCAACATAAAACTTTGTTATATGTTTGAATATTTTGCTGAGTACAATTAACCTGGAATTTTCTGAGGCATCTAGAAGCAACTGTTCCATTATCTTGGTCAACAAGGATGATGATTGCTCTTGGGGCAGCTAAAGGGCTTGCTTTCCTTCATAATGCTGAAAGGCCAGTTATCTACCGTGACTTCAAAACCTCTAATATTCTGCTGGACTCGGTAGGTGATGTGATTAAGAATCATTCTTTGAAATTTCTGTATCTCTCTGTCGGGGCACCCCTTCGCTTCTCAGCGGGTGGGGGATGCGTTGATCATATCGTGACTTATTTATTCGGGGGATTTGTTTGAAAATGAATAATTAAGCAAGTGCTTGATTTTACCATTAACAGCGTCTTATATCTCATCACTATGTCTGGTTTTTTCAGCGATTTTTACATCTTATAGTTTACGCAAACTCTCATTGTTACAGGATTATATGGCCAAGCTCTCTGATTTTGGGCTGGCAAAAGCAGGACCCCAAGGTGATGAGACTCATGTATCAACGCGAGTTATGGGTACATATGGTTACGCTGCCCCTGAATATGTAATGACAGGTACGACTTAAGATATGTTGTATTGCCTCAGACCCAAATATTGTCTTTATATCTCAGCTGGTGAAATAAGTCCCCACTTATAATGTTTGTACTTGTAGGTGTGTGACATGAGCAATGTAAAAAGTAAGAACATCTGCATTCAACACTATTATTTCAAAAATGAAAAGCAATTTATTATATGACCTACTCAAATTTCTTGCTCTATTGTTGTGCCAATAATCAAACAAGACGTTGTCCGGTATCAAAAATGACTCAGCAACTCGTTCAGGAAAGGAAATAGTGAAATTCTTGCATATCATTTTTCTTTTGTTTCTTTGCATTTATACCTTAGCGTTCTTTAAATAATAAATCACTGGTCATCTCGTCAAACATTTATTCTTTTCCAAAAATCATCAACCCAGCAGTTGCGTCGTGTGTCATAAATTGTAAAATTAATCTGGGATATTTAAGGTCTGAGGCAGAAGAAAGGGCTGTTAACATTTACGGTTTTCTTTATACCATTAATGTAATTAAGATTGATTATGATTGTGTACATGTGCCCACTTATGTAATTGATGTCTGCATGAGATGAACAGGGCACCTTACTGCCAGGAGTGATGTCTACAGCTTCGGAGTAGTTCTTCTGGAGCTGTTGACGGGAAGGAAGTCTGTGGACAAGACAAGGCCGAGCAAGGAACAAAGTTTGGTAGATTGGGCCAGGCCAAAGCTAAATGACAAGAGAAAAATGCTGCAAATCATAGACCCTAGATTAGAAAATCAGTACTCTCTAAGGGCAGCTCAGAAAGCTTGCAGTTTGGCATACTATTGTCTGAGCCAAAACCCAAAAGCTAGACCCTTAATGAGTGCGTGGTTGAGACTTTGGAACCTTTACAATGCAGTGGTGGTAATGAAGTCTCTTCATCATCTTCTTCAACTCCTACTCTTCTATGTAGTGGCAGTCCATTTGTCTCAGGAAGGATTCCAGATTACCGGATGCACCGCAGGTTTGGCGGAGCTGTCGGAACTGGTGTTGGTTGTCGGTCTTCCAATCCAAATTGCTCCCCAGGTGGCCCTGCAGCATGCCGAGTTAGATGAGAAAAGTTGCCTGTGTGATGTATGTATACTGTGTTATATATGCCTGCCTGCCTTCACTTGTAGGCTAGGGGGTTCATTGGCTGCTTTATTCTCGACCTATATTGTAATGGTGATCACAAGATCGTTGATTGTTGACTTAAGGAAATACTTTGTGTTTGGTGATGTTTGTTACGAATCAAATTTGCAGTCTGTAGAGATGTTTGAGCGTTTTGCCTGGGTGTTCATATAGTTTCTTCATTTCCATTTTTGGAATGTGTGCCCCTTTCTTGCTCGCACTGTTGCATGATATCCAATTTTTGCTTCCATTTTGTCTATCGTATATCGCATTTTCTAGGCTGACGCATTTTAATTATTATGCATTTCAATTTCTTTAGTATTTTGTTTTTGATCTTGTGATTGTTAAGATGAATTTAAACCCGTTCAAGATTGAGATTTTCTAAAAATTGCTCCAACACCCCCCTCCCCAGCCCCCCCACAAGAAAAAGAAAAAAAAATCATGTTACTGTACCAACCTCAAAGAATAACACTTGCGCAAGTTAAATTGGATTATAATTAGGAAAACTTATAAAAATTACCCTGAGGCCTGAGTAAAATCCTATGCAAGCATGTTTTGAGTGTTATTTATACATATGAGTTAGATTACTATGGCTACAATCACAAATGCACAAGTATCACAATGTGTTACAACGGAGGTTGCAAATTTGCACTTTAGCAACAGTCGAAACCAAACATTCACGGCCTGCCTTTGGCCTTTCCTATTAACATTGTTCCATTTTTTTTATTCTACTTTATGTTCCACTTTATTAGATGAATGACACGTGTCTATAAGATAAACATGTTTTACGTATTATTGGTTATTTCAATACATGAACAATTCATCCGGATGGTGGAATATAAGAAAGTGAAGTAGGAAGTCTAAAATCTTTAGTGATATTGCATAATCCAGTTGATCCTCAAAAAAATAAAAAAATAGTCTACTATACATAACCATAAAAATGGATGCATCTCAATGATTAGCTTGGCTACCCGTCTCTAAGTAAGACTTCTTTCCGCGTTTCACAAGAATGTGAGTGAATATGGACTAAAGTCCTTAGAATGGACCATTCTAATTGAAATATGAGAGTTTTTTACTCATCACTTGTGAATTCCTTAAATGGCTGATTAAAATCTCTAGAGATTTTTGAAAATTACAAAAAGAGTCATTGAAGTTTGACTTCGTCTTATATTTTATTCCTTCATAAGCAAAAAACATTTCAAAAATCTCCTTAAGATTTATAGAAATATTACAGTTAGCACCTTAAATTTAAGACTTAATCAAACTTAAGGGGGCTTTTTGTAAATTTTGGAACATCTCTGGATGTTTTTGTAACTAGCCAAAACCTCAGGAGGATTTTTGTAATGATCCCAACTTAAAAATATATAAGCGTACGTAAAATTATAAAATGGTAATTATTATGTCAGTGCTAGCTGCTAGGAAGATAAAGGTGAATAGGGATTATTTAGGAGCTGAATTGAATATCCGGACACCAAAAAGTCAAATGCTAACTAGAATAAAAGATTGTTGCGTAACATCAAACAAGAGCAATGATTTTGATTTTGTGAACTACACGTTTGACTTTCTTCTATTCAGTTAGTTATGAAGGTTTAAGGAGGTGATTTGTTTGGCAAGGAAAGGGGAATTGATATGTTGGCCGGTTGGCCCAAATGAGGGAAACAGGGAAAACCAAATTCAAATAAAATAGAGTAATAATTTCCAGGAGTGTTGACACCTGACGGGGAAAAACACATAATATTCGAAAATCCAGCATTATATACCCATTGACTAATGGTTGCAAGCCTTTTTCCCTTTTCTTCTTTACTCAAACAAAAAGCAAAAAAACAGAGCCCAATAACAGTAACTTTGAGTGTGTCCCAAGGTAACCTCGTAATAGGGCCTTCAACCTACTCGAACAACTGTTTGTATAATTCTTCACAGTTAAATACAAAATACCCTTGGGGAAGGATCACTATGACTACAAGTAGCTCTATAGCTATCATGTTACTATAAAATAGAACAATTCCATTGCAATGAAACATGAAATTGACAAGGCCACCATAAAAAAACAAAAGCGTGGTGCCTAACATGAGGTGGCAGATGTTAGATTAAGTTGTATTAATTTGCTAACTACTCCTCACGCTTCTACTGGGGCAAAAGCAAGGTCCTTAGTAGGTTTTTTTCTTTTTCTCACAACCAGCTTCTTAACATCTTTCTTTGCAGTTATAGAGGACCCTGATATAGATCCTTCAATCTACAAGTGAAAAGTGCAACATATAAATAGTACCACTAAAACGGTAGGAAAGCCTAAAAGAACCATTAAAACCATCTCAGCTACCTTGGCATGCTTATGAGCAGCCATCATTGAGACTCACTACCGGAGGATACACATGAGCGAGGAGTCGATTCCTAAAGGCCATCAAAACAATGAAAACATTATCATTAGCATTACATACTCCACTTATCTTTGTTATTATGTGGGGCGTGTCAAAATCAAGTGGCAACAACTCTCGAGAAATATGCATTGAATAAAACCATATACAGGCAATTGCAAACGCATCTAGTGAATAACATTAAAATGCCGGTCTAAATTTTGGAATTCAATCAATGAAAACCCCCTTTGATTAAAATATAAGAACCAATCGAGATGGAAATACCTATTCATTCCCATATTTGAATTACTTGGAAAACCCAACATTGGATAATACGGGTTAGTGCTTTGCCAAATGCCAAAATGCAATGGAATTCTCAAACAATTTTGCCAACAAATTGGAATTACACCTTGTAGATGTCCTCGTCAATCCTATAGCTTAATGGACCGACATGAATCGAGGTTGCCTCTCTAAGTCGACCTCAATAACATCAGACTCAAATCTACGAGTACTAGATGGCATAGCAGATCGGAGCTGGAGGAGGTGCTTACCCTTGGGCAAGTCCTTAAGCTGAAAGAAGTTTGAAATTGGCAAGGGAAAGACGGACTCAACCTTCGATGGATCATCAACTGACCTAATTCAACCCTGATATGTGAACGGAGCTCCTTGAGATTTTTTCCTTCAACATGGCCACTTAAAATGGTCACATCTGGCAGTTCAAAGACCACAAAATCCAGCTCCTTGATATTCTCAAAGCCAACCTAACATGACATGGGCCAGGCCAATACACAACAGCTTCAAGAGAAGAATGAAACAAGGACAATAAACACAAAAAAGTTCTAAATGTAAATAGCACCCACGTCAAGAGCTGCATAGTAAGAATGTAAACGACATAAAACTCTGGCCTAAAAATCAAATATGGAATACGAAAGGTTTTGGCATTGCTTGGCATCTTTATTTTTTTGGGGTAGTGATTACTCATTAGTACATGTTTATTTATCAGAAATCAACAGGGACCACTAAACTTGTGCATGAGAACTCTCAAGATTTCTCATTTTTCCTTATCACTAAAACATACGAAAGCAATAGGTTAGTATTTTTCGAGACTCTTCATAAGATAACAACAGTTGTCAAATTTAAACATGCTCTTGCTCTATCGTTCCTATGATAAATTAGCCAACTCTTTCTAATCAAACAACCAAAACTTCTATTTCCTTCTTTTTTTAAACTATATGGTTCATCCTGCTGGTCATATTTGCTTCAGAGAGAAAAAATCTAGAACATGCCTTGGATTGAAAGCAAAAAGTAAACAACAGATCACTGAATATGGTGATGCTAGAGATAAAAATCCAAATTTAATGCTTGAGATACCATATCACACCATTTAACATTTTGTATATCCCTCATTTAATATGAAGACGACCTAGTTTTGGGCATACTGCTTGAAAACCATACTTTTCAAAGTACATATTATAGGAAGAGTGAAAACTAAGTGACATGACGGGAAAAGAGTCTAGCGTACATTGCGGTATGATTTGAAATCTCAACCAACAAGCGAAACTAACCTTAACATTGAGGACTACGGAGATGCGCGCTCGATATGCATGCCATGGAGCTCGCCTTTTCTCGCTATTTTTATTACATAAGTAGTGTCGGGTTGGAGTCCCTCACCGAGCAATGACTGATGAATCGTTATTGTTTCTTCATAAAAGCCTTTTGACTCAGCCCTCGCTTCAACTGACACGCCTTCTTTTGGTTGACTAGACAATAGAGTCACCTAGACCATGGCACTGCAACGAGAGTAAATGATTTCAAGGTTCTTTCAAAGCTATTGGGCTTTGTTTGAAAACTTCTAGAAGTGAGATCAAGTTAGATATCATCTAAATCCCTAAATTAACCATATAATTTTAGACAAATGATGCTTTCAGCCTGCTCTGAGACTTAAAACACAAATTATTTGAATATTAACAGAGGTTTCCAAGGATTTGGAAGTCACATAAAGAAAGCATATTATTGCTGGACCAAAGTCAAATACAAATTACAACTGTTATGATATATATTGAAGAAAGCCTTTTGGATAATGTTACCTAAAAGCAACACGAGTAGCATAAAAGACAACTTCTTTTGATTCCCCAGAGCCAATGTCGATTGCCTCTGCAGGAGGGGAGAATGCATATTCCTGGAAGCAGAAAAGGGAATGCCATTCAATGAATACAACAACCTTACTTAAATTCAACTATCAAATGTGAACCCACATATTTTCAAAATGTGAAGCATATACTATATTGCCATAGGTAGGAAAATTATCACAAGTTCTAACATAAGTTGATCTCAATATAAACTGAAAGGAAGCATCTAATGCTAAGAGCAGATGAAATCTTGAACAAGTTTTGATGCAACAAAGACAGATCTAGATTTTGGTCAATTTGAGATTCTTTCAATATTTTATTTCTTCTAATAAACAATTTAGCTTGGAATGGTACAATTACAATGCTACAACAGAAATCAAAACATGAAATCAGGGACATTGCAGTCAACCAAAAATAGAGTTTAAAAATGACCAATCAAAGACAAACAATAGACTTCAGGTACCTTGAACAAAGGTCGGAGATAAAAACTCGAGGAAATAAGTTATCAAACATGAAAGTGCCACCGGCACGATACCATTTGAGTTGTTCCTATATCCATTTTTGCCATTCAAGGACAAGAGAACGAGAAGGAAAAGGCTCATCTTTGTCTTTTCTAGAATATAATCGCACGTAAATTTGACCAGCTTACGGCAAGAAAATGAATCTTATCCGGTTTGTTTTACGTAATAACCAGGTGCAATAAAGAAAAACTTAGTTATCATTCATGTTGATTGCACGAGATATTCCTAACATGCAATCCTCACCACATGCTTTCTTATGTGCATATTCACATGAAATGTTTACGTAAAGCAATATCGATGCAAGAGTAATTTTGCTTTCGGTGTTTAAAGTTAAAGAGATATCCACGATTTTCTTGATTAATTGATCGACATTGCGCAAATGTACAAAAAAAAGAAATGTAAATGAAAGAGAGGGTTCTAACTACACAAAGACAGTATTACATATTCGCATATTCTGCCGACAATTAATTAACACCCCTATCTGATGATATATCTAGTAGCTCACTTTGTTCTTACGAAAGAAAAAGATTGATTATAAGGAAAAATAGAACATATCTTTCAATGGGAAGGCAAATGCAAAATGCAATTTTAGCAAGGAAATGAGTGACAACACATGTAAAAGCTGTTCAAGTTTCAAAAGGAAAATGATAGGGAAGGAAAAATGCACCTCCTGGGATACTTAGACCAACATGACTCATAAGTTATCAGAAAAGAAACAGGGCTAGTTCTCACTTCTCAAGAAAAGTCGGTCGGAACCCCTTGTATCGAGAGTCCCTCTCGTAAAAGATAATATGGTTGCTAGTATAGTAGAAACTATTACAAAGAAATGAGCTACATCTCAATCCGAACAAAATAGACACTGAGCAAAATTCTTTGACTTTGCACAAAATGCCCCTTATATATTACATTTTTCCAGAATCTTTGTGAAATCAAAATAACAACATCATAAAAACTTTCCATATGCTAGAATTAAATCACAAAAACAAATCCTTGTCAATGGCGATGGCGCCGACTACAAGCACTACAAGCTAATGACAAGTGGCGACTCGAACAATACCCAAACAACACCATGCCATAATAAGCATAACTCGAAGCTGTATATAACAAATTTTCAAACTTTTGATGCCCCTGTTGTAACCTATATCATCATAGAGTGGTCACCAAAAAAATACACCATCTGCCCTTGTTGTAATTTCAAGAAGCGATGTCGCCTTGTTTAAGTGTAGAAATATGGCTATCTGTCGAGCAAGAATTCTTATGTAAACATGAGAAATAGGGGTGAAACTGATCCTTCAATGTATAACCCTAATCGGCGAGAAAAAGGAGCAAGCTGGAGCTTGATGACCACCTTTTGCCACTTTGAAACCTAATCAAATATGATGAAAACCTTAAATAAACTAATTCTTTTCCCACAGATACAATATGAGTGGAAATGAAACTCTCAAAACCACTTACATGTTGTTGTCTATGGTAAAATAAAATTTTATTTCCCATATCATTCATGCAGCAGTAAACTAAGAATGAGGACATAAAGTTCATAATAATAATCAATTAAAAGATAGTATGATATGATTTGGGAAAGTATAGAAATAAAACCTTTAGTAACTCAGGTTATATGGAAAATCTAGATTTTTTTCTATGGGTGACCTCAAATCGCTTCTTAAATTTCATAACATAACAGTCTTATTGATTCAACAATGGTATAATAAAAGCAAGCTAAAGTTCTAGATTGGGCATCCAAAAAGACATCGATTCTTTAATCTCTAACTATCACTAATGCATTTTATGTTACTCTCAACATGAAGAAATAGACAAAGAAGAAGTTTATCTCTCATAATTAGCACAACTTTTAGAAAGACAAACTTGAGTAGCAGTTGTACTAGCCTTTATGTTCACCAGCAGTAGCAACATATCTTGTTAACTGAGCAAACTTTAAAGATTTGGATAAATCTATACAAATAAAACAAAAAAGAAGGGGAAAAAAGGAAAAAGAAACACTCCCAGATATAAGTGTATCAACAAATAATTAAGTGGCCAAGAAACACAATTAACTTTTTTGTACAAGGCAATATAAACAAGTTTGAGAGATAAACTACTTAGAATGTAAATCACAATTGTTGTAAGAGTGCATCTTACAAAAATTGCAAAAAATTAGAAAGGAGAAAATGATGCATCTTTTTCAAGGAGAGACTTCATTAAGCATTCCGCATCAACCATTTTCCAGTATTTAAAAACTTCTACCAACAGGGACGGGCAATCCTAGGAGAACATAGAGAAATATGAAAAAACATAATATGTAGATATCAGGTGAAATTACTGAATCACTTTAGGATGTCAAAAAAGATCTCATGTAAAGCACAATTAACTCTATGGGGACAGAAAAACCTTCCCGAGAAATACAAAAGCGGCGGGAGCCGAGATTAAACCATTAGCACCAAAACCACGTACATACATACCGTGAGTCGAGGAACAAAGATAAGTTTTACCCCAAAATTAGCCCAAACAGAATACTCATAGACAATGACTCTGATTGATCAACCGGTGAGACAAGTCGGCAATTGTACCATCAACTAAGGTTTCTTGATTGTCTAAGATGTCAAATGGTATATTCTCAGGTAAATTCTCTTTTGACTCAACATTTATATGTCCTTTAGTGAGATATTTCTCACTTTAAATAAATAAGTTGCACAAAAAAAGAAATAAAATGAATCCTGAAGACAAAGAAAAATCAAATCATGTCCATTCCAACACCCTCCCACCATCTCTTCTAGCCCAACCCCAACTCCTATGCTTCCTAACAACAAATAAAACAAAAAAAAAAAAAAAATGCACGATAAGAGAAAACAAGAGAGAGGGTAACCCAAATAACCATCATACCGAATTTGGTTTGATGTATCAATTCTCAAAGTA
Source organism: Rehmannia glutinosa (assembly GCA_016081115.2). NCBI lineage: Eukaryota > Viridiplantae > Streptophyta > Magnoliopsida > Lamiales > Orobanchaceae > Rehmannia > Rehmannia glutinosa. Next base: position 66,918 of record JABTTQ020003325.1, read on the forward strand.
GAGATCCCAAAGGTAATACATGAGTCGATGAAATGGAGTTCATGCACACTAGGAGACTCTACACAAATCTTTGGGAACCTTTTCGCAATTTGGAAAGCGATTATTACGATCTTTGCTTTCACTCAAAATGATTGATTAAAGATTTCAATAACCAAAGGATGAATCTTACCTTAATTTTCAAGTCCACTCGGGAACTGTCAGATTGTATGTAACGCCCCGAAATTTTGGACTATAAATTTTGTGCAAATATTCATTTTACCGTATACTCTTTTTTTCCCATAAGAATCATGAGAAAGACAACTCGTTATATCGAGCCATTTTATTTTCAAAGGAACAATAATTATAGTGGAAACAATCGCATAAAATAATTTGAATAAAATTTGATATCATATAATTTTAAAGGACTATTTGACAGTGAAAGACTTTGAAAAATCGCGTACATATTTTTATTTATAAAGACAAAATAGGCTTGTAAATATGTCTCATTCAAAATCAATAGAACCAGCGGAAGCAAATTATAAAGTGTAGAAAATTCGTATATTCATTTATTTCTAAGAAATTCGCACATTTACTAATTTATAAAATAAGTATCCATTTTCGTCTATTTACATAAATAAACTTAGAAAATCATAGTAATTCACCATTTATTATCTCAATTTGAAAATTTCCTAGAAACTGAACATTTGTTCTCATTAACAATCAATTATCACACATAGTCTAACATCGTAGGTACAATACTTAGAAAATCATAATTTGTTTATCAATTTAGTATTCAATTGGAAAACAACATTTAAAAATGAAAACATTACTCCAATAGTTTCATAGGTCATCGTCATTATCCACCGTCAATAACCACCGCCGACTCCTTAACCTGAAAAGTTGGTTATATGTGGGGTGAGCGACACAGCTCAGTGGAGTATAAATTGTCCAAGCTAAATACACAGATATCTCACATAGAAATGCAAATACAATCTAATAGGACATAACATATATCTTTTGAAAAACCGTAGACATAGACTTGGGTGCACTGCAGGGGTTCCACCTGAGGGATACATCGACCCCGGACCTCTTGAGTCCCTGGATCAATAGTGCCTAAGCAACTGTACTACACATTCATGCAAAACAATCTAAGCATTTAATAAGGACAATAAAGTTTAGAAAACAAACTCCACCTCGAAACTTTGTTTGAAAAATAGTAGAATGATTTGATGCAATATCCCTATTGAACTTCAGAGCTCGTCGTCCTCATCGCCTAGCATATATATATATATATCTTAGTTTCTAGAAGTCAAAACTTAACTATTAACCTCAATATAGAAGCACTAAAATAATATTCTTGGAAGCTTACGGTATATTGCTAAGGTTTAGGGTTCGACTTGGTGGGTTTGAACATTACTAAATCTCTGCGTAGTTGGGATCGAATAATATTTTCTCATAAATCATATACTTGAATTATTTAGTATTTTTACAGTAGGTAATAAACTCAAAAATAGATATCATATAAAAATTTCACGAAGATTCGAAAGGTTTAGCTATGAGTTTTGAATTTGTGAAACTGAAATTGCTGTAACACAAAATCCTGCACAACTATGGAAGAAAAATCATATATAAATAAATATAGTACTATAGGATCTGGAATTTTAACTACGTATAATATACATACCATAGTATAACATATCAAAAAATCATAATATTTAAAATTCGTTAACTTTAGGGTTTGAATTTTATAAACTGAAACTTTTGTCATTGCTAAAACTGTAACGTCTTGGAAACTAATTAATATTTAAATAAATATAAGTTATAATGATCTGATATTTTACCACACAGTAGAAACCATTATAATATATGACATATCCAAATCTCAGATATTTTTAAGGTCGTTATATATGGTTTCTAGAATTTATAAATCAGAAACAGAGTATATTCAAGATTTGGAAAGCATGAATACGAATTTCATATAAAATAAAATACAACTCAAAAGCATATGAAATTTTAACTTCATATTTTTAAACATATGATAACATAAGACTTACCGGAGTTATGAGGAGACACTTAGCCACACTAGAGAGCTTAGAAATTTCCCATAGGTCCACCCTGTCTTGTGTGACTGCGTGTGTTTGTTAGATTGCTTGGGGTTCTATGTTGGGCTCACTCTTTTTCACCTTAGGAAAATTGACTTATAGGTTGCGTTTTTGGCCCTATGATGGACCTTTAGAATTAAAATAAATAGGGGAGGGCTTAAGCCCGATGAGTGAGACTTAGGATCAATACGACTTGAGCCCATAAGGATTATGACTAGACCCCAGTTATAGCAATTGTGTGCAATTCTAAGCCATTACGAGAGTTTTTAAGGGACCCATGGAGCGGTTTATGGATTCAACCCATCTTTTTGGGCCTTGAATTAAGCCCAATCTGTGGTTTTGTCATATAATAAGATCAATTTGTTTGGACTCGTTAGGTTTGGCCCATTACCTTGAGTGAGGCCTAACGTGTACACCTCTTGTCATGAAGATGTGATCTTATCTCTTTGTTGGGTCTTGTTCTAAGCCTAATCCTCTTGTCTTAGGGTAGGATATCCATAAACCTTAAATCACGGGAACTTTTCCTTTTTGGTTGACAACACATTTTGGGCTACAAGCCCGCTATCCTAAGCGAGATAGGGCCCCATCTTGTGTCGGGTTAATGCTCCACCTTATGTTGGGGGTAAGGGCTTAGTTGAACCCAATTTATTCACTTGTAGTCTAGGGCTTTGCTTGGCATTGGGCTTCTATATAGCTTGCTTTCCTGGTCTTGGATTAAACCTCTGCTCTCCTAATTCAGTCTATAGGCTTTGGTTTAGGTTCATCAATCAATCTCTCATAAACCCCTAAGCTGAATCTATATGGGGCCTTGTGTTAGGCCAGCTTATGTAGGCTATCTTTCACCTATGGTTTAACCCATACTTTAAACTCTTGTCATTAGGCCCAAAATTCCTTGTAACGCTCTAAGAGGGTAGTGAGGCTTAGATTCCATAGAGTTCAACCCGCATTGGGCTTTAGTTAAGCTACATCCATTTTAGAATAGGATCTTTTATGTAGCCCAACTCATAGGAGAGTTAAATCACTTGTGAACCTATTTCTTCTATTCCTATGATTGTTCATTGATGGGTTTTATCCTTTTAGGATTAGGTTTCTATCCCATATCGTGTTGTGCTAAGCTCATTTCTCTTATTAGGTCTTACCTTTTTGTACTCGTGGACGTTGATTGAATACCATGCAAGTCATTCATTATCCACACATGTCATACATCTTTCATATAGGATGATCTTAGAAAGCACCTAAGTGTTGGACATTTGCATGATACATGTAAACAATAGCCTAGAAAAGAAGCGGAGACAAAGCAAGGCTTTTAGGATAGCGATTCAAGGGGGATCAAGTCTAAGTCCTAGGTGGGAGTTTCTCAACCAATAGCGATAGGGAGCGACTTATATACAAGGAGCTTTGTGAGTAAAGTTGAGGGTCCCGTAAGGTGCTCTACTAAGAAGGAAGGATCGATGAAATTGAGCGAAAGCAATAGGGCACCGAGTTGCATACTTTTTGTGAGAGAGGGGAGATGGGTGAGAAGAAAGTCCCACGCTATGAAAAGCAGAGAGACCCGATTAGTAGATATAGAAGCTAAGGCAAGCAAGGGCATGACGCATCCATTCGACTCAACCAAGAGAAGAAAGGCTCTATTGGTTGTACTTTTGGGGCTACGTGGAGAGAGGATCGGGCTAATTGAAACTTGCACTTTTTCAATGGGGACATGAAGAAGGGGACCAAGTGAGGACAGACGGCTAGAAGCACGAAAGCAAGTTAGTCTATGTTCTATTGTCGGAGAGGTCGGTCCGTGCACTGAACAAGGGCTAGACCAAAGGTCCCGTCCTAGGGGTTAGGTGCTTAGTGAAGGTGGAAGTCCAAAGCTTAATAAGGTGGAAGGCGAAGCGTCGGCATTCCTTTCTTATAACCCGAGCTAGGAAAATGCTTTTTGCTCGCTCGGAGAAAGGCAAGCGATGGCGTAGCGGAGTTTAAGGTAAAGAACTAAGACCATTGTCGATCCCGGACCAAGTGACCTCAGGAAGTCGATTAGGATTAAGTGACCAAGGGGTAGGAAGAAGAAGCTCGATTCCGATTCCTCAGAGAGATGCCGATAATCCGGATGCGAGAGAAAGAGCCCTTTTTTGGGGTTGAAAGACAAAGCACATTTCGTCCATTTGCTCTTTGAGATCTCTTTGTTCTTTCATCGATTTACTTTTGGAAGGTGCTATCGTATAATATAAAAAGGAGAAAGGCTGGTTTTCGCTTTTTCGACTTTCTGTTATGCTATCCGCTGTTCTTAGCTCGAAGGGTAGTGAAGTGACGAAAGGGTATTGATCATGAGGGTATGACAGATCTGCCCTCTTTCTTTGTCGGGATTGCTTTGGCATACATTTGTGAGTGAAGGAGATTCCGATTAAGCGGGGAAGGAAACCGAGCAAGTAGTTCATTTCAAAGCCCTTGAGTGCTTTGGCGTCAATGCGAGAATAAGCGATATTGGTGCTCTTACTGCAATAGAAAAAAGCGTAAAGCGCGGCGATCTTTCTCTTTATTTGAACGAATATGTTCTTTTTTGGAAGCAGGTGCGCGGAATGAAGAATAGTATTCACCTAGCGAATGAAAACCTCCGAAATGATTTGCGAGCACTTTAGTGATAATCTTGAATAAGAAATTGCCCAAGATAATAGGTGCGCAACTAACCTCCACTCGACACGCTTCTTTAGTTTTAGGAATGAGAACTAGAAAATTAGAGTTTAAACCCATAGGTAAGCCGGTTTGAAGAAGTAAACAACAACATCCACCACATCGGCAAGCGACATCCCAATATTTTTGATAAAACAAACCACTTTGAAGCCACGATAATTTTCAATTTTCCTCATCAAAAACCATAGGCGAGAGCACACGCTCAATCAGCAAAAAATCCCTTATTTGCCCCGAGCCGTCCTCCAAGAAAAGGGATGTAAAGTAATCCAAGATATGCGGCGAATGGTCGTCATATCTTGTATATAACTCCCATTAATGTAGACACCCACGGTGTGGATTTACCCGCTCGACTTTAATCTGCGATGAAAGGAGGTGGTCTTTCTCTCGCCATCCCTCCGCCACTTTGCCCGACTCTTGATTTGCATAAGAGCATGTTGCCTAGAGAGAAGCTCGTTAATTTCCACGAGCATCAACCTCATGCATAAATCATCATCCGAGTAACCATGTTCGAGAAATCTCTCGCCGCACATTTGCCAACTCGTTTTGTACATCCTCCGACTACGAAAAACATCTCGAAAACTGTGTATTCAGGACTTAATCCTATGCTTGATTATTAAGTTTCAAAGATACCTTAGCAATAAGATTAGTAGCGACAAAGAGGCGAAACAAAAATTGACAAGAACTCGATCAATTCTAGATTCCACATGGCCACGAGAGCTCCATTGTGTAGACCATGTGAATCTACTCCCAATAGTCGGAATATGAGCGAGGTGGCGGAGTCATCGATCATATTTTGAAAATCGACACAAGACACACGAATAGGAGCAACCCTGCGATTCTTTTGTGAGCACCAAGCACAACATTGAAATCCCCAATCACCAGGCAGGGGACATTGGACACATTGCGCAAGTCGTCCCACAAGTGCCGCGATGAGTGTGAAGTGCATGCGCATGAACAAACCCAATAGAAAAAAACGATTACCCACAATAAAAAGCATTAATCACAATAATTTGGTCCGAAACCAAAGCAATATTATCCACACCAACATTGTTTGAGCGAAAAATCCTTCTATTAGGAAGACCACGGCTCCTAACATTTTCGGCCACAAAAACCAAGCCTAAGGAAGTCCAAAAAGAGTTAGGGATCGTAGAAAGACGTGCCTTCGACTCTGTAATTCCCACCCAATCGGGACGGTGCACTCTACAATGCTCCCGAAGCATATTACGGGGGGATGTCATTGCCAATCCCTCTTATGTTCCAAAAGAGGATGTTCATTGTGCGTGATCGTCGGGGGATCGTCTGTTGAGTCGGCGTTCGAATAGGCTTTCGCAAGATTCCCTTAATAGGTTCTTCATTCCGCGTTATGATCATCGATTCTTGCTAAATCCTTGCCAGGGTTGCAACGTCATCGCTTTGTGAACTATGCGAAGATATATCCGAAGTATTTGTAAAATCGTGCACGGCTGGATTTGTAATAACAAACCTTGACCTCCGCTATTTTTTTACTGTAAGGCCTCTTTGACGAGAAGCGACCTCATGAAACTTAGATAACGACTCACCAACAGGCTTCCTTAGGGGATCTTTGAATATTACGAGGACCCGTGTAAACAACCATCACGTGAATCGGGGGACTTCGATTGTTGATGCACATCAATTTCCACCTCCGTATCCTTAGAAGTCGATCATCCTCATTAAAGTCCGATTATCGGCGTCATTATTAAGCACCTAGAAAGAATTCGAGGTGCTTATCGTTAGCGAGCAAGGTGAAGCAGTTCCATCCGCATGTGCTTTCTCTTTCGACGAAGCCGGCTTCGGCATCGTGGCGGAGGAGTGAGGCGGCGGCGAAGTAGTTGCGGGTGGCTTCTCAAAGCAAAGAAAAGATATTGGAAACCCTAGATTTTTGAGCAAAGGAGTCGAAAACCCTAGGGCATCGAGAATCGTCAGGCGGGCGGGCAAAGAAGCATCGCCGCTAGAAATAGCCGACAAACTTTCCATCAAAAGATGAAGCGGACCGTAGGTGTGAAAAGGGATCATACTCGCGAGAAGAAGAACGAGGAAGATCCATCGCAATTGTTTTGTTTCGGGAAAAAATCGCGTTATCGCGAGAGAGAACATTAGGGTTGAGTCTTTCTTCTTATTGTTATGCAATGTACTCTTTTCCTCTCCTTCGGTTTGATTTGCTCTTTTTCATCCCTACCAAGGTAGGAAAACATCTTCTTCAAAAAAGAAGCAAAATGCAATTTGATAATTTAAGGCCAAAATCCCTTTTTGAATGAATAGTTCGTTTGGATGAATGTGAATAAGGTATACCCCAAGATATATAAAAAGAATATATTCTTTCGTTTGAAAAGTAAGCTGGTGAACTCTATTTTGAGGTTAAATGGGGCGCTAAGACCCATTTATACGACAAAATTAAGAGAGAGAATAAAAAGAGAAATAAATTGAGATAAAGAAAAGCATACTTCTTTTTACGGATTTCCATTTTCAAATAATAAAGTAATTAGAATCCCGGTGGATAAAGACAAGCAAAAAGCAAGCAAGTGATCTTGCCCACTCTTTGCCATATAGAAAAAGTATAAGGTTGAAGCTCGAGAGCGTAGGCAATAAAAAAGTAGAACGCATTCTACTTACGCCAATTCAATGTAAATAAATGTACATAATAATAGAGTGCCAATTCCTAAAAGGAGAGAGGAAGGCTTTATAAAGCCCCTAAACTTAAATAAAAGCATAAAAAGATTTGAATTATTAATTAAAATCCTCCATCCAAGAAGAATTGACTGCTATGAATGAAATAGTAAAAAAAAAAGCGGCGAGACGAGAAGGGGAAAGAGGAGAAGTCAAAAAAATGCCTCTGTTGTCTTATTGATAGTAAAAAAAAGCAAAGTGAGTATTGATCGAAAAAAGGGAAAGGTCGAGGCTTTTCTCATGAAAGCGTTCGCACAACAAAGCATAATATATGGCCGCGCTGCCCCCAAAAATTTGAAAACAATAGACCAGATACGAGCCATCTAAGATTAGGGGCAAGAACAGATAGTAGAGCGAACAAAGTAAGAAAGAAAAAAACCAAATCGAATGGATTGATTTGAAAAGCAATAAAATGACGAACTCCATTATAAATATGATAGAAGAGAACTAAAGCGATAATCTCAACGCCGATTGGGATGAGATTTGATGAATAAAAGAAAATTTCGTATACATTCTCATAGGTGAAGCAAATCAAACCTATTTTCAGACAAAGAAGATAAAAAAAGAAAATGATAGTGGCTAGGAATAGGAAAGGAATAGACCATCGTCGGAGAATCTTCAAAAATGGCTTGTGTGATTGGAATAACATAGTCAAGTAAGCGCGATTTTTCCATTTTCATTTCCAAGAAAGGTTCTTTGCACTAAGTTACTTACGTTTGGCCGACTCGGCCCCACATCAAGGTGTGAGATTCGAACCTATGGCCCTCTGTACCCAAAAGCAGATGCGGCTGACCAGATGCGCTACACCTCGTCTCACCACCCCGAGCATATAGATCCACCCGATCGATGAAGACTCAAACCGAACTCGCCCATCCTTTTGGGCACGAGGGGATGCGAAACCAATCCGAATAATCAACCGCTTTTTTAGAAAATCGCCTCCGGCAAGACAAGATAGGGGACGCAAAAAAGTTGTATAGTGCAAAAGAGCGCTCACATTTTTGGTGACTCTTTCACTTGAATTTCAAAATCCGGCTTGCTCCGCCACGTGTCCTTTGGACCCTTCGCCCGCTTAGAAGTGGATTGAACCAGCGACACAAGGATTTTGAGTCCTTTTCTCTAACGGTGAGCTACGAACCACTTTCCTAAAGTCTGTTTTCTTCATCGAATAGCGCCCTACCTTACCACTTAACTAGTAAGGGAAAAGCCCTTGACTAATAAGAATATATAGGTTTTTCGCTTCTTTGTCAAGCTTTCGAGCGACTCTTTCAGCGCCGCCTAATCCCCCAACATGCTCAAGAAGCGAGAGCCGTCCAGGGAGGCGGACGGCCGGAGGAGCTTGCAACTAGAAAGAAGATAGGCGGTCAAAGAAAAACAAGGCGCAACAGGCTCTCTGCTCCTAGTCACTAAGTAGTGCTATTCGGGGGACTGGACTCCACCAGGAGGTTCTTTCTCTAATGTAATTTTGCCCGCCCCTTTCATTTCCGTGCTGGAGGAAATGGGATTCGAACCCATGATACAATCTTCTTGAGAAAAAGAAAAACGGACACCACTCGGACCTAAGATGGGGTTCAATGCCTAACAAAAACGGCCAAAAGAAAAAGAAATAGAGAAAAAGAGATGTATGGCTGAGGGGAGGAGAGAAAGAACACATGCATAGAGATTCTGTCTATCAGAGATTCGAGATGAAAGGACATCGTTGGCTAAGGAAGAATTCAAGGAAGTCCATTATCGAGAGAAATGGTGATCTCGTCTTGCTGGGAGAGAGGAAGCTTAGGACCACCTTTTCGGCCAGGATAGCGGCGATCACTCGGAATGAACACTAAGCGAAAGCGGCCGAGAATGAGTACCTATCCCTATGGGAATCAAACCCGTGTCTTCGACATGAAAAGACGATGTCCTAACCAGCTGGGCCGAAAGGGACCAAAAAGCCATTCTTCATATACCTCGACTCGAGAATAGAAGTGGTTTGTTTTGTTTATACGCAATTCAAGATTTCGTTTGTGTTCATGTTGGTGATTTCGATGTGAATTCGGCGGGTCGTCCCCGCCTTCCTCTGAGTCCCCTCACCGACCCGGTGACACACCAACCATGCCCTTCTCTTTCTCCGATCATAAAGTCCCCCGATCCCTTTATTTTTCTTTCATCCCCCCTGAATAAGTAAGACCCCGCTCTTTCGAATAAAAAAAGAAAAAAGAGGGGCGGGCGCCCATTTGAAGTGGCGAAGGCCTATGCTACGAAAAAAAAAAGTAGGTTGAGGTTACGAAGTAAGGTCATTTAGTTAAGGAAAGCTCAAACTTATGAAATCGCTTAGTAGTTAAGTTAATTAATGTTGTAGTAGTGAGGCGTCGGTATGGAGTTGCGTCATTTTGTGGATATAGACTAGGCTAAGTGACGACTTCATCTCTTCTATTCTCATCACTTATACCTTACACTTGGTGAGTCTAACAAGGCTCGGTGCGGAGCCTTACACTATGGACCGAGACTACGCAAAGGTAGAACACCATAGAAACTTCGCCGACTTTATCATAAACCTTGATTTCGCTACGTTCAATAAGAACCGGAATAGCGTAAATAGGTTCGTGTTCGCTTCCAAAAAGTCGGTCGTCTTTGCCCAAGTGTAAAGCTGCAGATGACTCTCCAATGGTTCCATTCTTTCTTACTATGCAGGTTAACCCAACCCGAATGGGAAGAAGAGGTCACCAAACTCGATCTACTTTGTACCTTTCTTTGAGCAGACCAATCAGGCATTTTAGAAAAGGGAAGGGAACTTCTCACCGAAGGAGGCGGGAAGCTACCGCTTCTAGAATGGAAGCTTATCCTTGATTTTTTTAGAGCGTATCGCTATTTTGAAATAATCAAAAAAGTTTTTATGGATGAAGTAATCGGAATGACAAATGGTTACGGTTGCGAAAGCGGAGAAAGTCGGGAACCATCGGTTACCTTTTGAATCAAAGTAGCGACGAAGTCTTATGACTAAAGGGGGAAGCTTTGCTTCATAGATAGCCGCTTCCTCGTCCGCTTCTTTACGCAACGAGCTTCTCAAGTGGGTGGCTTGGTAAGCAAGCTACCAAAGATCGGCCAAATCCCTATCAATCAATAATAGGCGAATGGTGGGGAAGGTAGCTTGCTTTTCAATGGAAAGGGGGAATCGCCCTTTCACGGCCGCTCTATACAACTACCTTTCGCCCAACATGATCACGAACGCGAAGACAGAGAATTGCGTAGTATAGGAGGACAAAGCGAACCAACCCCGCGTGTCTGATCGAGAACGATTGAAGAAAGAGAATGGTGGCTCCTTTCGCCCGGGGACATCGTTGGAGAACAATGTCGGGGACGGGGTGAGAACCTTCCGTTGGTTACACCCTTGTTGTGTTGGTTCTTCCATATTTCGATATGGATCTATCTCCATATCATATAGAGATCTATATCTTTCTATCGATAGATAGATCTATTGATAAATGGATATTGATCGCTTTCAAGATCTATGAACAAGAGAGATCCCTAAATATCCATTTGAAAAAGAGATGAATAGATAGGGCGAAGCCGGTGAAGGAAGGGCGCATTAGCGAACTTATTGAAAACTAAAGCAAGAAGGGCCTTCTATTTCTATTTAGATTAGTTTCTTAGTAAAGGCACGTTAGCGCATCCCCTTTCTTGCTCGTTAGCGCCCCCTTTTATTTTTTTGATTAGTTTAGTCATAAAGGAAAGCCCTTTGACAACCTTACTAATAGAAAGGGGATGCGCTTGAGCATGCGAAGAAAGCTCGAAGAGCTTCTCAACATATTACATATTATAGAAAGGTTTGTAGAAAAGGGCTTCTTCAAGTTCCGCTTGTCGCTTTTCATTTTGATAGGAGTAGGTGCTTCTTTGCTCGCTCATTGTCTACTAAATGAGCCTTCACCGCCCGCCCGACCCCTATCTTTAATCTTAAGTAAAGTGAAGTCAAATCAATGAAGTGAACAACCCAACCTCTTTGTTTTGTTTGAAGCTTTGCCGGGAAGCTTCTACTTCTTGAAGCTTTCTTTCCCCTAAGAATTCGAAAGACAACACACTGCAACTAGAGTATAGGAAAAAACTTCTCTTTGATAGCGAGTCATAGGGGAGTTCGAGAAAGGATCGATCATAGATGGAGACTTAAACCTGTGTGGGGGTAGGGGTGGATGTAGCCAAGTGGATCAAGGCGGTGGATTGTGAATCCACCACGCGCGGGTTCAATCCCCATCGTTAAGCCCATCAATAAATGGACCATTTCTTTTGGAGACACAAGACAAACCTAGAAAGCATTTTTTACGCAAGTCATCTTGAGTTCAAACGCATCCAAGCAATTGGTATCCGATTGAAACATAGAAAGCATAGATTCGCCTCGCCTACTTGCTTTGAAAGAAAAAATGGAATGGCCGATCATTCATTCTATGAGCGTTTTTAAGACCTCACTAATCACCCAACCACTTTTGAGTTCATAATGAATGAAATAAACCCCGGATGAAGAGAAAGTCTCCCCTCCCTTTTACTAAACCATGGGGAGCCCCGAGTAGTTTCTAGGACAAATTGAGTTGTCGTGACGATACCTTTCTTAGTGGAAGATCGGAAATTCTCTTCATCACGAGACCGATAGGATCTGCCGTAGACACCGAGAGACCTCCACAAGGTAGGCTAAAAGAGTAAGAGGACAAGAAGCAAAGAGTTATGCTTTCATTTCTTTGTTGAGATTGAAATAAAGTTCTTTAATTTAAAGGGGAAGGTATAATGCACGCTTGAGGCCAAGTCAAGAAAAGGACTTCCTTACTTTTCTTTCATAGTAGTCTTAATGACTAGTAGTTTGAAGCCTTAAGAAAGCGGTTTTTTGGGCACTCGGTTCCTTCGTCTTAAGTAAAGTTCAATTTATTTTTCAATTCGGAACTCTTAGTCGAGCTGATGGCGAGATCGATTTTTGTTCGAGGAAGGAGAGGAACCCACCGCAATGGTGCTTTTACGAAATACGGTCATAGGTGGTTAATACCTTCTTGACACTATCGAACCTAAATCCACTCTCAATCGCTCTTTTTAGGTTGGCATAATATAGAAAGAGAGTGCAAGAAAGAAGACATACCTATCACTTTTGGAACCCTTACTCAACATAGGGTCCAAAACCCGACATACCCTTTTTTTTTAGAGCGTATAAAGGAAAAGAGCTCTTGCATCGTTAGCCGCTTCTCGGCATTTCTGCCCTGAGTTGTTGACCATCACACGACCTCACGGGAGGCCCGCGCCGAGTGATTCTTCCCAAAAACTCTACATGTGATATTCCAAAAACATAAAGATGTGATTTAGTAAATTAGAACCCATTTTGGGGTGCAACCAGGGAACAACTATCAACTAGTTTGAAAAGTTCTTCCATTTAGTAATGGGAGTCATCCGTTGTTACTTTCTAAGGGTATGGTAGAGGCGCTTGAGAAGGTGGACAATCCTTGGTGAAGACCTAACGAGAGGCTGAATTCAAACACACCTAAGATCCACAAGAATCGCGAACATCTATGGAGTGTAGCAAGGATTTTTGAAATCGGCTCTCATCACCTCACTCAATCCTACAGCGGAAACTCGGGTCGAGGCGCTGAAAGCTAGCGAAGAAGCACTTCTTGTAACCAACACCCCATGGATTAGCAAAGGTTTGTTCCGGACCACGCCCGCGTCATTGATCTTTGCCCACTTATTTTGGGATGACTACCACCTTCCTATTGTTGTAAGGAATGAATATCGGACCCTTCCGGCGTTCAACCGACGATCGGGCCTAGTGGTGCTTGCGGCTTTTCCTATTTCGGCTTGGATTGAAAATATTGGACGAGGAAAGGAAAGGCATCGACCTTGAATTCTCATTCAATAACAGAAAAGCTACCACGGACAAGCTATTTGAAGAAGAGAAAGAAACGAGGCGGAAAAGAACTTCTCTAGTAGTCACTTAGATCTTCACCCATCACCTCCCCGTAACTAGTCATTGCCGATTTCCTCAACTGGATAGGATTCTATTTGATAGAAGAATGGATGGAACGAGCTTCCGAGCTTGATACAGCGCTATCGAAAAATTCACTTCACTTTCTTTTCCATTCTTTTTGAGCGAGTTCGGATCTTGAAAAGAGGCATATCGGTCGAAGGAATCATCTTTCAACGGCTACTCAGTTGGCTATCCCTTGTTGGATCGGCCTATCCACCCACTATTTTTAGGAGGCTCGAGAGACCTCGGCTTCATGATCCGATGTGCTAAACTCTTGAACATAAAAGTTCGACTATTCCTCACTCGACTTCCATTCCACCCGCCTGCTAGTCACATCAAAGGCATTCATTCCGGAGTTCTTTGTCGATAGGGAAGAATGTCAAACAGGTCCCGAACGGTCTCGAGTATGCAAGTCGACTTCAATTGGAGAAAGAGGTGGGGTTAGCCCGGTGAAGGCTAAATTTTGCTAATGAAATTCGCAAATACATTGAGGTTACCCTAACTTGACTCTCGACATCGAGAAGATTCCTTGTGAGGCACCTCTTTATCTAGATAGATGGACTATAGAATGCTATTCAAGAGATGATGGCTCTTGGCAAAGTCCCCGGACGCTTCCCTTTTTAGATGCTTCACCGGTTCTTGTGAAGCCATATCATAACATTCTCGAAAGCTAAGCTCTTCTCGATCATGAAGTCAAGTCGAGCCGCAGTTAGGGAAAGCGTTGGGTAAAGCGGCCGTTGAAGCGATCACATTATAGATTAGACTCATATATATATTCCGGGCCTCGTGATCGAGAAGAGCTTAAGTTTAGTGATCGTCCGAGTAGTCGGTGTTAGCTTCTAAGCGCTAATCTTTGAATCAACATGGACCCGAATTCCATCCATTTTGTTTACTCATTCCTCTTCTTATGTCGGTTGCTAAGCCCATACGTAGGCTTTCTTTCCACCATCTTCAACTACGGATGATCGGTCTTTCTCTTAGTGATTGGTCTATATGTTCCTGTTGGCCTAACTGGTGACCACTGGTACGACACCATCCCTTAGTTCGATTCAATACCATCTGTTTAGTCAGTCATTACAGGACGGACTTTGGCACACTTTTTAGCGCAATTGATGACATTTTCTAAGAGACAAGATCCGATCTACAAATCATCCCTTTTATAAGGGATTTTGTCATATCTATCAAGTTCAAGAGCATCGATCTCATCCAGAAAAAAGACAGAAAAAGAGGTTTCGAGCTCTATATTCCGCTTCTTCTTGTCGAAGAGGCATTGAGCCAATTGGGACTCTCTTCGGCTCAAGTGCGAGATAAGATAAATTAGCAATCCCCTTTTATCGAACCCATGTGTAGCTCTTGAGCCTTCTCGAAAAAGTGTGACTAAGTCGAGTCATTCCAAGACGGACGAGAAAAGCCATAAGCGATTTTAGAAGCGGTGAGAGAAATGTCATTAAGAAGAAATGGTGGAACTGATTTATTTCTATCAATTCCGGGAAAATAATTCCCTTCACTAGAAGCGGATGGTGTTCTTGATCAAAGTCCGAGCTCTGTAAGCACGAAATAAGGTTTATGCAGGGCTAGAACCGCCCTTTATTGTGCTACATCAATACAACCATTAGAGCCTAAAAAAAGAGTAGCATAGCTAAATTCCTCACCGAGATGACTTTCTCTCGTTCAGATCGTCCCATCAGAGCGATTAAAAGCATATTTGTACAAAAAAGGTCTTAGTGCTATAATTGAGCGAGCCATATATTAGAAATAGTAGCAACATTTAGCTGATCGCACAACCAAGCCAACTAACAATAAATAGAAATATGGTTGTGCCTCTTTTTGGAGACTTAGCTCAATGGCTAATAGTAGAAGCCTTACGAGTTAGCCACGGGGGAAACCCCAAGCTCTTTCGAACTTCCGACTCTATAAACCGAACTTGTCTAGCTTGCTTGTTTAGCTTGGCCACTCTTTGAATGTGTAAAGTTTGAACAAAGAAGAGTGGTCGATGGCATGAAAAAGACGCTTATCTATAGCCTAGGAAAGGAAAGATGTGAAATCATGCCACCAAAGGTACATTAGCCTGATTCAAAAGAAAAAAGAAGTCCGAGATGGAGAACGAACCTTAATGGAGCTCATTGAACACAACCCTGTGTTTCAAGCTATCGTGTCCGTCATTGTTTATGAAAAAGCGTTCAAATGGCATGCCTATCGACCACCAAGCGCGAACTACTGATCCAATGCTCATGTGCGATCATATATTCGATTTTTATTATTTCTTAAGTGGTGGACGCAAACAAGCGCAAAAAGGCTAAGGTCGAGTGGGTGATAGTTCGAGGACAAAGAGCACCTATCCAATCGAAATAATATGCTTCTATATGCAATTTCTCGTGTCAAAGTTCCACCTTCCTCCACCACTAAATGTGGCCTGCGACCACGGGCTTGTGTGCGATATTGGATTCTAGAATCCCGAGCTTACTACGAAGAGTTCGCAGCAAAAGAGAAAACAGAGACGGAACCTTCCCCCTTCATGCTTTGTAAAAAGCGGCCAAAGCCAAGGTCAAGGCGAAGATGGAGCAAAGACTCCTGGAGATGATTCGGCGAAGAACGAACCATTACCATTCTAAGGAGGGGGCAACACTACTATATATCTCTTTCTTAAGAAGCTATTTCTAAGTTCCACTTTCCATTAGCCGAAGTCAAATGATCGCTTTGGCATTAGCGCCTTCCTACCGTCTCGTTTATGAGCTTGCATCTTGTACTATTCCGCCTCGAAGGACAGGACCAATGATAGACCATGGGAAATAGGAAAGCGACCAATGATATAAGCTCTAAAGCGGGAATAGGTTCGGGGTCTAGCTATTGATCATAGTAAGCTGTCCTTAAGGGTTCGATCGGTCCATATCAAGAAAGTCATTCCGCTTATGGCTAGCGAGCACTTTCTTTTGGTGAATATCCAAGCCGAATGAAATAACCATTGTAAAAGCTAGAGATGAATGCCCAACACTCTCGGACTGATCATCGTCTTTGCAAGAAAGCAAGCTTAGGAATGAATCGAGTTTATGTCCGCTTGGAAGATTGAGTTTTGCTATTTGGCGAACCATACCCCTAGAGATCCGACCGCTTTAGGCCTCGATCCATCCCCATATGCCTCTCCTACCTTTCTTGGTGCTCCATCCCGAAGTCAAAGATTGCCCGATCCATCCACTCCTTAAAAAGGGGCTATTTTCGTGTAATTCATGACTATCCGCCACTATTGAATCAACGGTAGGCAACAACCGATGCGGATAAGATGAGGAATGATCAAAGGCATAATAACGAGAAAGAACGCTAAAGGGGTGGTCCACGATCAGGTCCCTAACGTAGCCATCCTCCAATAATTTTTGGTTCCTTAGACAAGTAGTATGATAGAACCACGTGCTCTAGAAGCCGCCTTATCGTGAGAGGATAGAAAACCCCTACCCGAGTTTTCTATTTATGTATTGGAGTCAAGTACACAACAAGTAGGGTCGATCTCACCTTTTGAGATTGGACATACCGAGAAAGATGAGCATCAACTGGACTAAGAAAGTTGAGAGAAAAAAAAAAAAAGATACATGAGGGCGTAAAAATTAGTCAAAAGATAGACCGAGTCGAACTAAGGGGCGGGTGGTAAGGTATAGGCAAAGTTCGCATGCTAAAGGCGCGCGTAAGCATCAAAGCCCATAGCGGGATAAGAAAGAATCGAGGTGGGCAGGCGGTGGGGAAGATAGTTCATAAGATTTTTCCAAAGAATGATTCTCCAATCGTACATAATACAAAACCTATTTGAAAGTGGGACGACAATGGAGAAAGAAGAGGGTTTTAGGCATTGAGAGGACACATGCTCAATTTTCTACCTCTTCGTTACAATGGTTCTGATGAGAACTACCTAGATCTTTGCATCAAGGTTGGTTGTTAGAGGATGGGGTAGAAATGTAGTTGACGTTTCAAGCTGGATCGATTCGCCGCGAGGACGAATAAAGGAAGACTTTTTTGGAAAGAGAAATCCTATTCCCGAAGACCGCGTTACTTGGCTTAAGCGGTACCTCATAGGGCTGCTTCTTGCCGGACATGGGGGCAGTGTTTTGAAATCTTGGTAGACGTCTCTGTGACTCTCTATGAGAGTTCGTGAACTGCCCAGGTTTATTAAATATTCGAAATACCGAGCACGTGAGTCCTCATTATAGTAGACCTTTGGTATTACCACATCCTTGTGGCGCTCTCTCGGAAGTATCCTACCACTCCCATTTCGAGGTTTGGTTAAGGTTCCGGATGGAAGATTAATCACTTGTTATCATATGGGTATGGTGCGAGACATGCTTACGTCTTCGTGTTCTCCGTATTAGGGTCATGCGGAGCGCTTTGCCACCGATTTCGGTTTGAAGCTCAATGAGGACACGGCTTGTTGACAAAAAAGCTTTTTATCGGGTTAAAACCTCTTTGGCTTATTGCGCGTGGTGGTAGAGGCGAGAGTTTACTTCTCAATCCCATTCGTACCATGTTTACTTCTTTACTATTGATCATGTCTTGGGGCTAATGTCATTGAATTAGCTAATATGACATAGATCGAGAAAATTGTTAAATGCTTTTTTGGGAAATAACTTCTTGCCAATGCTTCAACTTTCGACTAGGGCAACAACTCTCTCTTGCATGTTTGTTGGAATGTACCTCAAATCGATTCACAGGCGGAACCATGAGTCGTAAGCCTTTTTCATGTGCACTAATTTAAAAGCGAAACTTGCTAACATCGGTTTTTTCGAAAAACTATGGAAAGGTATTTATTCTCTTGGTTAACGCTTTTTATGATTTATAGAATCATTTAGTGTCATGGCTATTACTTCGATTCCGATTCTTCTAGATAGAAGTTATTTGATATCGAGTTATTCTCTCTCTCTCTCAGTGCTATTGGTAGGTACTTTTTCCCACAGTAGGAATGCCAAGATGCGAAGGAGCAAATCTGATACAAAAGGGGCCAAAAAGGCTTCTAAACCGCGTAGCTTAAGCTTGGTCGCCTTCGCTAACATGTAGTAATTGGTCTTTTCTCTTTGGTTGTTTTCATGTATCAAATCCAATGTAGTTTTCTTTCTACTTTCTATAAGTATGAATTCGATTTAGAAATCGAAATCAAAATAGCACTAACAACGGGAAGAGCAAACCGCTTTTAGCTCATATTCAAGCTCGAGAGGGTACAACCAATTAGGATAGACAACGGATTTGGTGATTTGATAATAGAATCGGGTGTAGACATAGCAAACCTCCTACTATAAAGAGAGAAGCCCTTGGAGCAAGTATGGAGGAAATGAAAGAAACCTTGGAAGAAGCTGAAAGAAGGATAGTGCGGCTCACAGCTGCTCTCGCGCTCCCCTCATACGATGATAGAGGGGATCACGAGCTTGCTACGCTATGAGAAGAGATCCTATGAGTTCTTTCTTTCTTTTGCATCTTTTCTTAAGAATTTCTTTGATTTTAATACCGGTACTCGGAAGGACATAAACTACAAAAAGCAGATAAAGCGCATCGGATATATAGGTTGCATTTGCCATTGTTAGTCCTATAGCCTAGAGAACATCTAATCTATTATAACCTCTGTCCTTGCCGCTATCGATCGCCAAAGAGAAGAGAGCAAGAGGCGATGATCTTTAAGATGAAAAATAGTCCGCATGATCGTCTGCTCAACCAGAAAGTAAACCCGAAGGGCTAACTTCATAGCCCTTGGTCACGCTAATCGAGGCTTTCACGATCATAGTTACACAACTCCGACGCTAGGCCTCACTCCATTTAGATTGAGTGAGTCATTGGGTGATCTCGCCTCTGGATTGCCTACCAAATGCAATCGGGGACATAGAAAGGACCAGGCCCCTTTCCTTCTATTCTTTCTATTGTGCGCGCGCCTATCCGTTAGTCTTATTCGGTAATTTCCCCTTTCCTAGCCCTCCGGTCACTCCTAGATTTGCTAGTAGGCTGCTCTGTTAGTGTCGGACTTTTGGTACAAAAAAAAGAGGGCGTAGTCGGGAGCCGAGAAGAGTACGTCTTTCTATATGCCCAATAATGGCTCTCTCCGAAGGGCCTCTCCAATAGAAGTTAGTGCATAATTTGCACAAATATGAAATAAATTTAGTAATAGTAAAGGTCCGCCCACCTCGATAAGGAAAAAACTATAACTCATGTTTAATTCACCATCCAACAAAATGGTACGAGGTCAAACTTCATCTAATATTTCGTTAGGTAAAATGAGATCTACTTATAAGGATACACAACTCTCATCAATAGGTTATCAAAGTGTAGCACCATCACGAGTATCATATACTAAACTAAGAAGGATTTAATACAAAGTTTGCAAGGATTAAGGATGGTCTCGGGAGTCATTCCTCTAATTTTAGAGAATAAGCGAGAAGTTAATTCATGCATTAAATTAAATAATAGATACTCGGGTAATATCCCAACCGAGATCAAGGTTAGGCGGAATAGCCAAGACCTGGGGATAGCAATATCCTGGATTCTTGGAGCAATCTTTGTTGGTGGCTTGCTTTGCTTGGGTGGTGGATAAGGAATCCCCGCTATCAATAAGGCTTTGGGATGGATTATCCACTTCGCACACAATGCTAAAGAACATAACTTTGCTTATTTCGAGCGAATGTCAAAATCTCGAGAATAGAATATGGGCTTCACCAATTGCTTGTGTTTGTTTAGTCACGCCGCGTCTAAGTCTACGGTAAGACTGCGCTGCCACAACTCTCTCTTTCTTTGATAAGTTCACTTCAATAATTTCTCGTAAGGAATCAAAAGAATGGAATACCAAAGGGAATGAAATACTACGAAGATGCGGCGGAATGTTGAGAATGGGAGCCAAAGAATCTAACTTGGATTGTCATTGTCTTATCGTCTGTCGTCATTTGCTACAACTAACTCAAGTAGATTAGGGGCTAAGCTAATTCGAGAATAAGTCGTGAGAGAGAAAAAAAGGTGGAATGGAATCGGTAGTGAAGCCGGGACGTCGAATGCTACTCTAGAGCCGATTCATAAAGAACCTCGAAATACACATCGAATTCGGTTCAGTGACCACTTTCTCGACTCGGCATTTTCGGAGGGAAAGTTTCTTCGGTCTGCAGGTGAGTTCATGAATCGGGATGGAGAGCCACCCATCCTAGGTATGAGTCACGTGGACGCCTGCAGAGCATCTTCTTAGGAAAGAGTCGGGATCTTCTAATGTACAAAGATCCCCTAAGGGACTTTCTTTAGATCTTTGCTCCTTCGGATAGGATAGATAGTTAGCTTTTGTGATTAGAGAAAGATTAGACTATACATGGGGTTCCCAAGTCTTTCTAGGGGAAGTTCATTAGACATCTATTCTCCCGAAGGCAAAAGGAAGGCTATGCACACGGCTAAAGTGGGTGACGAATTCGCCGGCGATGATAGGAAAATCCTTCTTAAACATATATCTTTCTATCAGTGCTATGTCTTTGGCATGGGCCAGTCCTTCACTAACGAATATGTCCAACCGGTATCGAGATATGGCCTGATTTGGGAATCGGTGTCGTGTCAAGCAATCCATCCGACTTTGGCGTTCTGACGCTTTTCAAATCGAATCTCTTATTCCTTTTCAATCGGATGACTTCACTACCTTACCTTGAGAGGGGTCTTCTAAGTTTCCAAATAAATGGGTTCATGAGCGAGGTTCTATTGAATCCGGTCTTAGTCGGCTGGGCCTACGAAGCGGGATATTATTTATTACTTGATCTCCCAAAACAGGGGAGATTCAAACTATATAGAAGGCACCGGCCCATTGGGAAGCTTGGAGAAAGGTGTGCCTCGCTTCCTAATGACACCAAGAGATTGTTTGCAAAGCGGGAAGGGCCTAGCTCCAATGATGGATACTACAACTTAGTTGACCGAGGTTCAAGCATCTAGTCCATTCGTATTCGAGACATCTCGACTAGCATATTCAGAGTTTACAAGGAATCACCGGCTACCTTAAAAAGCGGTTGAGCAAAGAAATGAATCAAGACAAAGCACCCAAATCTATGCCAATTTTACCCACTTTCGTTCAAGTGTCGATTTCACTCCTCGGCTTGAGTTGAGGTTGGTTTACGATCGATCCTTGATTACGTAGATTCGTATGCCTATTTTTTGATTACGATGAGAGTAATACAAGGTAAGATAAGAGGTTATCTTACCTTGTATTACTTGTATTATAAGATGTTCTAAACACAGGCGGCCCTTATCTCACTGTCAAGTCTGAGATACGAGGAATGTGCTAACCCTGTAGGGTTCTAACAAGATAGAGAACCCATTAGATCTATCTTTTTTGCTAGGGAAGAGCGTAACGTTTACTAGTTTCCGTGGTTTCTCTTTCTTGCTCCTATAGGTGGTGAAGATTCTTGAAAAGTCAACAAAGGGAGTGACTTGAATTGGAGCTTGAACCCCGTAGTAGTACCCGCTGCGGGAGTAGTATTGTCTGCCAAGATTGTCTTTCGAGCGTAACCATGGATGTAAACCTGTCCTATCGATTGCTTGTTGTTGTTTCCCCTGTCTAAGTTAGTCCGCTTATTCTCATTATTAAATATTTAATGGGGCGTCGAGAAGGCGAAGGTCTACATTATCAATGCCGACACATCTTACAAGGTAATCGGCCTGGTTTCACAACTATTATGTAGTCCCGTTTACTCTCCACCGTGCATGAAGTACATGTGAGATAACCGGGAATAAAGAATAGATGGAGATATCCAACCCTTTAGTGTCCACGAAATCAAATAAATTATGAGGACACTAGAGATTTTATTGATCCCAAGACTTGCTTGGGTAACATTCTTGGCCTAAAAATAGAGCGGTTCTTAGAAAAGAAGAAGGTTACGAAAACAAAGAAGATAGAAGTGACTCGAGAAGATCAAAGTTACGTGTGTGAAGGGGCTCGGGGTAGGCGGGCTTTCACGAACCATACGAGCATAGGCGGGCGGTGAGGCTCGAAAGAGCTAGCGGGGTGTTGCCATTACGAGAGGAGGGCTACATCTCGCGCCATGTGCCAGCGATGTGTGCCCGATTAGTTATCGGATTCGAATTGAATCGTGGCGAATTCACAATCTGGCTGCCATCTCGATCGATGATTGACTATCGATGACAACCAAACCGAGATGAATGACTTGCTAAAGAAAGGGGACAACTTTAGAGTTGCGGGCCGGTCTCTCTAATTGAATAAGATACCCGTCTCGAGATCATATGATTCTTCCCCTTAGCCCGTTCCTCTTCTATGGATTTTCTCTACCTACGGATATCAAAAGAAAAACTAGGATTCTTACTCCTTGAATTTTTTTCTTTCTACGAGGCTACCAAGACTAAGAGCCCTCTATGATGATTATACAGGAAGCTAAAACATAAAACTTTGACCGGGTTGTAGCATACGCCGTTCACGTTCATTTGGGCAAGGTCGGATGACCTAAATGCAGAAAGGAGCTCACAAGCAATAGGATTCGAAATCAATCGAACCACTTTGACTTTTTTTGTCCCTATAGTGGGAGGCATGCCAACTATTCTTCGTGAAGAACCACTCGCTTAGAGTAGAGTTCGGTCTTTGCGAGGATAGCTATGGTCATGATCTACGGCCCAATTTTAACAGACTTGGGGTCTTCGACAAGGGGACCCACTATCCTCTTTTCTAGTCATTATTGTAACCGAGGCGCTAAGAAGATTGACTAAGAAGTTGGAGGAGAGTGGGCAAACCCTAGCTTCCTGGGTTTAGATCTATAATAAATAAGGATCGAGTCTACCTACGCTAGAATCTCTTTTGCTATCGAGTTCTTACTCGAGGGATATATGATCTATAAAGAAAGCGTGCTATCGTAAGGTTCTTAGTCCTCGCTTCTTTTTCCCTGACCTTTTAGGACTCATTCTACCGTAAACCCTATTCACAAGGAGATAGTAATCCCAGGCCTAAAGGAAGCAAGGTGAGGATAGAAGAAGGCAACTGCCACCAAGTAAGCCCCTCTTTCTCCTTGTCGGTCTAATTAGGCTTAGGTATTCTATCGGGCTTGACTATACCTCCAAGAGTCGGCTACTTAGCTTAGACGGACACAATTTTGGACCTTTGTATTGTGGAGATATATGTACAAATCTTTATTGAATCTTTGTTGCCCGATTCTTGAAGGCGGGTCAACCTCGGGAATCCCAGGGGCTAATCCCTACTTTCATGTTCGATCCTCTATCTGGTTCATCCCACGACGCTAGAACAGGTTAAGTGGCGCTCTTGACCTCGATTATGTCTTCCGCAACGTCAAGTAATTGGAGAATCTCGACATTTGGCGCGCATCTGTTCAGTCTCTTCTTTTTCCGTTTATTTCGATTTCTATCCCGGTTAGATCATGGGATGACTCCTCAAATCCTTTGCTTTCTTTCATCTCTCGACAATGGGCTTTTGCCAATCAATATCTTCTTACTTTCTCAAATGAAGGTCGTCTCGGATTTAACTTGACTTTGGGTCCCTTCCTCGATCAAAGAGCGGGGCGATTAGTAATCTATCAATCCACCGTGGCTTTCTTTCTCCAACTTCTTAGCCCCGATATTGGGGATTTCTAGTGACCAAATTTCACTTTCCGTGATAGCTTGTGATTCCGAAAGACGGGCGGACTCACTTGCGATGGCAAAAGGACTTGAAGAGTGAGGGTTTTCTTGATTCTCGATTAAAGATAGAATGAGAAATTGATCCCGATTCCATTTCCTTAGGTAGTGCCGAGGTCGATACTCTTTCGCGCTTGGTGGCATCTTTCTGTCATATCGTGAGGGCTTGGGTTCATAATGTTCTCAATCGAAATGAAATATGAGATCGATCACCCATGCTCATGAAGGTCAATAAGTAAAGTCACTATCTCATATTCCCCAGAAAACGGGTCTCTTTTCTAGTCTTCCCTCTTTGCTTGCCGATCATAGTAGCAATAGTAGAAACTTCTTCCCCTCGTCCGTCCCCTTGGTCACTCCATTCCTAACCCGATGATAGATAAAATATCATAAGATAACTAATGGAATCTTCCAACTTCAAATATCGTATAAAAAGAGTGATTTTTCACAGGCTCAAAGCGATCGTAGTAGAAGTAGAGGTGGCGGGGCAGGGCGGACTTTGAGAAGTCATCAATACGGCTAATCAAAAGGCTCGGCACTCACCGATAGGGATCTTTTTCACTTGAAATATGCTTCAAACATCAATCGAGATAACATTAACCAATCCGGGATGTAGTTCGAGGGCATAGCGAGAAGAGCGTAGCAAACATCGGCAGAGAGGAGAACTCGAATGCCCACTCGAGATCGAAACCTCTCTTTGCTTTGATGAAGAAATCTATCAAGAAGGATGACTAGGACTAGCCTTTCTTGGCTTTGTTTCTAGGATCGGAATACAACCAAACCAAGTGAGCGGCTCGGGATAGAAAGTTTCCAAGAGCTTAGTGGAAAGGTCAAGTGCGAAGCGCTAGTTCCATGCCTTCTACTTAGGAAAGCCCTCAATCTTCAAGCCCCTTTACTAGGTTGGGGCCCAACATTGATGAATCTTATCGGGTTTGATTTCAACCCCTAATGAACCTGGCACCTCTCTTGCATAAAGCCGAGGAAACGAAGCTAAGGAAAAGGCATTGGATGGGATGACTCTATCTAGGGGCCCAAATGCCACTCAATTTCAAAGGTGAGTAGTGTAGACACTTGACCGATAAGTTGTGGAGCGTGAAGCCAAAGACATTACAAGTACTAAAATGACAAGCGAAGTAGGATCGATAGCCACATACTATGATTATGAATAAAGGCCCTAGCCAACCCCGATTATGGGTAGGCGGAAGAAAAGGGTATTCTACTCAAAGACCCGGTCGGAAAGGGAAAATTCTATCTGCCGATTGATCAGGAGTTGAATGCAATCTTTTAAGCATAGCCTCCTCGATTACGGCATAGAATGGATGAGCGCTTATGAGTTCCCCACTATCGAATCATCTCATTTTCTATTCCGAGCATTGAAAGTGAAATCAAAAGACATCAAGGCCTAAGTCGGACAATGATGATCTTCTCTTAAAATAGCAAGAATATCTTGTTGAGGACTACGCACCCGATAAAAGGTCGACACGAGTTAGTCCGGGAAGATGCTTACTATTATTGTGTCAGGCCTTACTCGGACTTTCGTGGTAGAACACGAAATGCACTTCGCACCTCGCCTAGGTGTCTTTGCTATTGATTAGTGCCCTATCCAGCCCGTGCTAAGGCAAATGACTTCTCTTTCTACTTGGTAATATCTTGAATCAAAACCAAAGAGCACTTATTTGAGAACAACCTACTTTCTTAAACGAAGGAAGGGCGGTGCGAGGCATACTCTTCGATAGACGGAAGGATTACCACCGACTTGAACCTTTGAGACCTACTTACTCCTGTAAAAAGTAGTAACCTTTCCCATTAGCAAAGAAAATTCCTCCATCATTGAGAGTTCGCTTGACTAAAGTTCTTTCTCATTCAAGTATGCTTCTTTGCTAAGCAGAACTCTCTTCTCTTAGACCATGTTTGAAAGCGCAGGTCTTGGATAAGATCCATTGAAGGAAGGGTGTGAGAGAACAATTAGTGAAGAACAAGGCGAAAGATCAAGGTTTGAATCAAGATTCAAGTCGACAAGGCTGCGAGAGGAAGCTCCAACATCGAGAAATGGGTCGAATCTTAAAAGGAAGCCATGGTTGAGCGAGGGCCAAGTAGAATTCTCATCATATTTGGATTCTCCCATCGGTTAATAGAGGCGGGATTCTAGGCAAGCCAAACCAAATAAGGAGTGTTTCAATCTTTACCTCTTTTGTGTCGGCAATCATAGGGTAAGCCCATTTCATGGAGAAATTACATGTTGGGCAGGCTAGTTTGCCGATGGTAGGAGTCCACATGGTGGCGGCCATTTTCGGCCAGTAGAACGAATAAGATCCAATAGAGTAGCCGACATTGCAAGCTCTTTTCTTTACCAAGGAGAGCTTACTTCCGGCCCTATTGACTTTATCTCGAAGCGGGTTGATCAATGGTAGTGCTTGGAGCTTTTCTATACCTTAATTGAATTGCCCTACTTGAATCTGTCTTTTGTGGGACGGGTCATATATGAAAGGGATTTTAGAGAGACATAATGCTATCGAACCGCTATTCCACATGCTACCACTTTGAAGCTTCCTCTTTATCCGCCCATGCAAGTTAATGAAAAAGATTAAAGGAATGTGAACAAGGCCTTTCGAGACTCGAGGTTTCTAAGAAAAGGGCTTAGGCGATTCTCGGGTAGGGTCAACCATTATTGATAAATATGTTAGAATGAAATTCCCGAGAAAAAGTGGAATCTTTTGATTAAAGTCATGCTATTGAGATCCTTTTAGAAATAAGGATGCTCGAGTTTGAGTCTCACATCATGGAATTTCCCAAGATATGAATGCTCGAGTTCAATGGGTATGGAAAAGCCTCTCTTACTATAAAGTACGTAATGGAGAGACCAAGAGAAGTAGGAAATTGGGCACCTTAGCCAATTGTAAGACCTCGAGGCATCCTCCTTAGGACATGACTCGGGAACAAGACTATTTTTTCTTTCGGAATCGGTTCGAGGTCGATGTAAGGTATGGCCCGAAAAACGCACGAAAATCATAACATAAATACGTGAGAGGGCGAAACTCTTGATCCTAATCCCGAGGGGCGTCTCTAAATCAACATTTGAAAGACCACATCTTTGTCCACACATGTCTAAATCCCATAAAAAAGATTCTTTTTGAGAAAGATCTTTTTATTTATATATAACCTTCACCGCATTGATGACTAAGAAGCTTAGATGAGACATTTTCCGGAGGAGGTCCCGGATGGCTTTTGCCTTTCTCGCTCGATCATCGGCTCTTCGCAAAGCTGCCTCACCAACTACACTGGTCAATCTCGTTTATTGCATGACCCAACGCGAACTAAATACCATTGATCAAGAGGTGACTTTCATGATGGATTTTCCTTTTTTTCACCTGCTATTCGTGCTATCGCGCTTGTCATTCTTCTTACGCGTTACATATCCAATTCGAGTGACCATTCATGTATAGTGGAGGAAGGTGAGCTGAACCCGTGCCATTAGGAGCTCTTTCCCACTTCTTGTTTGGATGAGCGAAGACAACAATCAATCGTACTCAATGGATTGATTGGATGATTGAGGAATCCGTGAAAGCAAGGTATGATATGGTTGCTCAACTAGGAGAAGATTGGACGTTACCTATACTTCCATCTTCCTCACCTGGTAATCTAGGTTGGATTCTGGGTAAACTGATGGTGGGTATCAATAGATATCTTTTCCACCTAGGTTAAAAGGGTATGCCTCTATATATGCTACACCCATTCATAGACCTCCATTGGGCATTGTCTCATTGATAGCAGCTAAAGCCGGCAAAGAAGGACAAAGCGCACTGATGGGCGTGCTAGGATAGATTGATTCTACTTTGCGTGCTAGGGCGTGGGCCGGTGTTCGCCTATTTTCTTAGCTTCACCGCAAGTGTACGGATCAGTTTATAGAATAGGGTTTGCAAGGTCGAATCCACAGGGATTAATAAATTAATGTACTAAGTATTGGATTATAATAGTCCTATTTTTATCTAAACTATCGAAATTTGAAGGCTTGGTTTTATTACTACTAAAGCAGAAATTAATCCTAAAATAACAAAGTAAAGAGTGATTAAAAGATCAAGTATGAATGGATGGATTCCTGGGTTATGGTTTCAATTAATATCCCACTTTTATGCTCAGGTTAAGCAAACCAAGGTTAAACGTATTCTTCTCTATAGACCAATCACCAAAGTAATTTACCCCCTCTCTCGAGATGTATGTAAAAGCGTTGATTGGAATATCTATGTTAGCATCTCTACTCAACATGAGATATCCAACTCCCAAAAGTTCAAAAGATTAAAAGATCTCACAAATATTCACAGACTTCTCAATCATGCAATTTATTTGTGTCAAGTACTCAAGATCTAGTATTGAAACTCATCGGTTAGAATTATGAATCAATACATCAAACAAGTTTAGATCAAAGGCCTTTTGATAAAACAAGAATTAAAGCAAAGTACTTGAATAGAGAAAGAAAACATTAACTTCAATTATCCTTAATCATCACATAAAAGTGTTTATTAATTGTAGGTCCCAAGGGGTGTAAGTGTAAGGTTTAGAAGGAGGGGTTGAATAAACCTTACCAAATTTTCGATTTAGTCCTTTTAAATCTCTGAGTTCTACAATTGTGTCCTTGATGGACGATCGAATTAGTCACTCGGTAGAGTTAATCGCTCAACAGACTCAAATTCGGTGGTACATTATTAATAGAAGTAACTCAATTTGTTGGCTATAATTTGACTCAATTTGTGGTTTTGTTTTCATTGGAAGACTTAACACCCTTAAGTATGATTAAGCAAGATTTTAGAGCTTGATTTAGTACTTATAAATTTTATCAAATGGATAGCAAATTTATCACAGATATAAGCGATTAAAAGTGCGAGAATTTAAATCTTTGAAATGTAAATGACACAATATAGTTTTTATAGAGGTTCGAAGATGGGGTAATTCTTCTACTCCTCTCTTCTCCAACTCTGGAGGAATCCACTAAGTAATGATCGGTTTACAAAGTGGTAAGTCCGATACAAGTCTTGATCACAACGGCCGACTTGATCCTTAGGGACTCGATCCCGAGACGCCTTGATCACTCGGTGGCTTCTCAAATGCGACTCGGCCTTCTTCACAATGTTTTGCCTTGTTACTACTGACTCACTTGCTCAAGCTATTTGGATTTGATCACGAAGCCCTCCAAAAGCTTAAGACTTGGTTCAACTTGAACCTTTCTACAATCCTTCCCGGAATGTAGACCCCTTGTTTCGATATTTTCCTCTTCAACTGATTGAAGTTCTCTTTCCTTCACAAGGTAAGTGTTGGATTGATGTACTTGAAATGAAGGCTTGAGGATTGAGAATGTTTGATTTTTGATAAGCTTGTATATCTCACGTGTGTGTCATTCACCTTTTCTCAAACAAACTCCTCGGCCTTTTATAGTGAACTTTCAAAAATTTGCCCGTTGAAGAGATAGGCTTATTTTTGAAAGTCACTTTGCGATCGTTGGCTTGCAGTTCTTGGAATTGCCATTTCCTCGTATGAATTGTTCTTTCACCTTTTTCGAGTTCGACACGGTGTAGTGCTTCCCATTGGTTCATTCCTTTTGCACACAGGGACCGAGCACTCCAAGAAAGGTGGTATGGAGATATTACTTGTTTAAGTAAATCTCTTGATTTACGTGCAACGGTTCTTTCACGATTATCTCGACTTGATTGCATTTCCTTGCTTTCCCCAGGTGACTTAGAGTCGACTTCCAATCATTGGATGACTCTTTCGTCACTTCAACTTGAGACTTGGCTTTTCTTGAGTTGACTTGGTGATGCTTCACTGTTGCATCTCATCCGCTTCTTGATCGAGTTCTGTCTGCTCTTCTTTGCCATACTCATTGTCTCTCGTGAGTTTTCCTTCAAGTCTTGATTGTCTTCTTGCATGTTAGGCGTAGGCGACTTAACTTTCGGCTTGGCGACTCTAATTGTTACAATACATTTTATAACAAGAATTGGGGTGCCAACTTTCTATTCTAAGTTTTACATGGCATTCATCAAAATCTAAACAATAAAATTCCTAACAATTTCCCCCTTTTTGATGATGCCAAAACTTAAATCATTCAAAGATGCAAACAAGAATGATACATACGGATAGTGTATTGACATAGAATGTATGCGTGAGAATAGATCTTTTATTGATCATATCATTCTGTTCTTTTACACAATGTTTACAAGGTGTATCGAGCACATATTTGTCTACATTGAAAATAAAGAATTCATAACTTTATTACAGAAGACTTACATTGTATTTATTTACAAGATAAAATACACGAAGGGTTGGACATCAACACTTCATCTCCTTTTCTCTTCTTTCATCTTGATCAAGCATCTTTTCTCTTCTTCTCGTCATCACCGCTTTCTTCTTTTTCTTCTCATATGCCTTCATGGCGACTTCATCTCTTCTTAATCTTTCTGTCTCTCCTCCCATAGATGAGTTTGTCTTTTGTTCTCTTCTTCTATTCTTTTTGCATACTCGGCGTTAGTTTTGCCACTTTCAAATTTGCCACTTGGTCAAGCCCCCAATGAGATCCCTCCTTTCTTTCCTGGATCTACGTATTCAATATTCTTGGGGCGAGGCCTAGGTCCAAGCTTCTTCCTCCACTCTCGCTTCCCCTACCTCGGGCGTATCTTTGTCATGGGGTCTTCTTTCGGTGAGTGCCAGCGGAGTGACCAGCAGAGTGACCGCCGGTTGTCTGGCCGCTTGTCGGCTTCTTCACATAATGTGAGACCCTTTTCCCAAGATCTGAGTCCCAAGCTTGAGGCCATGGACATATTTGCAAAGTATCCCTCGAATCGCGTTTTGAATTCATCGGTGATCGTGGCTCTGTCCCGACATCCGAGATGGCATAGGTGTCTCTGTCTCTTGGAATGCATCCATGTTCTTTCAAGATGTTCATCACCCTGGCATCCATTCTTCCTTCCACTTCCTTCATCCCCGCTTCAATTGATTTTCTCTTCTCGGCCATAGATACAGCAGAGTGTTGGAGTGGCGAGTCACCATAGGGAGTTTCTTTGCTTATAATGTCATTGTGTGACAGGACCTTGTTGGGGGGTTTGTGCAATCATCAATGTCACATCTCGTTGATCCTTCCCCCTCAACATGTTTTCCTTTTTCTGTTTCAAGACTTCCTCAGGTGATTTTCCCGAAATTTGCTCCTTTCTTTCGGCTTGATTTTCTTTGCTTTAAGGTATTCCTCTTCCCCTTTTTGGCATCATCAAAGGATAGAGGAACCCCAGGGAACATCTTTGGCAAGCATGAAGTCGAAGTCTTCGATGGTTGAATTCGCTTCAAGTCTGCTGCGTTGTATGCAAAGACGGAATTGAGCGAGTAGCGTTGGATTCTCTGCTTTGAAATCGGCTTCATCTCGGCCATGAGAAGGCTGAATTTTCTTGTCATGTGTTCTTCCAAACTTTGTAGATCATGTGTATGTTGCTCACGCAGCAGCTTGATCTCGGCAGTGTGAGCTTCATGCATATGCTCAATGTGCTCTCTCGGCTTTGTCTTTGCATCGGTATTTTCGACTCTCCACACCAGCATGACTTATTGAACAATTGTCGAAGTATCTCACTGTTCCACACGCATTGTTTCTTCTTTGTTGCCACCATTCCCTTATCCGAATGTTATGCCTCTTAAATCATTTGTAAGGGTGGCATCTCTGTTGTCAATCGCATGTCCAAAGAGGCTGATGCCTCTCCATCCTTTCAATCTCGGCCAAAGAGTGCATTGAACACTTCTCGCTTTGGTGATTCTTCATGCGGTGATGGCCATACAACATCGAAGTCATAATTGGCTGGAACAATGGTGTCGATGGAAGAACAGGAGCTGGTGCAGTGATAGCGTGCTGTTCGTTTTTCGATTCTTCGTGGAGTTCGGTATCTCCGGCGAAAAAGGAAAGATTCTACAAAAGAATCATCACCGCCAAGCGGGATACGTTCGATGATGAGTGGTGCGCGTGAAGTTCTTTTGGGAATCGATCCTGCTGACTTGAGGAGCTGAGCGGTAGTCTCTTGTTGTTTGGGTTACGTTGTGCGAAGAGAACTTGTTGAGCCTCACCATTTGTCTTAATGACCGTTGGTCTCGGTGATTTCTCCATTTGATGGCGGGTCCTCGGCCTTATCGGAGCGTCATCGGACGATGATGAGATTTCCATTGGTGGCTCATCATCAAAATTAAAGGTTTGACGAGTAGTCTTGGGATCGGACTTGCTCGTGCTTGGAACATCCTTGGTGAGTCTTTTGGATTTGTCATGGGGATGACTTAGCTTCTTCTTCGCCTTCCGATCCCGGAAAAGTGACATCGGGTTGTCTGGGAATCATGAAGTGCGCTGATCTCCTTCTCGGATGGGTCGATGATACGGGAGGGATGTTCTCTACTTGACTACTTTACCCGGGAAGTCTCAACCTCCCGTGGGCCTTCATTTCCTCCGAGTAGTCTCTCTCTGCTGCGAGGTCTTAGTCCTCCCTTTCGACGATGTGTTTGTCTTAGGGTCTTCTACGATGGCATCCATTGGAGTCTCAACCCCATGGATTGCACTTTCATCGCCAGTGTTAACTCCCAGTACATTCCTTCTCGTGCCTCATTTGCATCGCTAGCGTCATTAGCCTTCAGAGCGATTTGTCACCTCAGAGGTCTCAATCATGCGAGCCGTTGATGGCAACTTCATTGTTCTTCTTGTGTTTGAGTTTTCTCTACTTCGCCTCCCTGCATTCTTTGTGGAGTCATCTGCGACATCCTCCGACCTTGCTGCGGTGGAGGGAGTTTCCCCTCATTTGTCACACCGGTGAGTGACTTGGAATGGGGTCACTCGTCTCCAAGCTCCCGCTATTTCGATTGATGGTTCATTGCCGTTGGGGCGGTGGTAGCACACCTTCAATAGGGGTTGGCTCGTTGGGGTCCCCACTATCCCGGTTTCATCGCCAGACTCCTTATTGCCTTCTTCCGAGTGGAAGGGAAGTGGTAGCGCAACAATAGTGGCTATTTCTTTGAACCACTCCCGTTGGATCGATTTCGGTGTGTTCGGAGGACTCTCCTGGTCCCTCCATTAGTCTTTGCTCGTGAAGGATTCTTGATTCATGCAATGCTTGCTGCATTTGCAATTCTTCCGCGGGCAGCGGCGAGCATTCTCCAGGTTCCTCGTCACATCGGAAAAGACATCAAGGAGAGGATGTGTGTTACGTAGTCTTTGGAGATAGGGCGGATCTTGCCTTCTCTCGTGCTTCGGCTTCTTCTTGACTTGCTTTTCTCTCTCCTTGTCCTTGTATATCTCGCAGGATGTACGTGCGATTGTCTTCATCCAGTAGGGAGCACAGTGGTTAATCAAGGAAATTTAGCGATTCCTCTTCTTCTATGAACTCGGGCCGTTGGGCTGTTCCCCCGACTTGCTCAACTTCCATTTCCTCCACTCACGCAGACAATTTTGGATGTGCGGGTAAGGTGGAGATAGGATCATTACATCACTATCCGCTCCGGTAGGTTCTTCTTGTGCTTTGTGTGAGCTCTGTTTGTGTCTTGGTTGCCTCTCTGTGATCGCTTTGAGACTTGGCATGTTTCATCAACTACATCCGGAGACTCTACTTCTTGATGAGTCTCCGGTATTTGTGCTAGTGAGTAATCGACTCGGTGGTTTCTCTGTTCGGATTTCTTTACAAGTCTTCGTCGTCTCTTAGTTTGTACCGAGGAGGGATTTACAGTTCGAGACGGTGTCCTCTAAGTCTTGGCGGTGGGGCGTGCGGTGTTTGTTTCTCGAGGAGCGAGGCCATCGTGGCTTCTCGGTTCTCCTCTTTTTGACGATCGGAGAAGGTATTTGTGAGTCCTTCTCGACCGCTGCCTGCGGGCGATGGATACGGGCTGCAGGCGGGTGACTCTGCAGGGCGGTGACTCGCTGCGGGCGGGAGCATGTTTAGTTTTTCTTTGCTGCGGGTGCAGTGATCTTAGCAAGTGCAGGGGCAACTTTTTCTTCTTAGGTGGAGAGGAAGCAATTTGTATCTTGGTCGGTGATTCCCCCTCTCAGTGTCGCTCTCTTGGCGTAAGCTCGCTTCGAGCGCCGGAGAGGTTAGCTCGAACATCCTCTTATTAACATGGAATGCTTTCCCATGTCTACAAGAGGACTCCTTTCACCTCCAATAGCCGGCCAATCACTAGGCCATATCCAAGGGATCCTCCAAATGACCCATCTTCTTTGAAGGACTTGTTCCCCACGTTCTGGCAGAGTCGGCTGTAGATAAACTCAACCCAGTTTATCTTCTTTCCTTCAATGATTGCGGCCATTACAATCAACTTTGCCTTTGTGATTGGTCAAAGCGCCAAACTTGATGTCGATACTTTTGGCAACTATGTCCAACGACTTGTGATAATCCTCCTTGTGATCTTTTGTTTCTTTGTGTACACTATTTTATCAAAGCAAAGTCGGACTTGGCTATTTCTTCCAAGCATCGGCCAAGTTGACATCAGCTTCTTTAATCTCAGATGCTCCTTCTGCTGGTAGTGAGCAATGCTCAGCCAAATCCTTGGCAGTGATAGTCAGCTGCTTCCCATGAACAGATGACTTGATTCCTTCATCGTGAATCTCAGCATTCACGTAGAATTGTGCGACCTCCTCCACATAGGTCATCGGATAATCTAGCGTTAGAAACGGTTTTAATCCGGACGTTTCCAACTTCTCCACGATTTTCTTTACCAGGGTGTCATCGGACCCTTGCTTCACCATTCCGTCGAAATCCACCGTCGAACCGGTGTGGATTTGCTTTCCCAACTTGGTAAAGTCATAAGTTGGTGCCATTTCTCAGAATTATTTCAAGGAAAAACTCAGAAAATGATTTGGAGATCGATAGGGTTTCGAGAGTATTTTGCCTTTGCTTTTGAGAGAAATAGATGAACAGTTTTTAGAAGTGTGAGAGAGAAAGCAGACGAAAATGGTTTAAATATGGTTTATGAAAGGGCGTGCGGACGGTTTTGAATTGTGAACGAAATCAACGGCTTGGATTTCGCACGCCAATTGAGCATTTCATGTCTCGTATTTAATGCGGCAGCATTTATATCCAATCATAGGCTTGGTGTGCAGCTTTATGTCTGTACACATCATCATTATGCTGACGTGTTCCTTAAAACATTCCCGCTTAGTCAAAACGATTTGCGTTTTTGTCACTTTGCTCATAAGTTATTCACTTATCTCTTAGGCTGATTTAACTCTACTTCTCACATTTCTCTTAGTGACTCAGCTATCGGTGACTTGGTATAGCCTGACTTTCCTATACAGGTGATTTCTTGAGTGATTTTTGTTTCAGCTCTTTTTCACCTCCTTTTCTGTTCCATTTCTTTTCTTTGATTTTTTCGTGTCTCACTTAGCTCAATTAGCCCCAACTCATGTTTGAGTTCTTCAAATCTTGACTCACATAATGGTTTTGTGAAGATGTCGGCTAGTTGTTTATCAGTTGAGATATATTCCGGGATGATGTCCTTCTTTTCAACATGATCTCTTTGAAGTGATATCGACATCAATATGTTTTGTTCTTGAGTGCAACACAGATTTTGAGTGATTGCAATTGCGCTTGTGTTATCACACATGATTGGAATTTCTTTTTCTTCAACTTCATAATCTCTCATTTCTTTGTCTCATCCATAGGACTTGGGCAACAATTTGCCCAGCCTATGTATTCTCGATCACAATTTTGTAGAGGTGGCTATTGAGTTTTGCTTCTTGCTAAACCAGGAAATTAGTCTGCATTTCCTAGCATTTGACATGTGCCGAAGTACTTTCCTGTCCTCTGCATCCGATCCATAGATAGAATCGAATAACCAATTAGCTTGAATCCACATTCCTTTGGATACCATAGGCCGCTTCTTGGCTTCCTTTTAAGTATCTCAATATTCTCTTATTCTTTGTCATATGGCTCTCTTTTGGAGCGATTGAAATCTTGCACATACACCTACAACAAAGGTGATGTCGGGCACCTTCTTTGTGAGATAGAGCAATGATCCAATAAGTTCTCAGTATCTTGTTTGATCTGGGCTTGCCATCGCATCCATGTCCATTTTGGTGATGTGTTCATTGGAATTTTTCTGAAGACTTCTCCTCCATACCAAACTTCTTCATTAAATCTCGGTGTATTTTGTTTGACTTATGAAGGTTCCATCCTTCATTGTTTCACTTGAAGTCCAAGGAAGAATGTCGGCTCTCCCATCATGCTCATTTCAAATTTACTTTGCATGAGGTTTGAAAATTTTTCACACTGACTCTTTGTTAGTTGATCCAAAAATGATGTCATCCACATATATTTGAACAAGCAGTATACTCTTCTTGTCTTGAATTCGAAAAGTGTTCTATCTACTTTTCCTTTTGTGAATCCATTTTCGAGTTAGGAATTGTGACAGAGTATCATACCATGCTGCGGGTGCTTGCTTCAATCCATACGAGGGCTTTCTTGAGTTTGTATACCTTGTCTCCAAGAGTCTTCCGCTCAAATCCTGGAGGTTGTTCAACATACACTTCTTCTTTCAATAAGCCATTTAGAAATGCACTTTTTACATCCATTTGATATACAATGAAATTCTTGTGAGCTGCATAGCAAGAAACATCCTTTATAGCTTCCAATCTTGCTACAGGAGCAAATGTTTCATCAAAATCTATTCCTTCTTCTTGGCAATATCCTTTGGCTACCAATCTTGCTTTGTTTCTTACCACAGAGCCTTCCTCGTTCATTTTATTTACGAACACCCATTTGGTTCCAATAACATTTTGATGTATGGGTCTTTGCACTAATTCCCATACTTTATTTCTCTCAAATTGATTGACTCTTCTTGCATGGCTTGAATCAATGTGTGTCGTCCAATGCTTGTGACACATCTTTGGGCTCAATTTGTGATATGAAGCATGTGAACATGGCTTCTTGTTGAGTTCTAGATCTTGTCTTGACACCTTCTCTTATATCTCTAATGACAAGTTCTGGTGGATGGTCTCTCGGCCATCTTACATCGAGGTTGGAGTAAGTTAGTGGGGTTGATCGACTTGCATTGTGTTGTGTTCTTTGTGGTCACTCTCTCGTAATCACTTAGCGCAAATTTTCCGGCCGTTTTTGAGATTCGGCTATCTCATCTTTTCGAATTGATAATTCGGCTTGACTTCAAAGATAGGGACTCTTACGTATGGTTGGATGTTTCACTTATGGTGACTCTTCAATGTCTTCTCCATTTATGTTTGGCTCATCAAATACTACATGAATGGATTCCTCTATAACCATAGTTCTTTTGTTGAGTATTCTAGGCTTTGCTTTGGTGAGTATCTAAGAAGATACCTTCATCGACTTTAGCATCGAAAACCTTTAGATTGTCTTTGCCATTGTTGTGGATGAAGCATTTACATCCAAATATTCTCAAATATGCAACACTTGGTTTTCTTCGTCCGGATCTCATAGGGAGTCTTTGTCACCGTCTGCATTTTATCATACATCTGTTTTGGGTGTAGTAATTTGTGTTGATTGCTTGACCCAAAATCTTTTGGTAACTCGCTTGACTAACATGGTCTTGCTTGCTTCTTTGAGGGTTCTATTTCTTCTTTCGCAACTCCATTCCTTTGTGGAGTCCTTGCTGGCGATAGTTCATGACCAATACCATTCTCAATACAATCTCGAGTTATTATTCCATTGACAAACTCGGTTCCTTTGTCACGATCTTATTTTGATAATGGTTTGACTCTTCTCATTTTGAATCCTCTTCATCATTTGTGGTAGTTTTTGTAGAGTTTCTTTCTTTTTACACATGAATAATGTCCATGTATATCTTGAGTAGTCATCTCGCCACCAATGTGTATTTCTTTCCACTTATGTTTGTTTGGTTCCCTTTGGGCCAAATAGATCCATATGAAGCGGGTGCAATATTCTTGTTGAGGATGGGCATGTCTTTTCTTTGAATGACGACTTGATTTGTTTTCCCTTTTGACATGCATCACATATACTCTCCTTCTTGTATCTTGATCGGAATTCCTTCTACAAGATGACTTCTTGCAAGTTTGTTGATCGTTTTGAAATTCGGATGACTCGGCTTTTTGTGCCACATCCAACTTGATTGATGTGCTCTTTGCAAGTAGACAGTCTTTGGGTGTTGCGATTGACCAATCCACTACATACATATTTTTTTGTCTACATCCTTGCAAAGCACCACTTCATTTGATTCAATATCTTTGATTTGGCATATGCCCATGTTGAACCCAACATTGTATCCCTTGTCACAAAGTTGGTGATGCTTAGTAAATTGAAGTTTAGTCCTTCAACATATGCAACATCTGTGATTTCTAATCCATTCCTCTTGATGGATCCAATGCCTCTTATTTCACCTGGAGCTTCATTTCCTCCAAATATGACTTTTGCTCCTTTAACTTCCTTGAATTTTGTGATTTCTTTTATTTCTGTCATATGTCCGGGAACGACCACTATCCATGTACCGAGGTTCCTTGGCACTCATTTGTTCCTTGAACCTCATCTTCTTGATCTTGTTCTTTGGCCATCAAGCGGTCGAGCTTCTTCTTCGAGTCACTTGAGTAGTCACTTCACTACTCTCGAGTCATTGTCTCTCTTGACTTGGCTGTCTCGGCGAGTCTCTGTAGCCATCATTGCCTTTTTCTTTTCTTGTCTTCTTTTCTCTCAAGACTTTTCTTTCTTCTTCATCTGTCTTTTGCGACTACAGGATATGAGCGATCAATGGCATAGTGACTGGTTGTCTCTGATTCCAACATAGATATTCAGCCTTTTGATCGGCTCTTTCCATTCTTGAGTTGTCGACCCTTTGATATTCAACTTTTTGATGATCTGTTCTCTTGGTTGGCCTGTCTTCCCTTGATTTTGGGAGCCGAGTGTCTTCGGAAGATTCACCCTTTCCTCTCTTGTAGTTCTTATTAAAGAACTTGTTGAATCTTTTAACCATCGGGCTATTTCTTCCGGGTCAATGACTTCTTTGACCTCGGCTCTCTTCCCATCTTTAACAATTAAGAATTTGTTTTGGGGTACAATTTGTCTCTTCCTGGTCCTTTCTTCTCGGCTCAAACTCATAGGCTTTGAGGTCTGAAAATAACTCATGGTTGGATGTCTTTGATAGGTCCATGGAATGTCTCGAGTGCCATGACCTTCATTTCCCATTCATTTGGAAGACTTTTTAGGATTTTTCATACACATTTCTTCGTGTATATTCCTTTCCAAGTGCGAGATAGCTCATTTGTGATTTACGTGAACCGAGCATCCGGTTGATCCAGGTTTTCTCCCGAGATCATTTTGAAGTTCTCAAATTTTTGTACGATCATTTGACAATTTGTTTTCTTTGATTTGCTCGAGCCTTCACAAATCAATGTCACTTGTCCTGATTTCCTTAGCCGTTTTGCAAGATTTCACTTTATTGAACATGGCTTTGTCAAGGTTTTGTAAAGAATGTCCTTGGCTACATTGTCCAGGTTGTATCTTTTTGTCATCATTTGTCCACTCAGTTCTTGGTTTTTCAACCATGACTGGTCCGGGAGTCGCATCTTCTTCTCCTTCACCATTTGCAACTCTTCGCATAACTGTTGTGTTCACCTTTAATATTTGCAGAGGCCCATCTTCTATCACTATCCACATCTCATCATGTAATTTGATAGATGAGCCTCGCATACGAATTTTCCAATCATCAAATTCTTCAATAGTGAACATATGAATGCGTGTTAGATTTGCTTCCATGATAATAACTTTTAATGATAGAAAAGAGTTTTGAAAACTAAAGTACTAAAGCGGACTTTGAAAAGTTTGGAGATCTAGTTCAAGAACGGTGCGGAGGGTTCAATGAACCAACCGCTCCGATACCACTTGTAGGTCCCAAGGGGTGTAAGTGTAAGGTTTAGAAGGGGGGTTGAATAAACCTTACCAAATTTTCGATTTAGTCCTTTTAAATCTCTGAGTTCTACATACCGTGTGTCCTTGATGGACGATCGAATTAGTCACTCACAAGAGAGTTAATCGCTCATGCACTAAATTGAGCCATTAATAGAGTAACTCAATTTGTTGGCTATAATTTGACTCAATTTGTGGTTTTGTTTTTCATTGGAAGACTTAACACCCTTAAGTATGATTAAGCAAGATTTTAGAGCTTGATTTAGTACTTATAAATTTTATCAAATGGATAGCAAATTTATCGTGAGATATAAGCGATTAAAAGTGCAGGAATTTAAATCTTTGAAATGTAAATGACACAATATAATTTTTATAGAGGTTCGAAGATGGGGTAATTCTTCTACTCCTCTCTTCTCCAACTCTGGAGGAATCCACAAGTAATGATCAATTTACAAAGTGGTAGCAGTCCAGAGATACAAGTCTTGATCACAACAATGACCGACTTGATCCTTAGGGACTCGATCTGAGACGCCTTGATCACTCGGTGGCTTCTCGTGCGACTCGGCTTTCTTCACAGGGGCGGTGCGCTTTGTTACTGACTCACTTGCTCAAGCTATTTGGATTTGATCACGAAGCCCTCCAAAAGCTTAAGACTTGGTTCAACCTTGAACCTTTCTACAATCCTTCCCGGAATGTAGACCCCATGTTTTGATATTTTCCTCTTCAAGCGATTGAAGTTCTCTTTCCTTCACAGGTAAGTGTTGGATTGATGTACTTCAAAATGAAGGCTTGAGGATTGAGAATGTTTGTTTTTGATAAGCTTGTATATCTCACGTGTGTGTCATTCATCTTTTTCTCAAACAAACTCCTCGGCCTTTTATAGTGAACTTTCAAAAATTTGCCCGTTGAAGAGATAGGCTTATTTTTGAAAGTCACTTTGCGATCGTTGGCTTGCGAGTTCTTGGAATTGCCATTTCCTCGTATGAATTGTTCTTTCACCTTTCGGAGTTCGACACGGTGTAGTGCTTCCCATTGGTTCATTCCTTTTGCACGCACGCTCGGGACCGAGCACTCCAAGAAAGGTGGTATGGAGATATTACTTGTTTAAGTAAATCTCTTGATTTCGGCAACGGTTCTTTTCTGATTATCTCGACTTGATCGCATTTCCTTGCTTTCCCCAGGTGACTTAGAGTCACTTCCAATCATTGGATGACTCTTCTGTCACTTCAACTTGAGACTTGGCTTTTCTTGAGTTGACTTGATGATGCTTCACTCATTGCATCTCATTTTCTTCAGTCGAGTTCTGTCTGCTCTTCTTTGCCATACTGTTTGTCTCTCGTGAGTTTTCCTTCAAGTCTTGATTTGTCTTCTTGCATGTTAGGGCGTAGGCGACTTAACTCGGCAGCGGCTCTAATTGTTACAATACATTTTATAACAAGAATTGGGGTGCCAACTTTCTATTCTAAGTTTTACATGGCATTCATCAAAATCTAAACAATAAAATTCCTAACATTAATCTACTCCCAAACCAGGAATCACAAGAGTTTTAGCCAGGACATTGAAAATAAACAATTCATAGACAAATTATTCATAATCAAAATCTAACTAATTGAAATAACGATACGATAGAATGAGTGACTCGGGGGATGACGACGATCTCTCGATCTATCTTCAATCCTCGAAGGTGTGGTTGCGGTCTTGATCAATCTCTCAAGTATCCGTGGAAAAGCGCTCTATTCTCTGGTTTCTAGGCTAAAAATCGGCGTCTCTTCGTTCGTGGCCGCCCGGGTCTATTTGTACTTCGTTCGGTCGAAACCCAGTTGGAATTGGATAAACTCTGTTTTTCGCAGCAGCACGGCACGTGCCCTTTTGGCACGCCCAGCCCGTCTTGGGTGCCGCATGAACTTGCTCAAACCTTTGAAGGAGCACGGGCGTGCGCATACGCACGACCAGCCCGTGCGCTACCCAAACGTCCGAATTTGCTTATGGGGTCTTCATAAGAGTTGTAGCCCTCTCTCTTAGCTTTCCGTGACCACTTGAATCAGCTCAATATCAATTTTGTAGAGAGAGTTATGACCAAAATACTAAACCCTGTCAGTGCTGGAAAAATCTAGACGCGTTTGGATGTTCCATGAGATATATCCCCTTGTTGTTGGATCATCCATGCTTATTTTGACACATGAATCATTACTATGACTCTTGACTCAATATAATTGGCTTCCAATTGGGTGTAATCGCTCGATTCTTGATGCTTCTAGCTTGCAATGCTCGTATTTGTCACAAAATCACTCTAAATATTGTTAAATTCCTACAAAACGAGCAAAGCGTAATATCTTTTCCATAAAGAGCGAATATATACCATTTCATATGAGTTATTGCATGTTTATAAACAATTATAGCCATAAATATGCCCTAAAATACATGCAAAATACATGTCAATCAAACCCCCAAACTTAAATGTTGACGGCGAGTCCCGGTCAACACTTTATAATCAAGACAACACAAATGGGGTAAAGAGCAATTCAAGAACACCGCATCACAATTCATGTCATCTATCCATAGACATCAAGCACAAACCAACCAAATTTCAAATAGCTAACACGGAGCACAAGTCTATTAAAATCATGGTAAAACACTTCAAATCACGCCTCTCAGGGATAAAGTGTATACTCTACTCACTAGAATAATAAGGGACGTGTATTCGCTCAAATCATATCAATGTTGAAGAATTACCATATGCTTGCAAATCGTCTCACATCTCCGCCACTCGTTTGTATGCAATTCACAAATCAGAAAGGACTTTGTTTATGGTTGTAATGAAGGCTCTTTGGTTAAGGTAGGGAAATATGGATTAAGTGACTCAACTTAAGCGTATAGATTGGTAAGCACATCGTTTTTCTCAAACAATTATTCTAATACCAACCAATTATGTACTCCCAATCGCCTTATATCTTATCACCTCTCTATTTCTCCCTTCTTTTTTTTTCATACAAATCATTCTCCTTCGCCTTACATCACATCGTCCAACCCATTTTTCGTACTGCCGACTCACTTTTTCAGTCGTTTTTTTATTCCCAATCACCCAACATATAAACTATTTTCTAACTTCTCGATACCCCTTCATTCAATCCTTTATTCTATCCTTTACTCAATGATATACGCTCAAGTTTAAGATAACAGATATATCAAATTAAGTTCTAAGGCTTGAAATGTGGTTATCAAAAATCAGGCAATAGGCTCAAATTGGCTAACTAGGAAAATCAAATATTATAAGGTAGGCAAAAAGGCTTGAAAGGCTTAACAAAAATGGCCTAAAATCATTTTCATGAATGCATACAACATGTGACCTTGACGGAGATACCAGAACAAGTTCTAGAATTCAAATCAACATGAATGACACACTCAATCGCAAACAAGATCGCATATGATGAAAAAGTAAAGGCTCAAAAGCTCACAGGCTTGTAAGTGCATAATTCAAAGCATTTTAACCATGATCCCAATAAGCACATGCTCCATATTAATTATTCTCAACCCGATTAACTCACACTCAACATCCAATTCAAAACAACACGAACTAATCCGCAAATGCTCCCAAGATCAAGATCTCAATCAAAACACAACAAACACACAATAGCGGTCAACTCACTCCCTAACTACTAGGAAAGCAATAAACGTGCTAAAGCGATAAACATGCTAAAACCATAAAAAAAATCAAACATCTAATGCACTGCAACCTATATGCTCCATATGCAACTAAATGAATGCAAACGCCACACCCATCAAAAAATTACTACCTCTCCCCCCAAACTTGAATGAAATTATAGCGCATAGAAGAGAAGGTAGAATTTCAAAGAAAAGTGTGGATAGGACCTGGATTACTGTAGGGGTGGCGACGGAAAGTGGCCCTGGGAGATATGCCACATTTGTATCTGATGCATCGTCTGCAATATCTCCAACTCCCGCTGTTCTTGGGGTTTTGTGAAGAAAAGTGACCCCCTGTGCGTCTTAATACTGATTCAGCCTACCCACGCACGGGCCGTGCTCTAGCGCCCGTGCTGGGGGTCGAACATCAGTTTCTTTTTTTTTTTTTCGATTTTTTTTTTGATTTTTTTTTTCGATTTTTTTTTCGTTTTTTTGATTTTCTTTTTCGTTTTTTTTTTTTTTTAAAAACAAGGAAAAATCCTAACTACTACGGAAGCAAATAAATCCTATCTTAGAAAAGGGAAAACAAACCAAGAAAACATGGGAAGAAATAAAACGAAAGAAACCGTTGGGTTGCCTCCCAACACGCGCTTCATTTAATGTCTAGAGCTTGACGCTGTAACGCTCATGAATTTGTGCCTCCTTTGAATGCATATATTAAGCGCTTTGGGTCATGGTCAAGTGCCAAATTTGCATTGTTTGCACCTAATATTGCATACTTGGGATTTCAAGCGGGGATTGGAGTCCTGGTGTTGGAACTTTTTGATTTGAGTTACGCGCGTGTTGTCGTGTGCATACGCATAGTCCGAGCTCGTCTCATTCTCGGAATAGTTTTATTATGGCATCTCGACGTCTTTGCCCGAGCGTACACGCACGGTTCGTCATTCCTTATCTGTTTTTGCTCTTTTCGATACCACACACGGGTTGAAAGTGCATAAACACACGATCCGTGTTTGGTTCCAAATTTTCTTGCTTTTCCAGGATCTCCCGGCTCCTCGTGTTCGGTACCACTCCTTAGATGAATGGCACTACATTGTTCCTTCGTGTTGACTTGATGTTGCTCGGAAGCGCCTTTTGATCTGCCCACCAATTATTGTAGCTATTTGACCAATTTGGGTCTCAAGATTCTTCATCCGGGACCCTAGTTGGGTGACATGGTTTTCGATTTTATCCATCTTTGCCTCATCCTTGTTGAACCTGTTCCGTGTCTCGTTCATAAACGAGGTGAACATGTCTTCCATGGTTGGTTTAGGATCTGTGATAATAACTCCATTAGTCACATTAAACCCGG
The DNA here is from genome assembly GCA_016081115.2 of Rehmannia glutinosa. NCBI lineage: Eukaryota > Viridiplantae > Streptophyta > Magnoliopsida > Lamiales > Orobanchaceae > Rehmannia > Rehmannia glutinosa. The sequence continues at coordinate 111,813 of JABTTQ020003325.1, forward strand.
TGGTGGTTGCATCACGTTCTTTGTGTTCGCATAGGAGAAATTTTCGTGGTTCCTTAGGCCGAATGATAATGAGTGGGATTTTGATTGTTCGGAAATTGTTGAAATTAGGTTATTCACGTAATTTACTTCCTCTATCGGATCTAGAGAAACTCCCCGAAGACTGCACCGCGTTTACCTCATTTGCCTTTTTGTCAATGTACTCAATTGATTGGTCAAGACGGCCATCTCAGTCTTTGTCAACTCTTTAATGGATCAATCAGAAACTTCAGCTACCCTTTTCACGTTAGTCCTCTCGGAGGGGCCGATAGCTATTCATGGCCATTTCTCTAACAAGTTGAATGCATCTTCCGGAAATCTCGCGAGTAGAGCGCGCCGCACGCGACATCTACAAATGATCTCGTCTGTCCCATCAACCCATTATAGAAAAAACAAAGTCTGGCGATCTTCGGAAATCTATGTTGCGGGCACCTTCTCAACAAATCCCGGAATCTCTCCCAGGCCTCGTACAAAGGCTCAGAGTCAAACCGCTCAATCGAGTGATCTCGCTTTAAGTCAGAGTGTCTTACTTGGTGGGAAGTATTTAAACGAAACCTCGACTTAGCTCATCCCGAGTTGTTCACACTCCCGAGTTAGGGTGCCTAGCGAGTTCTAGCTTTATCCCTTAAAGAGAAAGGGAATAGGCAAAGACGTATAACATCATCGTCACCCCATTCATCTTGATAGTATTGCAAATTTGTATGAAATTCGCAAGATGAGAGTTGGGATCTTGGGACGGAAGCCCCCAACCTGGTTCTCTTTGTACCATCGAGATCAACGCTGGCTTTAGCTCAAAATTATTCGCATTGATCGGGACATTGGCAATGCCACCATAGTTGCGATTGATTGGGCGAAAGTAATCGCGTATCGCTTGCTGTTGGGCTGCCGGAGCCACTAGAACCTCTGGTATTGGTAACTCAACATTGACCCTGTTAGCCTGGTTGTTACCCCCGTTATTGCCTCTGTTGTTGTCTTCAACTTCTGCCATGGTTTGGTCCTGTTGTCTTTCTGCCCGTTTAGTAGCTGCACTATTTCTCCTAGCAAAAGCTTCAACCTCCGGTATGAACGGTGCTAAGTCTCCTTGCTTTGAGCGAGTGATCATGCACTACCTGAACCAACTAAAGAAAACAAGTTAACCCCGACAGCAGTAAAATCGAACAAAATAAAAAAATAAAAAAAATGTCTAGATTAAGAATAGTTCAATTTATCGCAATATTAGTACTAAAAAATTTGATTAATCCCCGGCAACGGCGCCAAAAACTTGTTCGCCTATTTTCTTAGCTTCACCGCAAGTGTACGGATCAGTTTATAGAATAGGGTTTGCAAGGTCGAATCCACAGGGATTAATAAATTAATGTACTAAGTATTGGATTATAATAGTCCTATTTTTATCTAAACTATCGAAATTTGAAGGCTTGGTTTTATTACTACTAAAGCAGAAATTAATCCTAAAATAACAAAGTAAAGAGTGATTAAAAGATCAAGTATGAATGGATGGATTCCTGAGTTATGGTTTCAATTAATATCCCACTTTTATGCTCAAAGTTAAGCAAACCAAGGTTAAACGTATTCTTCTCTATAGACCAATCACCAAAGTAATTTACCCCTCTCTCGAGATGTATGTAAAAGCGTTGATTGGAATATCTATGTTAGCATCTCTACTCAACATGAGATATCCAACTCCCAAAAGTTCAAAAGATTAAAAGATCTCACAAATATTCTGAGACTTCTCAATCATGCAATCTATTTGTGTCAAGTACTCAAGATCTAGTATTGAAACTCATCGGTTAGAATTATGAATCAATACATCAAACAAGTTTAGATCAAAGGCCTTTTGATAAAACAAGAATTAAAGCAAAGTACTTGAATAGAGAAAGAAAACATTAACTTCAATTATCCTTAATCATCACATAAAAGTGTTTATTAATCTACTCCCAAACCCGGGAATCACAAGAGTTTTAGCCAGACATTGAAAATAAACAATTCATAGACAAATTATTCATAATCAAAATCTAACTAATTGAAATAACGATACGATAGAATGAGTGACTCAGGGGTGACGACGATCTCTCGATCTATCTTCAATCCTCGAAGGTGTGGTTGCAGTCTTGATCAATCTCTCGAAGTATCCCGTGGAAAACTGCTCTTTTCTCTGGTTTCTAGGCTAAAAATCAGCGTCTCTTCGTTCGTGGCCGCCCCGGGTCTATTTGTACTTCGTTCGGGTCGAAACCCAGTTGGAATTGGATAAACTCTGTTTTTCCCGCAGCACGGCACGGCCGTGCCCTTTTGGCACGCCCAGCCCGTGCTGGGTGCCGCAGAACTTGCTCAAACCGCTGAAGGGAGCACGGGCCGTGCGCATACGCACGACCAGCCCGTGCGCTACCCAAACGTCCGAATTTGCTTATGGGGTCTTCATAAGAGTTGTAGCCCTCTCTCTTAGCTTTCCGTGACCACTTGAATCAGCTCAATATCAATTTTGTAGAGAGAGTTATGACCAAAATACTAAACCCTGTCAGTGCTGGAAAAATCTAGACGCGTTTGGATGTTCCATGAGATATATCCCCTTGTTGTTGGATCATCCATGCTTCTTTTGACACATGAATCATTACTATGACTCTTAACTCAATATAATTGGCTTCCAATTGGGTGTAATCGCTCGATTCTTGATGCTTCTAGCTTGCAATGCTCGTATTTGTCACAAAATCACTCCAAATATTGTTAAATTCCTACAAAACGAGCAAAGCGTAATATCTTTTCCACAAAGAGCGAATATATACCATTTCATATGAGTTATTGCATGTTTATAAACAATTATAGCCATAAATATGCCCTAAAATACATGCAAAATACATGTCAATCAGCCGGATACTTGGATTATCCAGTTATGGAAAGAAAGGCCGCTCATTCATCAACCCTTCTCCTTCCTCCCTTCCTACGCCAACAACTCATAAACTTGAACTCGTCAGGAACAACTGGAACAAAGAGCTTCGCCCTCCCATCATTCATCAATTGCCCAACCCAACAAGCCATTGAAAGAAAGCATAAGCAACTTATTATTATACCCCGGTGGTAAGGCCGGAACTCTTCTTCGATCTTTTCCACACAACAGGGGAAAAAAGGAGCACACATTGCCCCTGGGGTTCCAAAATCTTCAAACTCTAGGAACAACGGAAATTGGACCTGGTGCGGAAAGCAAAGTTTTTAACCCAAACCAAACAAAGAGATTAGGGACATGGGCGGTGCGGGAGAAATCAATGGTAGAAGTTGGCCTTGTGGCCTTGAAGCAACTTGGCTTCTCGGTTCGCTACATCGACTTAGAGGGGAAAGATGTAATAAGACTTCCACTTCACCTTCTTCATCGAGTGCAAACGTAGTTATGTTGAGCTCTTCCTCAATCTTTCCAACCAACAAAGCAACTCTATTCGACTCGGCCGCGGGTTGCCATATTATTATTATAAAAAGGCGGACAAAGAAGGGAAGGGCCCATCTAGACTAGAACGAAAGATGATTCTGAGAAACTCATGTTTTGTGTCCACCATAGCCAATCTCAAAGAGAGGGTGAGGCAAATCGCGATATTCTTGAGATCCCCCATACATTTAAGATTTGAAATCTAGGGCACATAACACTTAACGATATCGAGATCGGATGTCTATTTATACACATTCATTAACAGCTCTAACCGCTCTTTTAGGCCGGACATGAACATAAAATTCGATTTCTTTTTTCCTTCGCTCGTTTAGGCCCTATAAGGCCCAGTTGATTCTCCTAGCTAGTAGGGGGAGAGGGGTGTAAGGGCAAAAGAGCAAGCCTTTTCTCGGGAAAATTCTAAACCGTGGCACCAACAAATGGATATGGCACCGACAAATCATATTACTGACAAACGAGCCTTTCAACGCCCGACGAGTCCATGGACCCGGTCAAACTAACGATTTCGTTTTGCCGTGGGGTTAGGTTGGGGCTCTAGGATACACGATCGGGACAACGGAAGAAACTCCTCTACTATACTACTAGTCTTCGCCTCAATTCAATTCTTCGCTTGAACGGGAGTTATCTTGAGTCTACTATCGGCAGAGAAAAGTAAGTTTCTTTCGTCCTCAAGGGGACCTATTGGAAAGAAGATCTCATGCCATGAGGTCTTGCTCGTATATCTTTGGGATGTGGCCCTAGAAAAAAGTGCTATATCTAGGATGGATGTGAAAAGGCTAGCTACCGCTCTAGGACTTAAAAGGTAGGAGTTGGCTTATCTAACTCTGTTAAATCGGGAACTTCGTGAGCCGCAACTAGTAGACCCGAGAAATAACTCTAGGGAAAGGTGCCTATTTGCTTGCCCGGGTTGGAATCAATGGATTGAGGATCGGAGATACAAACGATGTAGGAATCAAAGTCTTCTTAGTATTAAAATAGTTGACTAGGAATATTCCTACTTGCGGTGCTAATATATTCATTAGTCCGAGTATTAGTCTACTAAAAGCATACGAAGAGTCAACTCTTATGTTGCGGGGTTCCCCCAACCAAGAATAATAAGCACTAAACAGTAACTCTATAAGATAAGGATAGATGGGGTTATTGCTCACTCACTAACACAATCGATAGGTGTTTAGGCTTTGCAAGACCTTCCCTTTATGCCCGATTTAACGAGAGTTAGAATATTTTATATTAGGATAGGACACGGGCAATTAACCACTACAAAGAAAACAAGCTTAGGATTTTAAAGAGATAGAAAGGAGTCCAATCAATCTAAGGAAGGAAGGGGAATTGCTTTAGGAAAAAGAGCTCGAACGATAGTGGCTCGCCCAGTGGTAGAAAGTAACTTCGTCCTTCATAAGCCCTTTCACGAAAATCGGTCCTTAGGTGCGGTAGAAGAGTCAGAGCTCATATTTCATTTTTTACTAGCTTTCAAGTAGAGCCTTTAATGCTTGCTGTAAGTCTCGGAATTCTTTTAGTGAGATTGTAGACCCAAGAATGCCTAATAGAGCCTACTTCCCACTATGGTGACATGATTTTCCTCTTCCAATTCCGTATCTAATGACATTTAGACATCTCCTTCAGTTGGGAACTCGACTGTCCAACCTAATTATTTATTCCTTCTCAAGACAGGCTAAGGCGCGACTTATATCACAGGGTAAGGGTCCATCCATGAGACTGATGAGCTCGAGTCTGGAGGTTCATTGGTTGTTGTTAGCTCACTGGGATAAGAGGGATAAGGAGAAATGGATGGAGGTTAGCTTCTAGTTGATGGCTCGGATCTGGATCCATTAGTTAGTTGGGATAGCCCTCAGAATAGATTTGATGGAGCCAGGTTCATTTTAGTAGGAAAAATCTTTATCGTGAACCTACATGACTTGGAGCTTAATCTCGATCTCAATCTAGACATTAAGTGCCCGTTTTTTAGTCTTCAATCGATTGCACCATCTTGATCAAGTAATTCAGAGATGAAACTAGAGTCTTCTTTCTTGCTAGGTGGATTAATGTTGTCAGTCAATAGTATGTTTCACAAATCATTAATCTTATTCGTACTTACTGAAACTCCTTCGCTTTTGGCCTGTGTAGTTTGGAGGCAAAGCTCCCCTCTCTTAGTAAGTACACTTCTAGTCGCATCGTCAAGAGACTGATCCTACTTGACTTGAGATGCTAGACGTTGCAAATGTTGCAGGATCGGGATTTGTAGCAATCTTTTGTGAAGGAAGTAAACAACCTTTCACCTGTCTCATTCTCTTTTGCTTTGGGACTTAGCCTACTTGCCCCGCTTCCTTCACTCGACTAAGCAACGAATTCTTATCCCAAACCTGTCCTGGGGATAGGCCCGATGCAGTATCAGAATAGAATATGGGCATCAAGACCGAGGTAGCAGAGCAGCCAATTGAGAAGGTGAATCAAACCAAACGAAACAAGAGACGCTGCTGAAGAAGGAACAAAGGCAGTGGATGCCACTGCAGCCAATACAACACAGGATCAGCTAATGAAAAAAGATCGGATCTTTAGGGTCCCAAATGAATTGGCTTATTCGAAAATGTCTGGTACTGCATGGTTCCACTCTGCAAGAACTCCGAATCATTCTCAACGAGTCCATAAGAAGTGATCCCATTTTTTTTGGAGTAGACCTTGCTGTAGAGCCGCGGTTCTGTCGCAGTCACATATCTTTTTTCATATAGGAGCCTTCCTGTAGGGAGACTATCCTCAGAGGCCTCTCTTTTCATGGTTTAGTCTTATGATGAGGAAGAATTGTCTCAAGATGTGTCTATGGAATCAGCTACTTTTTCCCCTCGTCATGCTGATAGTCGATGAGGCTCTTGAAAAAGTTCCCGGCTAAGTTAAGTTTGCCCTATAAGTAAAACGCCTGCCATGTCTACCCCGCCGAAGGTTTCTGTTGTGCTCTTGTTCCTCAAAGAATATGATTTCCATTCCACTAAATTCCTCTACCCTATCCTTTCAGTCGAGTTACTACGTTTCTTGTAATGGTTTACTTGGACTTCCCTTCCAAAATAATAAGAGTTTATATGTTACCGTGAGTCCATCATTTTGTATCTATTTAGTCAAGTATCGGCCTCTCCTGTACTGTACTAGTATCTCTTAGGTCGATATCCAGTAGCTCCAGTAGCAGCAGAGGGAGAAGTTGACCCGGAGCAATTGAATCTTTTGGTTAAACATCAGATCCAGCTTATGACTAAATTATATATACGATGCTTAGATAATCCAGGTTCAGATCCAGAGAGAGATTACTTCCGGTATCAGAGCATTCAAGGGGAAGTGGCTTGTTTGGTGGTTCGAATCCACCGAGGGCTATGGCATAAGTTCGAGGAAAAGTGGAGAAAGGGTGTAGGTCCCAACGGGGTGTGAGTGTAAGGTTTAGAAGGGGGGGGTTGAATAAACCTTACCAACTTTTCGATTTAGTCTTTTTTAAAGATCAGAGTTGATACTACACTGCTGTGTCCTTGGTGGACAACCAATTTAGTTAATCGTAGAGTTAGTCACTCAATGCACTGACTCATTTGTTGATAGAATAACTCGGTTGTTAAGATCAATTAGCTCAATGTAGTTTGTTTTATTGGAAGACTTAACACCCTTAATTTTGGTTTAGCAATGATTTAATAATTGGTTTTAGTACTTAGAGATTATCAAGTGGATAGCAAATTTATCAACGAGTTAAGCAAATAATATGCGGGAGTTAAAGTCTTTGAAATGTAAATGACACGATAAGTTTTTATAGAGGTTCGAAGATGGGGTAATTCTTCTACTCCTCTCTTCTCCAACTCCTGGAGGAATCCACTAGGTATTGATCAAGATATACAAAGTGGTAACAATCCGGTACAAGTCTTGATCACACAACCGACTTGATCCTTTGGGACTCGATGCAGGAGATGCCTTGATCACTGGTGGCTTCTCGACGACTCGGCTTCTTCGCAGGCGCTGCCTTGCTACTATAACCCACTTGCTCAAGCTCTTTGGATTTGATCACGAAGCCTTCCAAAACTCGAGATCGGTTCGACCTTGAACCTTTCTACAATCCTTCGTGGAATGTAGACCCTTGATTCTTCAATAATTTCCTCTTCAAGCGATTGAAGTTATCTTTCCTTCACGGTGAGTGTTGGATTGATGTGCTTCATAATGTAGGCTTGAGGATTAATCTTGAATAATTTTAGAATATTTACGGTTCTGATTCGAATGTTTTCTTGAATGTTCGTGGTTCAGGTAACCTTCTCTCAGAGTCATTCCTCAGCCTTTTATAGTGATTTTTCGAAAATCTGCCCATTGAAGAGATATGCTTGTTTTTGAAAGTCACTTGTGGACGTTGGCTTGTCTTGTTGCAGTCCTTGAAATTGCCACTTCCTCGTATGAATTGTTCTTCAGCTTTTCAGAGTTCTAACATGGTGTAGTGCTTCCCATTGGTTTATTTCTCTTGCACGCTTCTGGGAATGAGCACTTCGAGAAAGATAGCATGGAGATATTACTTGTTTAAGTAATTCTCTTGATTTTTGTGCAACGGATCTCTTTCATTATCTCGACTTGACCGCATTTCCTTGCTTTCCCCAGGTGACTTAGAGTCAACTTCCAATCATTGGATGACTCTTACTGTCACTTCAACTAGAGACTTGGCTGTCTTGAGTTGACTTGACTGATGCTTTACTCGTTGCATCTCGGTGCACCTTGATCGAGTTCCGTCTTCTCTTCTTTGCCAAACTCAAATTGTCTCACAATGAGTCTTCCTTCTAGTCTTCAGTTGTCTTCTTGCATGTTTAGTCATAGCTGACTTAACTCAGCTTGACTAGCCTTATTTATTACAATACAGTTTACAACAAGAATGAGGTGCTAACTTCCTATTCTAAGTTTTACATGGCATTCATCAAAATCTAAACAACAAATTTCCCAATAATTTCCCCCTTTTGATGATGCCAAAACTTAAAACATTCAAAATGTAAATAGCAAAGATACATACATATAGTGCATTCACATAGAATGTATGCGTAGAATCAATCCTTTTATTGATCATAACATTCTTGTTCTTTTACACAACTGTTTACAAGGTGTATCAGAGCAAACATTTATGTCTACGCAAAACTAGAGAATTTACAGATTTATTACAGAAGACTTACATGAGATGTATTTACATAGTAAGATACATGAAGGGGTGGACAACAACACTTCATCTCCTTTTTGCCTTCTTTTTCTTCTTCTTCTTCAAAGATCTTCTCGCTCTTCTTCTCTTTTTCTCATCTCCGTGCTTTCTTCTTCTTCTTTTCGTATGCCTTCCGGGCGACTTCATCTCTTCTTAGTCTCTCTTGTCTCTCCTCCCATAGATGAGTTTGTCTTTTATTTTCTTCTTCGATTCTTTTCACATACTCAACATTGTTTTTAGCCACTTGCAGATTGGCTACTTCGTCCAAAAACCATTGATAGATCCCTCCTTTCTTGCCGGATCTATGTACTCAATGTTTTTGGGCGGAGGTCAGTCTCAAACCTCTTCCTCCACCATCGCTTCTTCCTCTACTTCTTCCCTCGGGCGTGTATTGTCTGGGGTCTTCTTCTTCAACCGAGTGAGTGTAACAGAGTGACACAGAGTGACCGCTTGAGTAGTCGGTCGTCGCTGCTGTCGGCCTTCTTCACATAGCGTGAGACCCTTTTCCCCAAGACAAGTCCTGTGCTTGAGCCATGGACATGTTTGCAAAGTATCCTTGGATCGAGTGTTTTAAATTCATCAAGCGATCTCGGCTCGGTTAGGCATCCGAGATTGCATAAGTGTCTCTGTCTCTTTGGAATGCCTCCATCTTTGTTTTAAGATATTCATAACTCGGGCATTCATCCTTCTTTCCACTTCCTCCATCCCTCGCTTCAATCTGTCTTTCTCTTTTTGGTAGTAGATACAAAGCAGTGTTGGAGTGGTAGAAGTCATTTGGGAGTTATTTGTTGATAATATCACCGTGTGACAAGACCTTGTTGGGGGGTTTGTGCAATCATCAAGGTCACATCTTTCGAGCCTTCTCCCTCAACAGACTTTCCTTTCTTTTGTTTTGACACTTCCTCAGCTGTCTTTCCCTTTACAGCTGCTCCATCTTTCTCAACGTCAGATCTCTTCAGCGCTTTTAGGTATTTCTCTTCCCCCTTTCTAGCATCATCAAAGGAGAGATGAACCCCTGGAAACATACTGGCAAGCAGGAAGTTGAGTCTGCGATAGCCGAGTTACGAGCCTCAGTGCTGGCTGCGGAGTATGCGGCGTGAAATTCGGAGCGAGTAGCGTTGGACCCAGCTGAAATTAGCTTCATCTCAGCCATGAGAAGGCTGAATTTTCAATCCATGTTTTCTTCCAAACGCAGGAGGTCACTCTTATTTTGCTCACGCAACAGCTTTATCTCAGCAGTGTGAGCTTCATGCATGTGCTCAATGTGTTCTCTCAATTTTGTCTTTGCATCAACATTCTCATTTCGCCATACCAATGACTTGTTGAACAATGTCTGAAGTATCTAGCTTGTTCCACACGCATTGTTTCTTCTTGTTGCCACCATTCCCCGATTCGACTATTATGCCTCTCAAGTCGGCAGTAAGGTTGGCATCTCTGTTGTCGATCTCATGTCCATAGAGGCTGGTGCCTCTCCATCCGTTCAATTTCAGCAAATAATGCTTTGAACACTTCCCGAACTTTGCTCCTTCCTTCCGTTGTTGACGGCCAGCGTCAAAGTCATAGTCACCGAACGATGGTATCGATGGAATGACAGGATCAGTGCGTGGAAGTGCGCGAGATCTCTCTCGACTCTTGGGGAGGTCGGGTACCTCCCGAGAGAGAAGGGAAATGATTCTACAAAGGAATCATCACGGCCAACCGGGATTTGTTCAATGATGAGTGGTGCGCGTGAAGTTCCTTGTGGAGTTGAACTGCTGCGGCTTAGGGAGCCAGGAGCTGCTTGATGGACTCTGTTTTAGTTGGGGTCTTTTGTGAAGTGGACCCGGACTTGCCGAGCCTCATTTGTCTCAACACCGTCGGTCTTTTGGTTTCTCCACTGGAGTGGATGGTCCTCGGCTTTATCGAATCGTCATCGGACGATGATGAGATTTCCATTGGTGGCTCATCATCAAAATTGAAAGTTTGACGAGTAGTCTTGAGGTCGACTTGCTCATGGTTGGAACATCCTCGGTGAGTCTTTTGGATCATCACGGGGGATGACTCGGCTTCTTCGCCGCCTTCCGATCCAAGAAAAGTTACATCGGGATTATCCTGGGAATCATGAAGTGCACTTATCTCCTTTTTCGATGGATCAATGATAGCAGGAGGAATGTTCTCTACTTGACTTCTTTACCCGGGGAAGTCTCAACCTCCGTTGGCCTTCAATACCTCCTGCGGTCTCAATGCGGTAAGGCTTTGGACATCCCTTTCGAGTGTCGAGTTGTCTTAGGGTCTTTGCGGTGGCATCCATTGGGGTCTCAACCCCATGGATTGCACTTTCATCGCCAGTGTTAACTCCTAGGGCATTCCTTCTCGTGCCTCGATCGCATCGCGGCGTCATTAGACTTGATAGTCTCAAGCTCGAGCTTCGTTGATGACAACTTGCTATGTACGTTGTGTTTGTTCCTTATCTACTTCGCCTCCTAGATTCGTTGTGGAGTCATCTGCAGCATCCTCCGACCTTGCTGCGGTGGGTGAGTTTCCCCCTCGGTGGCGCACCGGTGAGTGACTTGAATGGGGTCACTCGGCTCCAAACTCCCGACTGTTTCCGAGTGTTCAGCCGTTGGGGCAGGTGGTAAGACACCTTCAATAGGGGTTAGCTCGACTGGGATCCCTACTAACCCAGTTTCATCGCCAATTCCCTTATTTCCTTCTTCCGAGTGAGCTAGGGAAGTGGTGGCAGCAACAACGGTGGCGATTTGCTGCACCACTCCCATTGGATCGATTTCCAGTTGTGTTTTGGAGGACTCTCCTGGTCCCTCCATCAATTTTTGCTCGTGAAGGATTCTGGATTCGTGCAATGCCTCGGGCCTGCATTTGCATTTCTTCGTGGGCGGCAGCAGGTCCAGATCCTCATCATGCGATAAGACATCAAGGAGATGGTGTGTGTGTTCGTCAGTGGGTGTGCGGTGATAGGCGAGGCCGGGCCTTCTCACGTGCCTCGCCTTCCTCTGCTGTTTCTCCTTCTCCTTGTCCTTGAAGATGCAAGATATCTTTGCGATTTTCTTCATCGATCTTGAGATCACGATGGTCGATCCAAGAAAGTTTAGCGATTCCTCTTCCCCTTCTATAAATTCAGGCCGTTGGAATGTTCCCTTGATCGACTCAATTTCCACTTTCTCCACTCTCGCATGAGGCGATTTTGGATGTCCGGATAAGGTGGGGATAGGATCATCACATCACTATCATCTCTATCGCCTTCTTCTTTCTTGTCCCTCATGCTCGGGGATAGAAGGTAGCAAGCTCACAGTGCTCCATCTTGTCACCGCGTCTATTGCGGGAGGGGATACGATCTGTCCCAGCGGCGAGTGCGCTTTCTCGGCTTCTTCTTGTGTCTCGGTATGCGAACTACAATCTGGTCTTGGTTTGCCTCTGCTAATCGCCTTCTTCAGCAGACTTATTGTTTCATCAATAATATCGGAGACTCTACTTCTCCAGCGAGTCTCAGATCTGCTTCGGTGAGTGGTGACTCGGCTGGTTTCTCAAGCTCGGAGCGCTTGATGATTCTTCTTTGTCTCGTAGTTCGTACTAGAGGGATTTCTAGTTCGGAGAGAGAGTTTCTTCGAGTCTTGGCGGCGGGGGCGTCTTGGTGTTTTCTTACGAGGAGCGGCCGTCTTGGCTTATCGTTCTCCTCTTTTTGATGACCGAAAAAGGTATGTGAGAGTCCTTTCGGCCGGGCCTTTGGAGCAGGGACACGGCTGCGGCGGTGACTCAGCTGCGGCGGCGGCAGATTTGTTTTTCTTTCTTTGCAGAGCAACAGTCTTGATCTTCTTAACCGCAGGGGCGACCTTCTTCTTTGGTGGAGAGGAGACAACAGCTGTATCTTGGTCGGCCGACTCTCTTGGCGTAGGCTCTCTTCAGTGCGCCGAGAGAGGTTTGATCTCGAACATCCTCTTATTTACATGGAACGCCTTTCCATGTCTAAGAGGGACTCCTTTGATCTCCATCAGTCGGCCGATCACCAGACCATATCCCAGGAATCCTCCAAATGTACCATTCTCCTTGAAGGATTTGTTCCCTACATTCGGCAAGAGTCTGCTTTGTAGACAAACTCATCCGGTTTATTTTCCTTTCTTCAATGATCGCAGCCATTACGATCAACTCGCTTTAGGGTTGGTCAAAGCCGCCAAATTTGATGTCTATGCATTTGGCAACTATGTCCAACAGTTTGTGGTAGTCCTCCTTCAGCAGCCTCTTGTTGGCTGTGTAGACTATTTTATCAGCATAGTCGGACTTGGCTACTTCCCTCCAAGCAGCAGCCAAGTCTACATCAGCTTCATTGATTTCTGATGCTCCTTCCGCCGGTAGTGAGCAGTGTTCTGCCAAATCCTTGGCAGAGATTATGAACTCCTTCCCGTGAATAGAGGATTTGATCCCCTCATCGTGAATCTCAGCGTTCACGTAGAACTGTGCGACCTCCTCCACATAGGTCATCGAGAACTCCATCGTTAGAAATGGTTTTAGCCCGGACTTTTTGAGCTTTTCAGTGATCTTCTTTATGAGGGAGTCATCGGACCCCTGTTTGACCATGCCCTCGAAATCCACAATAGACCCTGTGTGGATTTGCTTTCCTAGCTTGACAAAATCATAGGTTGATGCCATTTTATTTTAGGATTTCACCGAGGGAAACTTAGAAGTTGATTTGAAGATAGATAGGGTTTTGAGAGAGTTTTGCCTTTGCTTTTGAGAGAAATGAACAGTTTTTGTAATGTGTGAGAGAAACGGACAAAAAAGGTTTAAGTATGGTTCATGAAAGGACGTGCGGGTGGTTTTTGAAATGTGATCGAAATCAACGGCCTAGATTTTGCACGCCGATTTAGCATTTAATGTCTCGTATTTAATGCGGCAGCATTTATATCCAATCATAAGCTTGGTGTGCAGCTTTTGCCTATGCACGTCATAATTATGCTGACGTCATTCTTAAAAACATTCCCGCTTAGTAAAAACGACTGCGTTTTTGTCACTTTGCTCATAAATGACTCAGCTTTTCCCTCAGCTGATTTAACTCTTCTTCTCACAGTTCTCTTAGTGACTCAGCTGTCAGCTAATTCGGTATAGCTGTCTTTCCGATACGGCTGATTCACTTAGCTGATTTGAGAGTTCAGTTCTTTTTCCCTTTTTGTGTTTCATTTCTTTTCTTTGTTTCTTCTGAGTGTCAGCTCAGCTCAATTAATCCTAACTCATGCTTGAGTTCTTCAAATCTTGACTCACATAATGGTTTTGTGAATATATCAGCCAACTGTTTATCAGTTGAAATATATTCCAAGGTGATGTCCTTCTTTTCAACATGATATCTTATGAAGTGATATCTGACATCGATATGCTTTGTTCTTGAGTGCAACACATGATTTTGAGTGATTGCAATTGCACTTGTGTTATCACACATGATTGGAATTTTCTTCTCTTCAACTTTATAGTCTCTCATTTCTTTGTCTCATTCATAGGACTTGGGCACAACAAATTTGCCCGCCTGACTATGTATTCTGCTTCATTTGTAGAGGTGGCTATTGAATTTTGCTTTTGCTAAACCAGGAAATTAACTTTGTTTCCAAGCATTTGACATGTGCCACGAGGTGCTTTTCTGTCAACTCGCATCCAAAGATAGTCGAGTCCGAATAGCCAATTAGCTTGAATCCACCTTCCTTTGGATACCATAAGCCGACTTCTTGGCTTCCTTTCGATATCTTAAGATCCTCTCTTGCAGTCATATGACTTTCTTTTGGAGCGGTTTGAAATCTTGCACATACACCTACAAGAAAGGTGATGTCCGGCCGCTTCTTTGTGAGATAGAGCAATGATCCAATAAGTGCTCTGTATCTTGTTTGATCTACAAGCTTGCCATCTGCATCCATGTCCATTTTGATCGATGTATTCATTGGTATTTTCACGAGAAGACTTCTCTTCCATACCAAATTTCTTCATTAAATCTCTGGTGTATTTTATTTGACGTATGAAGGTTCCATCCTTCAGTTGTTTCACTTGGAGTCCAAGGAAGAATGTCAGCTCTCCCATCATGCTCATTTCGAATTTGCTTTGCATGAGATTTGAAAATTTATCACACAGCTCTTTGTTTGTGGATCCAAAAATGATGTCATCCACATATATTTGAACAAGCAGTATGATCTTCTTGTCTTGAATTCTAAAAAGTGTTCTATCTACTTTTCCTTTTGTGAATCCATTCTCAGTTAGGAATTGTGACAAAGTATCATACCATGCTCTGGGTGCCTGTTTCAATCCATATAGAGCTTTCTTGAGTTTATATACCTTATCTTCAAGAGTCTTCTGCTCAAATCCTGGAGGTTGTTCAACATACACTTCTTCTTCCAATAAACCATTTAGGAATGCACTTTTTACATCCATCTGATATACAATAAAATTCTTGTGAGCAACATAGGCAAGAAACATCCTTATAGCTTTCAATCTTGCTACAGGGGCAAATGTTTCATCATAATCTATCCCTTCTTCTTGGCAATATCCTTTGGCTACTAATCTTGCTTTGTTTCTTACCACAGAACCTTTCTCGTTCATCTTATTTCTGAACACCCATTTAGTGCCTATAACATTTTGATGGGTGGGTCTTTGTACTAATTCCCATACTTTATTTCTTTCAAACTGATTCAGTTCTTCTTGCATAGCTTGAATCCAGTGTGTGTCATCCAATGCTTGTGACACATCTTTAGGCTCTATTTGTGAGATAAAGCATGTGAACATAGCTTCTTGTTGAGTTCTGGATCTTGTTTTGACACCTTCTCTTATATCTCCAATGACAAGTTCAGGTGGATGGTCTCTCAACCATCTTACATTAGGTTGGAGTAGGTTAGCTGGATTCAGTCGTCTTGCAGCTGTGTTGCTTTGATCAGCTCTCTCGTGATCACTTAGCTGCAAATTTTCCAGCTTTTTTTTAGATTAAGCTATCTCATCTTCATCTGAGTTTATGATTCCAACTTCAGCTTCAACATAGGGACTCTTCTGCATGGTTGGATGATTCAGCTTATCAGCTGGCTCTTCAATGTATTCTCCATTTATATTTGGCTCATCGAATACCACATGAATGGATTCCTCTGCAACCATAGTTCTCTTGTTGAGTACTCTGTAGGCTTTGCTTTCATTTGAGTATCCCAAGAAGATACCTTCATGCCTTTAGCATCGAAAGCCTTTAGATTGTCTTTGCCATTGTTATGGATGAAGTATTTACATCCAAATATTCTAAAATATGCAACATTTGGTTTTTCCCTGCCCAAATCTCATAGGGTGTCTTTGTCAATTTTGTCTGTTTATCATGCATCTATTTTGAGTGTAGCATCTTTGTGTTTATTGCTTCTTTGACCCAAAATCTTCTTGGTAACCCCGCCCACCTAACATGGTCCTTGGCCGCTTCTTTGAGAGTTCTATTCCTTCTTTCTCGCAACTCCATTCTCATTGTGGAGTCCTTTCGCAAATAATTCATGACCAATGCCATTTTCAAAGACAATCGAAGTTATTATACCACCGACAAACTCGGTCCCTCTGTCGATCTTATTTTGATAATGATTTGGCTCTTCTCATTTTGAATCCTCTTCATCACCGTGGGTAATCTCTCGTAGAGTTTCTTTCTTCTTACACATGAATATTGTCCATGTATATCTTGAGTAGTCATCTACTACCACCAAGGTGTATTTCTTCCCACTTATGCTATTTGGTTCAACTGGACCAAATAGATCCATATGTAGCGGATGTAATATTCTTGTTGAAGATGGGCGGTCTTTTCTTTGAATGATGATTTGATTTGTTTTCCTTCGACATGCGTCGCATATACTTTCCTTCTTGATATCGAGTCCGGAAGTCCTTCCACAAGATTACTTCGCAAGCTTGTTAATCGTTTTGAAATTCAGGTGACTCGGCTTTTTGTGCCACACCTAACTTGATTCAAATTGTGCTCTTTGCTAATAGACAGTCTTGGGAGTTGCGGTTGACCAATCCACGACATACATGTTCTTTTGTCCGCATCCTTGCAACACAACTTCATTTGATTCAATATCCTTGATTTGGCATATACCCATGTTAAATTCAACATTATAACCCTTGTCACAGAGTTGGGTGATGCTTAGCAAATTGAAGTTGAGTCCTTCAACATATGCAACATCTGTGATTTCTAATCCATTCTTCTTGATGGATCCAATGCCTCTTATGTCTCATGGAGCTTCATTTCCTCCAAATATGACTTTTGCTCCTTTGACTTCCTTGAATTTTGACAGATTTTTCTTGTTTCTGTCATATGTCTAGAACGACCACTATCCATGTACCAGGTTCCTTGGCACTCACATTCCTTGAACCGCAATCAAGGAAATTAAGTTTTAGGTACCCATACTTGTCTGGGTCCTGAGAGGTTAGTATTGTAAGATGATCCAACCAACCTATAGCCAAATGATTTGACTCTAAGGGGTTGCCATCTATCAGTGTCATAATCATAATTAATTTTGGCAAATTGCTTGGGAATTCTAGGTTCATACAGCTGTCTCTTTTGTCTGTATGCCTGTATATGTGTTTTAGCAATTGCCTTCTTTGGGTAGTTGTGATGTCTCTGAGTGTAGTGCCTAGGTGCATATGTGTGCTGATGAAAGCTCTTATACCTTTGGAATGGCCTTTGCTGAGTTCTCGGCCTTTGCCATCTGGGCTTATATTCCATAGGTCTATGCTGATAGTTTACATCATTCCAATCATCTTGGCTCGGGTATTTTCTACCATTCCCATCATATGTGTTTCTTTTATAGAACTTCTGGGGTTTTTGGTAGCTCTGTTTCTTCTTTACAGAGTATTTCCTATTTGGAGTTTGCTGAGGAACTCGGCTGAATTTCTTCTCACAGATTTCTCAAAGACACTCAACTCGGTCAAGTTTTCCTTTTCCTTTATAACCAAGGCCAGTTTGCTTGTGATTGTGCTTTGGAATGGATGTGTGTGCACCTTTTGGAGTTTTGGATTTTTGGGATACTTCATTACTTGAAGATCCTTTTTCCAAAATCAGTTTTGGATCTTGACATAGCATAAAGGAATTAAATCCTAAGCCTGTCTTGTCTCCACATCCTCTCTGACTCATAATAAGATCATCCAATGATTTAGATGCCTTAGTGAATGAGGCAATCACATTTTTGAGGTCATTTTCCCTCTTTTCTATGAGGCAATCACATCTTTGACTCAAAACAGCTATTTCTGCTATTAGCTTTGCATTTTTAGTCTTTAAACTTTTATTCTCATCAGCTATTTAACTTAGAGTACTCAGCTCCTTAGTCATTTTGTGAGTTTTGCTCTTGAGTAGATTTTTTTCCTCATTTAGTAGTGTGTGTGAGGATTTAATGTGTTCAAAATATTTCATCATTTTGCCTAATGAATCATAATGATCAGTGGGTGATGAAGTGTGTGTGTCTGATCACTATCACTAGAATCCGAGTTTGATGAGTTAGAGTGTACCTCATCTTCTTGGTCAGGTTGATCATGTTCCTTGGCCATCCAACAGATTAGGGCTTCTTGAGTCAATTGAGTATTCACTTCACTACTCTCGAATCGGCCTATGTCTCTTGACTTGGTTGTCTCGGCAGATCTCGCGAGCCAACATTGCCTTTTTCTTTTCTTGTCTTCTTTCTCCGAAGACCTTTCTTTCATCTTCATTCCTGTATTTGTTGACTACAGGATATGGGCAATCAATGGCATAGTGACCTGGTTGCCTACGGTTCAAAGATAGATATTCAACCTTTTGATCGGCTCTTTCCATTCTTGGATTGTCACCCTTTGATATTGACTTTTTGATGATCTGTTCTCTTGGTTGGCCTATCTTCCTTGACTTGGAGGGAGCTGAGTGTCTTTTGGAGGATTCGCCCTTGCCTTTCTTGTAGTTCTTATTGAAGAACTTGTTGAACCTTTTAACCATCAGGGCTATTTCCTCTGGGTCAATGACTTCTTTGACCTCAGCTCTCTTTCCATCCTTAACAATTAGAGCAGCTGTTTTGGGTACAACTGTCTCTTCTTGGTCTTTTCTTCTCAGCTCAAATTCGTAGGCTTTGAGGTCTGAGAATAGCTCATGGTTGGATGTCTTCGATAGGTCCATGGAATGTCTTAATGCCATGACCTTCATTTCCCATTCAGCTGGGAGACTTTTTAGGATCTTCATACACATTTCCTTCTGTGTATATTCTTTTCCAAGTGCATATAGTTCGTTGGTGATTTCTATGAATCGAGCATCTAGTTGATCCAGGTTCTCTCCTGAGATCATTTTGAAATTCTCAAATTTCTGTACAGCCACTGATAATTTATTTTCCTTGATTTGCTCTGAGCCTTCGCAAATCAATGTTAGCTTGTCCCCATTTCTTTTAAATTTGTTTTGCATGATTTGACTTTGTTGAACATAGCTTTGTCCAAGGTTTTGTAAAGAATGTCCTTGGCCACATTGTCCAAGTTATATCTTTTTCTGTCATCATTTGTCCATTCAGCTCTTGGTTTTTCAACCATAGCTGGTCTAGGAGCAACATCATCTTCACCTTCACCGCAGCTGACTCTTCTTACAACTGTGTTCACGTTTAAAATTTGCCGTGGCCCATCCTCTATCACTATCCGCATCTCATCATGTAATGCTGATAGATGAGTCTGCATACAAATTTTCCAATCCTCAAATTCTTCAATTGTGAACATAGGGATGCATGTCAAATTTGCTTCCATGATAATAACTTTTAATGATAAAAGGAGTTTTGAAAACTTAGGTACTAAAACAGACTTTGAAAAATTTGGAGATCTAGTTCAAGAACTGTGCATGGAAGGCTCAATGAACCAACTGCTCTGATACCACTTGTAGGTCGCAACGGGGTGTGAGTGTAAGGTTTAGAAGGGGGGGTTGAATAAACCTTACCAACTTTTCGATTTAGTCTTTTTTAAAGATCAGAGTTGATACTACATCACTCTGTGTCCTTGGTGGACAACTAATTTAGTTAATCAAGTAGAGTTAGTCACTCAACGACTGATTCGAGTTGTTGATAGAATAACTCAAATTTATTAAGACTGAATTAGCTCAACTGTAGTTTGTTTTCAGCGGAAGACTTAACACCCTTAATTTTGGTTTAGCAATGATTTAATACTTGGTTTTAGTACTTAGAGATTATCAAGTGGATAGCAAATTTATCAACAGAGTTAAGCAAATAATATGCAGGAGTTAAAGTGCTGAAATGTAAATGACACGATAAGTTTTTATAGAGGTTCGAAGATGGGGTAATTCTTCTACTCCTCTCTTCTCCAACTCCTGGAGGAATCCACTAGGTATTGATCAAGATACAAAGTGGTAATAGTCCGGATACAAGTCTTGATCACACAACCGACTTGATCCTTTGGGACTCGATCCGGAGATGCCTTGATCACTCACCGTCGACGACTTGCCTTCTTCGGCAGGCAATTACCGCTTGCTACTATAACCCACTTGCTCAAGCTCTTTGGATTTGATCACGAAGCCTTCCAAAACTCGAGACTGGTTCGACCTTGAACCTTTCTACAATCCTTCGTGGAATGTAGACCCCTTGATTCTTCAATAATTTCCTCTTCAACTGATTGAAGTTATCTTTCCTTCACAGGTGAGTGTTGGATTGATGTGCTTCGTAATGTAGGCTTGAGGATTAATCTTGAATAATTTGAGAATATTTCTGGTTACAGTTCGAATGTTTTCTTGAATGTTCGTGGTTCAGGTAACCTTCTCTCAGAGTCATTCCTCAGCCTTTTATAGTGATCTTTCAAAAATCTGCCCGTTGAAGAGATAGACTTATTTTTGAAAGTCACTTGTGGACGTTGGCTTGTCTTGTTGCAGTCCTTGAAATTGCCACTTCCTCGTATGAATTGTTCTTCAGCTTTTCAGAGTTCTGACACGGTGTAGTGCTTCCCATTGGTTTATTTCTCTTGCACGCTTCTGGGACTGACCACTTCGAGAAAGGTAGCATGGAGATATTATTTGTTTAAGTAATTCTCTTGATTTACGGCAAATGAGATCTCTTTCGATTATCTCGACTTGATCGCATTTCCTTGCTTTCCCAGGTGACTTAGAGTCACTTCCAATCATGGATGACTCTCTTTGTCACTTCAACTAGAGACTTATTTGTCTTGAGTTGACTTGATCGATGCTTTACTCACGTGCATCTCATTTTGCACCTTGATCGAGTTCCGTCTTCTCTTCTTTGCCAAACTCAGCTGTCTCGTAGCGGAGTCTTCCTTCTAGTCTTCAGTTGTCTTCTTGCATGTTTAGTCATAGCTGACTTAACTCAGCTTGACTAGCCTTATTTATTACAATACAATTTACAACAAGAATGAGGTGCCAACTTCCTATTCTAAGTTTTACATGGCATTCATCAAAATCTAAACAACAAATTTCCCAACAAAGGGTACTTTGCCAATGACTGAGGAAGGTCGTCCGCTATGTCTTACCGATTCTCCGAAAATGCCCATTAATAAAGCGTTGTTAACCCTTGGATTCTTGCATGTGGGTGGACAAATTCAATCATCGTAAGGTGTAAGGGGGAGGCCTTGGTCAATAAAAGTGGTGAGTTGATTTTCCAAGGGAGGGGGAGTGAGAGGTGGGCCCCCTCTGAGCTGATTTTTCCCCGCTTTACTTTAGAGGCAGAAGCGAAGAATAAAGAAAGGGAGCAAGGAATGAAACAAGCGGGCGATACACGAGGACGAGATTGGATGGGAGAGCTCTGGGTTCAATTAAATGAATCTCATTTAGTAGGTTATAGGTAATTTTTTGGTCACCCTAGAGAACTGATAAGCTCATAGGTTAAGGGATTTGTGTGGTAATCCAAGGGTTTATCGCCAACCTGAAGAGGTGCGGAACCACGCAGGTCCTATCCAAGGTTTCTTCAACCAAACGATGAATAGTTTCTTTGATAGACTCCTTAGAGTTTCTCTCATTCAGTGGCAGAGGCTCGAGAGACCTCGGTCAGCTAGCAAGATCTATCTGTAAAAGGATAGTTTTGCTGGTGCTAGACGGGTTCACTAAGACCAAAAATATCTACTGGAGGAAGATCAATTCAGGGGATAGTCAATACAGAAGTTGCGGTCAATAAGGTAGGAATCATCAAAAGATCAAAGCATCTAATGTAAAGACAATTTTCAGTGCTGGTTATCAGCTGCTCGTGGATACCAATTAATTGGCCTTGCTTTCACTCAATAGTCCGAGGGGAAAGCACAGAGATGGGGGATGGCATAAGCGAAGTGAAACTATGAACAGACGACTCGATTCTGGACCTATTATTATATGCAAGAGTGAAGGCTCGAAAGATGTAAAGTTAGCCTAAGCCTGCACTACTAGTAGAGAAAGTCACTCTAGGACCCCAGAGGCAAACAAAGAAAGTTGACCTATTAGGGCAAATGGCAAGACTCTGAGATTATGCCTTTGGCTACTTCACTCCTATCTTACTGAAAGGGCCAATCCACGACTACCCACTCAGTTGAGAGTTGAAAGAAAGGCTAGCTTGATATGAGACATGATGGAGTCAGCATTGATATCAAATAGGCTTAGGCTTGAAAGCATGTTTCCAGTTCTTGCTCCACCTTTTCGGCTTAGCTTCCTCAGTTCCCCGTCCTAACCTTTTTTGAGAAGAGTTTATAAAAGAAGTTGGTGTTAAAAACCGATAAGAATTCATTCTAAATAGTAGCTACTCATTACACACAAGAAAGAGTGTAGGTTTCAGTTCAGGCTACCGTCTCCTCAACAAAAGAAAGATATCACTCACACTATGCCCTGCTTTCCTCGGGAGTGAGAAGTGAATCAGGGATTTGCCATGGATACGAGTGAAAGGAGGGGTCTGAAAGAGTTCTGCATCAATTTCTTTCTTTTCTTCCTTCTAGCATCTAGAAACCTCTATTAAAAGGTAATGTTCATTCATTCAGTTTCACTCTTAGGCGATTAAAGGATGGTGACCCATAGCTGCCTATATCATACCGGTTGGTGAGCTTCCATCTTCTATAACAGTAGAGGTTGGAATCCCACTTTTTATATCAATATTGGGCGTGGGGAAAAGGAAAGATTACCAAATACCCCTTGACCTATTCAATTGGACTATTCCCAACATGTTCAATCCAACTCTTCTCGAAGGGGGTCGTCTTATTCGCTCTTTTCCATTACTAGCTAACTCCAATCATAGGAGTCTCTTGCTGGATTATAGGTCCCTAAAGGCCCTTACAACTCTAGCCAGTACCTATGAGAAAGAACCCTATGTGGGGGAGCTTTTCTAAGCCGATAGTGGGTTCCCATATGCTCATCAAGCTAGGTATTGTACCATTGACATGGAATTGTAAAATCGGCATGAAAGCTGTACGATTGACATATTTAGCAAGATTGGCATAATACGCTATGAGTAAGTAGGACTCCCAGAGAAATATCTTCCCTATTCTATTGGTCGTTAAGAGGCATTCCACGCTTTGTTACCGGTCGATTGAAGGCAAGTCTAGGGGTGACTACCCGGTCATAGGCTGCTAGCTACTATGAAAGTCATGCAGGCGGGTAAGTGGGTAAAGTGAAAGCCAACTCTTACCGAATGATAGGTTTAGCCTTCTTTTAGTGACAAGAGTAGTCCCAAACTAAGGAGATTGGCTTCTACAAATAAAGGGCTTCTACCATTGATAAAACCCGGGGAAAATCCCCAATAGAATCAGTCAACAGTGAAGAAAGAAGGGGGATGACTTTTCAGTTCCCATTGATGAACGCTTCTACCAGCAGCGGGTTCGTCAGTGTGAGGATTGGTCGATATTGATTTATCCAAACCTCTACAAGACCAGGTTATGATTGAGCGTCAAGGGCTTTGCTTGTTTGTGTCACTCGCCTACGAGTATCTTCCTTACTTTTGCCCGCAATGCAATGTTGTTGGCCATTCCTTGGCTACTTGTCGTAAGAATCCAAATAAGCAGCAAGATAAACCGAAAGGTGATGATGGAGATGGAAACTCAAAGCGTAGCAAGGCTAAGAAGCCTGTGGTGCAAGTTCTAGCTCTGTGGATGTTTACGTATCATCCCAGCGCCTCCCTTAGTTCGACCTTCGACCGACTCTCAAGTTTTCGATTCTCCCTACTTAGCGGAGCCCATTTTGGGGTCGTCGCCTTGGATTCTCACATGCAGACTTTTTGTGGCCTTCCTTTCGATGTCCGATCCCGAATACCATGACTTGCCTTCAAACAAGCTTCTCCTTCAAAGGAGAGTAACCGATCTGCGGACAGCAAGGCCAATGAAGACCCAATTTCCGTGGACTAAGTTGTGTCTTGTCCTTGAGTCCTCTCTATGCCTCTCATGTCCTTCTTTCCTTTGCTTGGGACTCACTAGCACACTCCTTGCCGCTTTCGTGCTTGATGGCTTCGATGAACCAATGATAGAGATCTTTTGCATCCCTAAAAGTGCATTGTTCAATCCGCCCCCGAGCTTCTCATTGGATGTCATACGGGCATTCGGTCTTGAGTTCGAATGCGTCGAAAGAAGACCTTCGCTGGATAGCCTCTTCACGGTACTCATCTGCTGATTATTTTGGTTCTGCCTGAGCACGTTGTTCAAAAGAGAGATGGTCAAATCTTTTATATTAAAGTGATGTTCAAGGCGAAGAACTCGATATATATATATAGTCATATTGGCCTCTCGCACAGCCGGACTTTCGGTTTTGCTTTATTGATTCATGGAATAGAGGTTACGATCGCACCTTTTCTATCTCCCTTAGTGGGCAAGCCAATTCCATTAATAAACACCAAATGGTATTTCCTAGTAGTGATATTTTAACTCAAAAGACAGGAGACGGGTCATTGAGCTAGTTATTCCCCTTATCCCCATATCATAACAAGGCAAAGCTAGAGCAGCTAGGAATGCAAGAAATCATGTCTTTAAACGAATGGAGTCCTATCCACGTATCCCCACCTAACTCAGAGTCCATCATCGATTCCCAAAGAATCTATCAAACAAGTAGAAAGTAAGACGCTTTACGAGGTTCGACCTCTTCTTTTCTTTGCTTTCTCTCTAGGCACCTTACCTTAAGAGTGAATTGGTGCAAGAATATAGTAACCGAGGAAAGGCCTAACATTTCATAGTTTCATTTGTCTCAACCATCCAAATCCCAGATCAAAGGATTCCGCGGATTCGCTATCTGCTGATGGTTAGGTGGTTAGCGAAGAAGTTGTCCTTGGATAAGTGCGAGAATATACCTTTCAAAGTCATTCTCTTAGGTCGGTACTTCCATGGGCATAGTAGCCACGTTTCATTACCCCCATTGGCATAGCTAGATGATCTTGGCTTAGAGAGATGCGCCTTTTAGCTTGTTATCGCTTTTTAGGTTCTTGCTGCCTGGTTTTCAGGAATCCTCGCCCAATTCCCATATGGGTATGAATCTAATCCTAGGGCATTAACCTCTCTACTCGGGAAGCCGGTCCCTTTACATAGCCATAATAGACAGCTTTTTTCAAGTAGCCGCAATTGAATGCGTATCATTTGTGATTGAATCGAGGGCGCTGCAGATCCGATCTATAAAGAATTAACCTCATTTGATCTCGGATGGGATGAATACAAAGGAAGTCAGTTGAATTTGGACGATGCATACCCCTTCCTCATTAACTATGTCATGTCACTTCATTTAGTTTAGCAGCTCCCAGACTCCGGTATCGGTATCGGTAGCATTCATGGTGATTCTTGAACTAACAACCATAAAGCGAGTAGACAAAGATAAGAATTACTACCACGAGACGGGCTATTAAGGCAGAGAGAGACTACTTTCTAACACTTAGCAATCTCTTCCTCGCAGCCTCTAGCGACAACTAATGCATCCGGTGCGATCGGTGCCTAGCAATCCCTCACCTCGAGAAGAATGGTTGCAAGTAAGCTTCTAAGCCCGACTAAACATCGGCCGGCCTATTTATGCATCTACTTGCCCACCGGTACAGAATAATGGGATCTCCTTAGCCTAGTCTATATTACGCCCAAACACAGTCTTTTGGAATGGAGGGACGGGCAAGCAAGATGCCTTTAAGAGTTAAGAGTGTACGGAGGTAGGAAAAGCGGTCTCTTAGACAAATAGTTGTGTAACGAAATAAGATGCTACTCGGATAGCTTCGCTGGCAGATCTGAAGGAAAGAGCAGACGCAACCTTGAGAACTATATTCCGCCTTTGCTTCCGGGAGAGGAAAACTCGGAACTAGTGTTCTTGTGAAGGACTTTGTCCAGGGCCATCAAGAGCTACAACTATATCTCTCGAAGGTGTCTTGGCTCGGAGATGTAGCGCGGGTCAGCCCATGCTTGGAAGAGGCGAGTTGGTGGTTCGGAAAGGACCGATTCTCGGGAAGCGAGTCTCCAATAGAAGGAGGATCGAAAGCCGTCGGAGGCCGGTGGGGGGAGGAAAAAAATAGCTAGGAGAAAGATCGGAGGATTGCGCTTGGGTCTCACCCCTCATGGGTCCCGATACGAGCTTTTATGCCCCCTTTCTATCGGGTGGTGGATGGGGAGATGCACATTCTATACTTCATGACGATCGGACGGGTGGATGACGAGAACTATGGATTGAAGAGGGAGCCCGTTACTTCACTAAGATAGACCGGGATACCACCAAGTGGTGGAAAGCATTGTAAGACCGCGTTAAAGACAAGGGAAGGGTTATATGAATGGATCGTCATGCCATTTGGCGCTATTACGGTAAGGCCAATGCACCTGCAACCTTTATGCGGCTGATGAACGATGTTCTTAGGCCGATTGGATGAATTCGTCATGGTCTACGACGACGACATCTGTTTGGGGAAAAGCTAAAGAGGAAGAAGAATATTTCAGAATGGGTCCCCCTACTCAAAACTAAGAGGGGATTATCTAAAAATCTCCGAAGTGATAGGACAAGTCATGGTGATCAATGAGAAAGACACATTGCCCTCGAGTTCGGTTAATAATGCATCTGAAGAACCACGAAAGGAGGCTCAAAGAGCTTTGAATACTTGGAATAAAGGGAAATGATTGATGGCAAGCGGTCGGAAGAAGCCCGAAGAATCAAACAAAGAATTTATGAATGCAATGAAGCAAGCCAAGATCAACGGAGGGGCATCCAGTCACCACATTCCAATTCCCAACCATGGATGAGCCCCCTCTACAGATGCAAAGAACTTCTGCGCCTTATTTCATGAATGGTCAATCCGAGAGGACTCGAAAGCGATTCGCTTATAAATCTCCTATTGAAGAGTTATAAATGCTCTGTGGTCCCCATGGAGAAGCCTCTCGGAAAGATAGAGATTGAGGCAATGATACAAGCTCTGATGAGAGCGGACCAATACGGAAGTACACAACTATTCAGGATTTTTGCCGACATCCGGATGTAGCTCTGTAGGAAGGCTTCAAGATACCAAGTTTAGTAAATACAATGGGGTCGGCGACCTATATCATCACTTCTTTGTCTTTTTCGTGGGGATTGCCGAGGCCTTGATTCCCGATCCAGGTTATTGAAACACCTTTCTCGGAAGTCATTAGAAGGGGAAGCTCTCAAGTGGAACTCATCTCTCCCCCTTGATGCTCTACGTAGTTTTGACAATGTGATTGTGATTCACCCAAGAGTTGCACCAGGTTCTATTGACCAATCTCGTGATCGGTGAATGATCAAATTCATCCGATTTTGAATTCATTACCTTTGTTAACGATGGAGGAATTTAGCGGCTAAAGTAAACAAAATGGAACATAAAAGAGGAAGATGCAATACAAATGGTTATCGATAACTGCATGGGCCCATCAAGGAAGCGATAGTCCTAGGAGATTTTCGAACATTCCCTCAATCTGTTTGAATGAGCTGCCCGCATGCGAGAGGATGGACGAAGTTGGTCTATCACTTTCTTCGAGAAGTTCTAATGGGGGAAAAGGCAAGCCGAAGAATACCCTAAGAACCCAAAGACCAACTCAAGAGGTTACCATCACTCCGGATCAAATTAATGCGGTTCAAGCACATCGAATGCACAGAGACAACAGAGCACCCGGAATCGGCAAGCCATCCAGGAGCGGGGTCGGCCCCCAACCCACTCAAAACCGCTTCGCCCCTCCTTACCCAATCGCAACCGCAAAACCCAGCGCAAGCTCCGCCTGCACTCCGCTTATAACAACGCAGCGCCTCCAGCCAATTATGATCCTCGTAGCAACAAGATGCTCCCAAGCTACCCTGGGGACCCAATAGAGCTCACTACCCCCATTACCCCTATCCATTCCTACCCTATTCTCCATCCTTATGGCCTGGAAAGCCATTTCTCTACCCAGAGATAAACCACTCCCCTGGCCTCCTGGTCTCGACTATTTTCAAATCGCTCTATTTCACCGATACGCGGGCCATACCATCGAAGAGTGTCCTACTTTGCGTGATGGCATCTATGACATGAATGATGAAAATTGTTTCAATTGGAACGAAGTTAAGACATACGTTAATTAAAGCCGCCAATGTTATCAAGCTACTAATATGGGGATCCATACTAATCCAATGCCACAACATCAAGGTTTGCGCATGAAACTTAGGAACCTACACCAAGTACAAACTAATCCGGGACCTTCGCGGCGCTAACACCATCCGAGCTTGACCGCGGCTCGAAGAGAGATGCCTACCCCTCAAGTTCAGAATTCGAAGGAGGTTCCGAGAATTCAAAACTCAAGTCACTTTCTTTGTCCCAGGAATTGAAGTTCCAAAAACAGACGAAATCACTATGGAACCAGGACCTCCTCGCCGCCACTCAATTCATTTCCGGGAAGAGGCAAATTCGCTTTTTAGTAAGGGTGGGTTGAAAAGAAAGGGTGAAGAAGGAAGAATGTATCCGAACAAATGCATCGACAGATTAAATTACCCCTTTTTTAGAAATCCCCTCGTCACCTACTAGTGAGTAGGAAAGCTTAGGAACGCCTCTCGTTCCTCTTCCCCATTTGACAACCAACCGTATCCCCGAATGTTCGGATGATTCTCTGGAACTAATATATGCTTCAATACTAAAGAATGGGGATATATCGTTGGCAAAAGCGAGAAGAAAAGGATTTCACGGGCGAAGGCGAAGGGAAGTTCGGAAAAGCCTAGTAGACGGGACTATCAACCCATTTCTATTAAGACCTCGGCATCTTCCTTACCCCCTACAAAAATGGACCCTATTTTGAAGAGAAAGGCTCCGGGTTCCGCATCTTAAAAAAGTGCATGATCAAATTGGAAGCACTGAGGTTAATTCGTAATGGGCCAACTCACCCAACCATGATGCGCATGACAGAAGAGAGCGAGCAAAAAAAGGATTTTCCATCTTGGATGAGGCTCACGTCAGGTTTTGAAGAGCAAGACTTTCTCCCCTATGTTGAACTTTCTCTATATTACATTACCTTATTTTGGAATGCACGGAAATTTCCGTGAGACTGGACATGTTCCATGGCGCGAAGTCTCTTCTCATCTAATAGCTCTAATTGTGGGAATATATAAAAATATGCTCTCTCTCATCCACATCAAAATCTTTGTCAAGTGGACCACGATGAGGATGGGAATGGCGAAATCCGCTCCGCCCTTTTCTTCGTAGCATGTAAGCAATCGGCCTTAGATTGTATCGAGCTACATGCCCTTCTCATAAGATGATTTTGTAAGCTACGGGCCATAAAATCTCCGACGAAGCTTAAAGCGAGGCATCAAGAGCTAAGAAGGGGGCTAACAAGCCCATTTCCTTTGAAGGAAATGCCTTAGAAACTACAGGACATAGAAGCGAGGCCAACAAATGGATTGAATCTTTTTTCCTAGTAGCGAACCTTTGACTCGTTCCCACAATCATCTCCTCGGACCTCGATAACTAAATCCCACATGTACTATCACGAGGAACTGGCTTTCACAATAACAATAAATAAAGGAGTGCGCCGAGAGCATGGAGAGAGAAAGTCTCAAGATAATAGTGACCTGGGATTTTAGTCTAGCCTTTCCTCCCTCCCTTTGAAGTAATTCAATCTTTTCACCAAAGGTTCGAATCCGTAGCTACTATGATTGAATTCGACATCGATGATTTCGAGCGTTACCTACGACAATTGAAAAACAAGGGCATTTTGGCAATGGAAATCAGAGATAGATAAAAGAGAGAGATGTGGAATATATCTCCTAAAAAGAAAGATGCACAAAGAGAAACGAAACTAAGGCACATCGAAGTCGTCCCAGGGAGCATTTGGGTGTAATTGTTTGAACTCCCGGATGAAGGCTTTCAAATCATTGGCTATTGGG
Source organism: Rehmannia glutinosa (assembly GCA_016081115.2). Lineage (NCBI taxonomy): Eukaryota > Viridiplantae > Streptophyta > Magnoliopsida > Lamiales > Orobanchaceae > Rehmannia > Rehmannia glutinosa. Next base: position 141,711 of record JABTTQ020003325.1, read on the forward strand.
ACGAGAAATCACTCTTTCCGCCTTGGTGAGGGATTAGGGGTCTCCCTCATCCAAGAGAATATCGATTGCTCGCCCGACATCGGCCTCTTCACCCACCGGGATGGAACGACTCAACACGAGGTTGATGGACTTTTTCTTTAGCCTCTTGGCTTTCAAGTCAAAAAGTGCCATCTCTTGTTCAACCTCCCTGTACTCCCGGGAACCCGTTATCCTAACAAATTCCCCCCTCCCCCGCTCACTAAAATCCACCCTTAGGAAGCGTTCATCCAACTCGAAATTTCTTAAGAGAACCCAATCATAGTCAAAAGAAGAGTTTGATCCTGGCTCAGAAGGAACGCTAGCTATATGCTTAACACATGCAAGTCGAACGTTGTTTTCGAGGAGCTGGGCAGAAGGAAAAACGGCTCCTAGCTAAAGGTAGCTTGTCTTGCCCAGGAGGTGATAAGAGTTGAGAACAAAGTGGCGAATGGGTGCGTAACGCGTGGGAATGCTGAACAATTTGGGCCAAATCTGAAGAAAGCTAAAAAGTCTTTGTTTGATGAGCTGCGTAGTATTAGGTAGTTGGTCGGTAAAGGCTGACCAAGCCAATGATGCTTAGCTAGTATTTTCGGACGATCATCCACTGGGACCGAGACACGGCCTGGACTCCCACGGGGCAGCAGATGGGAATCTTGGACAATGGGCGAAAGCCCGATCCAGAATATCGTGTGAGTGAAGAAGGAAATGTCGCTTGTAAAGCTCTTTCATCGAGTGCGCGATCATGACAAGACTTGAGGAAGAAGCCCGGCTAACTCCATGCCAGCCGCGCAGTAAGACGGGGGCAAGTGTTCTTCTAACGATTTGGGCATAAAGGGCACGTAGGCGGTGAATCGGGTTGAAAGTGAAAGTCGCCAAAAATTGGCGGAATGCTCTCGAAACCAATTCACTTGAGTGAGACAGAGGAGAGTGGAATTTCGTGTGGAGGGGTGAAATCAAGATCTATGAAGGAATGCCAAAAGCGAAGCAGCTCTCACGGGTCCCTACCAATCTCAAAAGTGGGTGCGGAAGCATGGGAGCGAACAGATTAGATACCCTGGTAGTCCATGCCGTAAACGATGAGTGTTCGTCCTGGTCTACGTGGATCGAGGCCCGCCTAACGCGTGAAACACTCCTTTGGGGAGTACGGTCGCAAGACCGAAACTCAAAGAAATTGACAGGGCCTGCACAAATGGTGGAGCATGTGGTTTAATTCAATACAATGTGCAAAACCTTACCAGCCCTTGACATATGAACAACAAAATCTGTCCTTAACGGGATGGTACTTACTTTCATACAGCTGTTGCATGGCTGTCGTCAGCTCGCGTCGTGAGATATTTGGTCAAGTCCTATAACGAGCGAAACCCTCGTTTTGTGTTGCTAATACATGCGCCTAAGGAGAAAGTCTTTGCAACCGAAGTGAGCCGAGGAGCTGAGTGACGTGCAGCGCTACTAATTGAGTGCCAAAGACGTAGTGTGTTGTCGATAATAAGGTAGCCGACGCTTTCAAGCACTTTTCTAGTTAGCGCTTTAGTTTGATTGCAGCTAGCGCGCTTGACTAATAAGATAGAAAGGGCTTTTCTCGCTTGTTTAGTAAAGTCCAGTTTTGGGCCAACTCTTGTAGGTGACGACGACGTCAAGTTGACGGCAGAGAAAGACTCGGCATTTAGGCGATCTGCCCAGTGGTGTGGTACATAGTGGGTTTAGTACGCCCCACCAAAACGGCTCCGAAAGAAAGAAAAAGGTGTGTGCCGCACTCACGAAGGGCGCATGATATACTTTGGAGGAAGGTGGGGATGACGTCAAGTCCGCATGGCCCTTATGGGCTGGGCCACACACGTGCTACAATGGCAATTACAATGGGAATCAAGGTTGTAAGGCGGAGCGAATCCAGAAAGATTGCCTCAGTTCGAATTGTTCTCTGCAACTCGGGAACATGAAGTCGGAATCGCTAGTAATCGCAGATCAGCATGCCGCGGTGAATATGTACCCGGGCCCGTACACACCGCCCGTCACACCTGGGAATTCGTTTCACCCAAAGCATCAGACCAATGATCACCCATGACTTCTGTGTCACACTAGTGCCACAAAGGCTTTTGGTGGGCTTATTGGCGCATACCACGGTGGGGTCTTCGACTGGGGTGAATTCTTAACAAGGTAGCCATAGGGGAACCTGTGGCTGGATTGAATCCTTCGCGATGGAAATGCCCTCCTCCCCCAACCAACACAGGGCTTAGAGAAAGGGACTGAAAGTCTAGGTAGCTCAGCTGGTTAGAGAAAAGGACTGAAAATCCTTGTGTCAGTGGTTCGAATCCACTTCTAAGTGGGCGAAGGGTCCAAAAGACACGTAGCCAGTAAAAAAAAGAGTTCCTGTTCATCAATCAGAAATCAAGACAAACCGGGCACTACGGTGAGACATGAAAACACCCGATCCCATTCCGACCTCGATATGTGGAATCGTCTTGCGCCATATGTACTAAGATTGTTCGGGAGACATGGTCAAAGCCCAGATTGAATGTTCATTGAATGAGGCAGATTTCAATAATTATGCTATGAGTAACCTTTTTGCGGCATGGCCGAGTGGTAAGGCAGGGGACTGCAAATCCTTTATCCCAGTTCAAATCCGGGTGGCGCTTGATCAATCTTCTCTTCTTGAGTTGGAAAAATAGAAGAACCAAGCGCGGGCGTAGAGAAAGTTGCTATTTTGAGATTTTCAAAGTTGCCTTTCTTTTAGGAAGGGAGTCTCGAAAAGCTTTCCCACCTAGGTGAACCCAAAGCTAGAGCCACCAGCCATAAGCAGCTTTCCCACCTAGGTGAACCCAAAGCTAGAGCACACAAGGCACAAGGTAATGTTTTCCAGAAGCACCACCCAGAAAAAGAAATCCACTAGGGATTGGTCGAGATTCCAAGATTGGCACTTTTCAATCTATACCCTTAAACGCGACCAAGTCGTAAGACCTCCAAAGGAGACCAAAACGGACAAGATTGGTATCTTTACGAGTGACCTTCCAGGACCGGGACGTGTTAACAACATGGGAGTTGAAGAATTCCGCTAGGACACCTTTTCGCTCAAGGCAAGAATACGAGTACCATCGAAGGAAGGCTAGCCGATCCCGAACCCAAGATCTAAGGGACAAGTACTCGGTGAGATCTTTCAACTTCTCGACGCATACACATCATCGGGAGGAAGTCGAAGCTCTGAGGTTTCGTTTCCTCTCTTTCCGAATAAATGAGATGAGGTATCCACGAAGAGTTGGGTGAAGAGAAAGACCACGACCATTCATGGGGTAAATGGACATAGAATCTCTCAAAGTGAGAATTCCTACGCCAATCAATTCGCGAAAAAGCCACCACCCCGACCCAAAAAGTGTAGAAAAGCGCTAGGCCAACTTATGAGCTATACCCATAAGACCGTACGGATGGTGAGCTCTCCTAAGAGCTCGATATAGATCGGACTTGATCCTTGCTCAATCCTCGGACCCTCTTAGGGAACTCCGCCACTCCCCGATGATTGATGAGCCTTTCTTTAGTTGCTTTGAATTCATCTTCCACCCTTGGTATAAGCTAGTTGATCGAGGCTATTCAAGATTGTTGATATCCTTTTGTACGCTATGTTGTATAAGGAAGAATGAATCTATGATAATAAAGAGGTAAACTGGATTAAATGATATAAAAGTGGACCCTAGCTAGAAGGTAAAGACTTTGACTTCCTTAGCCGATGGAAAGGAGGTACTCTTGGACACTAGCAAAGGCTTAGGATTATCAGAGACTTTTGATTTTGTTTGGTTTGTTGCTTAGTTGCTTATATGCATGTCTCGTGCAAGACTAATTTCTCCGTAGGGTTTGACTAGTTTTGTAGGATAGGAGTTGATTCTAGTCAACTGTCAGTCTCAAAAAGGGCTAGATGCACCTCTTCTCACGCATACACTACGCCCTTACATTTAACGCTTCTTTTCCACTTATACTAGCCAAGGTTAGAACTAGTTGGAAAAAAACAATGGTATACAAAAACGATCTTTGCTATTCGCTTGTCGCCCGCTTGTGAGCCTTTTAGGGGGCTAACGCTAATGAAATTCTCTTTTTTTTTTCGAACTGGTGGGTCACCTATGGATAGGAGCGAATGCGATTGCAGAAAGTGGAAGTTTGAATTGTGAATGCCTCTCCTTCGGTGGAGCGATTGAATACCTCTTGCGCTTATTGCTTATTGATTAGAGTTAGTGATGAAAAAAAAAAGGTATGTGCGAAAGGTCGATTTCCCAAGCAGAAAGCACTCTTTCAAATGCGCAAGTAGGAAACAAGTAAGGCAGGCATAGTCTCATTAAAGCTAAGCGCATGCCATTCCGATCTCTCCCTCTATCAAATCGGTGATGGAATACCTTTTCCGTTAAGCGAGTGCTCGAGTGGGAAGACTCTAATGGGCTTTCTTTGTTCCCCTATATGAGAATATCCTACCTAGTACCATCATCCGCTAAAGCACGTAAAGCGAGTTCTATTGGTAAGCCCTTTTGTAACACCAACCATCTAGTTTCCTTACATTGCTAATGCCTTGTATTGACCTTCCTTTGATGTTTATTCCCCTTAGTCAAAGTCTGTCTCTTGAGGTTAGGTGTTTACCTTTCTCGGGGCTATCCATTCAAAACTCAAAAAAAAGAATCTTATTCTAATTCTTTTCTTAGGCAAACGAAGTTGGCAAGCTAGTTTGAAAGAAAAGATCGAGTTAATCCAAGCCTTTTAGATATGTATTGAGAGTAAGATTGAGAGAAAGCTTCATCCTCCCTTGTAGCGATTTTTTCTACCTCTAACCTCGCCCTTGGTTTTTCCACTCTATGTTGATGAAAGATTCCCATCGAGAAATTAATCCATTGTTGAAGAACTCCCCCTGGGTCTTTCTCGCCTTTTGCCTGCTTTGATTAGGACTTTGCCCGGGGAAGAACTCAAAAAAGAAAGCATTTAAGTTAAAGTAAGTAAATCGGATTCGCGATCCTTTCGGCTTAGAATCGCTCTTTGCTAATGAACTGGACTGGCTTAGAATCAATGCTTTGACCGCTAATGCTGAATCCAAGACCTCTCCCCCATAGTAGTGGGGATAGCCAAAGATGCTACTTCCCGGCCCGTCGACGACTAGAACCACTTGGTTTGGTACATTCTTTTAGCCCTTTGCTTTCGCATTAAATCAATGATAGCCCCCTCATTTGGGTAAAGAAAAGAACTAAAGATAAGGAGTTTTTTATGGGCAGGGCCGTATCCCGATCCGGATGCCACGAAAATTTAGGGAAACCTTTTTCTTAAAAGAGTTTCTACGACCGGTGAGAAATCGGACGACTTTCGGGGTTAAAGGAACACCTTTCTCTTTCATATTGAGTCCTCGAGGTGCGGGTGCGGCCCACTTGGTGTCGGATCACTCGACAGTCGATCAATAGTCTTTCGCATAGTACCTCTGTTTTAGTGAGGCCCACTTGGTGTCGGCTCGACAATCAGTATTCCAAAGGTTTACCGAGGTGAAGCATTTGGCGGTATTCTCTTATTGTAGCTTTCTCTACTTCAGGCTCTTCTGAGGGCCTTTGTTTGAGGTGAGATTCTATAGTTTTATGGTTACCTCTGTTCTCCTCTCCCTTCCTGGTAGCTAGGATATAGTTCTATTTATCTTTCTTTCCTTCCGTTCGGGGCACTCTAAAGGCTTTGCAACCTTTAGAGCTGGTTGTGATCGTCTAATCAGTCCCTCTCGTTCTTTGATAGACATCTTTCGGTTCTCGGTCTCATCCGATGAACAATTTTGCCTTATTTCAGTATCTATCTTTCCTTACGGATTCGGTTTACGAAGAAGTAGCGACTGTGTCTCCGCTCCGGGAGAACTTTACCTATAGCTAACCTAGAGAGCTTTACTTTAAGATAGCTCGGGCAGGCACTCTTCTTCGAAAAGAGGAGTTGCTTGCCTTACCTTACCCCACCAACCACCTTAGCGCTAGAAGTTCTAGCAATGGGAAGCTAGGCAAAGGAAAAAACTATAAAAAATTCATATTCATTAGATAAGAGATTGTGGATATGTTCTTAGTGAAGACAAGCGGATTGGGACGATCAGGTCGGTTGAGGGCAACAACACACCAATAGGTGTGGATTGCCATTCTTGTACTCTTTGGGTAAATGGCAGGAGCGCTCTTTCCCTCTCACCAGTACTTACTAGTTAGGGTGGGGCAACCGGTTCAAACCAAATATCCAACAGACGCTTTCCTTAATGGCTGAACTCGACCGAAAGGGAAAGGAAAGCTTTGATACCAGAAGTCACATAGTAAATGGATATTCCATGGGTGACCATAATACGACATTTTTTCACTCTACCACTGTGATCAGGAGAAAGCAAAAGAGGATTGATGGCGCTAAGGGCTCAACCGAAGGAAGAGAGCGCTAAGCTGTCAATTGACGACTAACAGGAGAGGGCATAAAACTACCCTTTTTTGTAAGATTGCGAACGCTACTCCCCTACATGGGTTACCCCTAACGGGAAGGGGATTAAAATAGAGTTTCTAGCCTCTCAATGAAGGGCTCCCCTATGGGAGCGAAAAAGACGAATTATTCGACGGAAAGACGGCTAGAACGCCTTAGATCTACTTGAGAATGGGTATCGAAGTGGAAGAATGCCTTAGGCCGAGTAGAACCAAAGATTTCACACTCGTACCCATCGAAAAGGGAAGCCGAAGAGCTCCAATCCCTTGATTTCGTAGCCATTGCCGAGGAAGAGTCAAGAAGACAGTTGGTCGGGAGGAAGGGATGTAAGCCCTAGAGATTGGTAAATCGTATGGGAAAGCCCCTCGTTTGAATATGCGCCATCCCCTCACTTCCGAAAGCCGTTGAGCGTATGTGTCGCCCGAGACTTTGGTTGAACATCCGCTCTGAAGGCATCCGGTTTGAAGACTTGTTCCAAAACTAGTAATCATCGAATATGTAATTACCCGATCGAGAATATACAAAACTTGATCCGGAAGTAATGTCGTTAAGTGAAGGAGTCCTCGTAAGCGCATAGGCAAAAGAGATTGGTGCTCGTTGTTCACCATTATTTGTTACACATGGGCGAGATGAAAAAAAGCCCTCTATATAGTTGAGCAAAGCGATTAAATATCTTGTCCACACTCTTGTCTGCGGTTAAGCAAGGTTTTGAAAAACTAGTTACTCCTCTAATAATGGCATCGGCGGAAAGTTTCCTACGGCAAGATCGAGCGAAGGTGCGGCCAAGGCCAATAAAGCCCTACTTCTATCCAGTTCGCAAGGTAATCAAATTGGAAAAACTGATGAACATGATGATGTTATGTCGACTTAATCCGTGGTTGAATATGTTATGTCGGCTTAGCCGAAATTGAAGATTTCGATGGTCTAGAGTGAGAAGTCTCTAAAAAGGCGGTGGGCTCGGGAGCCGCTAAAGGGAAGAAGGATCTCGGGATTAAACTGTTGTGATGAATTAGTCCTCCTACTCAAAGTCATCATCAACCACTTTCCGTCTTGGATCCGAGTCTACGGCATTAACATTTTCTTATCACTCTGTTCTCTGTGAAGAAAGAAGCTAGCGACTTTCGCCATATTGCCACTTTCTTGCTTTTAAAAGCTTGGGTTTGATAGTCTTTACGATACCTAATAGGTGTAAAATAGAGGTTTAAAGGTCTCTAGCACCTCTAAGCCCGTTTCACTCTTTTTCTACAATCACCGGGCGTAAGATAATTGGCGGATGCCCTTCTTTGTGGATTCGCCTGGTCATTGATATTCGCCTATTTTGCTCTCCCATTCGAAACCAGGCAGATTTCTACCCATCATCCCGTCCGAAGGCGAACTCGATTACTATACAAACACAAAAACAATGTGACCGTTTGTAGATTCTCGCCTCACGAGTGGTTTTATATCATGATCTTCTAGCCCGATGCCTATTCTCAAAGGAATAAGGCAGGCCGAAGTGATAAACCGATCCATTGACCCTTTCTTTTTCGGAGTTTGGGTCTATTACCGGGTTGGACCAGTCTACCAAACGGTGACGAACCAATTCCTCTTTTCGCTTCCATTACATCCAGAGGTCTTCCGCTTTAGTTGTGTCGCAACATATACTTCCCGCCCTAACACAAGAAAATAAGTGCACTTCCTAACGATTCTAATCGGGTTTTTATTCCTATTGTTATTGATAGAGATTCAAGTGCGTAAAACACCTCTTCAAGAGAAGACCCTAAGTATTTGGATTCTCTCGAAGCTATTTACGCGCTTTTCGGACCTTGATCCGATCCTTCGCCATAGAATAAATCTATCGGCCTGGGTCCTACCTTGAAATAGGTAGTTTTCTCGCTAACGCTAGGAGCTTTGGCCTACCCATTAACAAGCAAGAAAGCCGAAACAAGAAGATCCGAGCTAGCGGTGAGTCTCCCCACAAGCTTATTCAACGGATTTCTCACGGAAAGGTGTTTTAGCACATGTTCTTAGGGCCGATACTGGATAACCTTAGTTGAGGAAGGAGTGATCGGTAAGTCTTCTTTGAAGAAAGTCAGTAGCAAACCATGAAAGTCGATCATTTTCTAGGGAATGTTTTTCTTGTCTTGAAAGTCAAGAAAGTCAAATATCTATCTAGTACTACGTGAGCCAATCAACAGATTTTCTCAAGATAAAGAGTTGCTCAAGGTCGGGGACTCGAGGTCAAATCAATGTTCACAGGCCAGATTCAAGAGGGAGGACAGTGGCGAAGCCTTACTAGCCTCATAAGTCGATTCGAGGCTTGGAGTATCCAAGGTGAGCCAATCTTGTCTTTTTCTCCTCGTGCACGACAAGTCCATTCAATGATCATTCTTCCGTTCCAATAGGCCCCCGACCTGAAAAGTGTAGAAAAGCGCGCTAGGCACCCCTCCACCGGAATAATAAATATAAGAAAGGTCAACAGCTCGTAACATTCGCTTTCCGCACCTCGTTCGCTTAGTTGATACAATGCATAGATGGGTTTCACTTTCTTCTCACGATTGACTATTTCTTTGTTTAATAGATCGGGCGGTGCCTGTTCGCCGGGTTCTCTCGTTCTACAACTCACTTTCAAGGAGAGAAAGTCTCATGCACATACGGGTGAAGTCTCATTCGTGGATAAAGATGGGCTAGCGATTATCCTCCAATTACATTGATCAGTTGGATGAGAGTGAGATAAGCAAGGAAGCCGGGAGGTTGAATGGAGTCTAGCATTCCTCTCTAGTACCACCCTGAAGCCCGATCTTTCTTCTCGTAAACCCCTCCCCGCCGTGCCTCTCAATCCTATATCTACTACTCGCGTCAAGCCCTTCCCTACCTCTATATCTTATAAGAAGCCTTCTCTCCGATCTACGTCTTCTCGTCTCTATCTCTAGGGATAGAGGAAGCTAGGAGAGGATTCTAACCAATTCTATCAAGCTAGCTACGGGAACAACAAGAAGACATTCCATTATTGGATATCCCTCTGTTGTTAGTTGCTCCTCTTTCTAGGGTTCTAATGGTCGTAGACCACCCTTCTCTTTTTTATGATCTTTGAGGGCTGCCTCTATTTCCGTGTCAACGGCTAATAGCTTCCTCCTTTAAGGCGTAATGAGTGGTGCTTTAAAAGGAAAGGTCCGATGTCGGAGAAAAAGGGAAAATGCCCCCACTATAGTTTGTACTCTTTAGGGAAAAGAACTCTTTCTTTCGTGCCTAGCCGTGGGAAGAGACTTTAGTCATTGATATCTATATTAAAAGGCGGGTATTCCCACAAAACAAAAGCGCTAGACCCTAGTCCTTTACTTTAATCAACAAGGTGCTTTCCTGCTAACTCTTCTCGGAGATTGCATTGCAGTGTGATACGATCCTTCTCGCCAAGGAAAGAAGTCCAATAGCGGTGATCTTAGCTTTGAGTGCTTATTCCTTTTGTTCCCAGCTACATCCGAGAGTGGTCAAGAGCTTATTGGAATCGAACCTTTTCAAGCATTCTCATAGTAAGAAGGTCAACCGAAGCCAATCCATCTCTCTGTTAATCTAATGCTCCTACTCCTATCGGTTCTATATCCAATTCCATTGCTAGGGATAAGTAAGTAGGCAAGGGGAGACTTTCTTCTTCTAACTAAAAAACATAGGAAAATGGATTCTTCTCGAATTCCTTCAAAGATGCTTTTTTGATTTCCCTACACCTACGAATAGCTAAATGCTTTCCCACGTAGGGCTAAGGTTAAGGAGGAGTTCAAAGGCGCTTTCTTTCACTTCTAAAGAAGGGGAAGGTCTTTAAGGAATTCTATTCTTATTAGTAGTGACGGCTACCTTTAAAGATATAAGTACCCCTTTGTTCGGCCAGTCTCAAGATTTTTCATTTCAAGTTTCATAAGATAGGGTAGCTCTTTGAGCCCCACTCCTCTAGAAAGAATTTCTTGTTTATTGACATCCGAGATTAGATGAATAATGGCACTTTTCCAATAGTACGGAAATCCACGCAAGTAAAGAAGTAACGATGCACTATAATGCACAAATCCGATATCCTAAGCATAGTGAGAGTATGAATGCTTGGTAACATGCGGTCGATCCGAGCTAGACAAAGAGTAAGAATAAGTAAGGAAAGTAGCTAGGGAAGTAGGAAGTAGGCTTAGCTCTTGTGCACATCTTTTGGGGGTTTACTTGCTTACTTCTTAGAGTAAGGTGAGATCCTTTATCAATGAGTTTCTTTCTCGATGCGAAGAAGATCACTAGTCTTAGCCCTTGCGATTCGAAGGTGCTTGATTCCTCGGTCGGAGGGGTTGAGGAGGGATGGATGGAAGAACTTAGGAAATGGTAACACGGGGAACTTCACTAGCCTAAAGGGCGATCACTTTTAAGTCGCGATTCGACATTCAAAAGTGATTCGATAGACAAGCGGCCCCACTTGAGGGGTAGTAATCCATACCTTATGAAAGCTATTTTGATAGCTTTTAAGTCGAAGTAGTAACGAGTCTTATGTCTTATGAGTTAGGCCGGCTATCGAGATAGAGGACGTCAGGCCCTTCAATTCCCATGAAGAATAGAGGGAAAAAGAAGATATATTCTTATCCGCCTTACGCTTTGATCTCGGGAAAATAATAAGAATAGCTCTTTCGGTCAAAGTCGATAAGGATCAAAGTCCAATAGCTAGGGTGGGATTGTCCTCTGTTCTCAACTCGGGAAGGAAATAAGCATGGATTCACCCATTCCAGAAAAAGGAAAAAGGAATATGCACTTATTCGCTTTTAGGTTTAGTTTTCGAGAAAGGCAAGGCCTTACAACACAAAGTATTGCTCATTCCGGAAGAAAAAGAAGAGGATTCTCGCCCGCCTAGAGTATAGCTTCGGCTCGGCTAAGCAAGGACTCCATCCTAAGTAAAGCGATCCGAAAAAGAAAGATGCCACTTTCACTATTTAGAATATGCATTTTCTGGTACACCAAGCTGCTCAGTAGTTGAAGTGACTCTAAGCCAAAGAGATGGTCTATGGCGCTACCCCTCTTTGTCGGGGAGGGGGTCTTTGTCCTCGAGGGAAGGAAGCGTAAGCCAAGCACGCTTAACTAATGATCGGTCATTGTTTGGAGTTCGTTCAACGACTACGACCGAGCCTTTTTCTTTTCATTCTTCAAGCACGTAACCCAAAGGTCAAACCTTTTACTAATATGTTCACCCCTAAATGAGATAGGAGCGTATGGCCCGACTTTGAATGAGAAGGGGTGGGACCCTCCAGCAAGGAGAGTCCGTTGATCTTGAGCTTTTTAGTTTAGATGAATCCTCAAGCCAGAATAAGATTCTTTCACCAAGCCAAGTGGGATTCAAGTAAACAAGAAGGTAAGCTTCTCTATCCTAGCTTCTTCCATCGCTTTTTCGGACAACAACTTTCTAGCTTCCTCCGCTCCACTAAGAGTATCGAGTTACTCAAGAAAGACTAAATCTTATTCAAGTGAAGAAGACCGGGAACCCCTCTACGCGAATGTCTAGTCCTTCTTCCTCCCCCTTTTGATTTCAATACTAGACCTCTTAAATGGTCCTTTAGAAAAGAGAAGGCATTTTTCGACATCTCGTGAGTGATTAGCGGAGCATTGAGTTCCTTTTTGAATCAGAATGGTTTAAAGAACCCGCTTTTCTTCAACCCCGTAAAAGAAAAAAAAAAGGAGAGGTACGTTCGTTGCAACGAATGAAACCGTCAACAACAACTTTCACTTGTTAGGAGTAAGCGGTAAAAGAGCTCTTTGTATGGTTGGGTTTTTCCGGGCTTTGATGCTTACCTTATTATTATGAAAAAGGGAAGGTTTGATAAAGGATCTTTTCAACCCTTTTCTTTGGATTCTTGGTCCGCCCCGCCCTATAGAATGAATAAGGAGAGGTTTATCGATGACCGAGCCACTCTTATACTACTCGTTACCTCACCCCCTTGTCACTTAAAGGGCGAAGTCGCGGAAGTGAGTCTAAAGGCCAAAGAGTCATCTTTGAAGCCACAAATCATCCTTACTCATAGTAGAGTGTAAGGCGGGTTTGGGTATAGCAGACTTGAACTGCGACCATTAGGTTAAAAGCCCAATGCTCTACCAACTGAGCTATACACCCAAAAAAAGATGTAGTAGGAAATAAGGATTGGTGCGGAAAATAGGGTGGCCCCCCTTCCCTTCTTCTCATCATATTAAAGGAGCGTAGCTCTGTATGAGGCTCGTACTACAGAGCAAGCGAAGAAAACTTAAGGGCGCGCGTTAGCACTCCTGCAAGAAAATGGCCTAGCTAACGCGCCCCTTATTGAAAATTCAAAGAAAGCCTTGCTTGATATGAGAAAGATGCGCTCAAGCTTACTAAGCAAACGTAGGCTTGGCTCGAAAGCCGGCCTTACCCAACAAGCCCCTTTATTAGGTTGGGTGCTTGTTTCCACTCATTGAAGATTCTATCTACAAAAGAAGGTCAACGGGGGATACTCAAATTGCTCTCACTGACACCATTTACAAGAAGGTGAGGTCGTCTTTCTTTCTAGCCGCTCAACTGTTCGAGTGCAATGCTTGGTTCCGATTTGACAAAGGTAGAATGCCTGGTCGAAGGTCGATATAGATAGTAGTAGCAGCGTGTTCGTTTTGGCTCCCGAGCGAGAACGAGAAATAGGCGATGCACCATCCTTGTCGCTACCTATGTTTTCCTTGACTTGACAGATTCATCCAATTGAATCCACAATCAAAGGAGTACCACAAGCTCGGGGCTCGACGAAAAAAGAAAGTATCGCATTAATAAACTTCTTGGGGTTAGCGAGTGAAAGAAAGAGCCCGACATTCATTTCTTCATTCATATTCATAGCTGAGTCTACTAAAGAGGTACCGAGTCTCATCGTGGTGATTAGAGGACACTTGTTGGGAAATTTATAGTTTAGATTTTGATGAATGCCATGTAAAACTTAGAATAGGAAGTTGGCACCCCATTTTTCTGTCAGAACCGTATTGTAATAAATAGGGCTGGTCAAGCCGAGTTAAGTCGCCTATGACTAAACATGCAAAAAGACAACTAAAGACTAGAAGGAAGACTCATTGCAAGACAAATTTGAGTATGGCAAAGAAGAGAAGGCGGGGACTCGATCAAGGAACAGTGAGATGCAAAATTGAGTGGAGTATCGATCAAGTCGCCTAAACATAGCCAAGTCTCAAGTCAAGTGACAGGAGAGTCATCTAATGATTGGTAGCCGACTTAAGTCACCGGGAAAGCAAGGAAATGCATCAAGTCGAGATAATCAAAGAGATCCGTTGCGTAAATCAAGAGAATTACTTAAACAAGTAATATCTCCATGCTACCTTTCTCGAATTGCTCAGTCCCAGAAGCGTGCAAGAGGAATAAACCAATGGGAAGCACACACCGTGTCAGAACTCTGAAAGGCTGAAGAACATTTCATACGAGGAAGTGGCAAATTCAAGGACTGCAACAAGACAAGCCAACGTCCACAAGTGACTTTCAAAAATAAGCCTATCTCTTCAACGGACATGATTTTTGAAAGATCACTATAAAAGGCCGAGGAATGATTCGAGAGAAGGTTACCTGAACCACAAACATTCAAGAAATTATTTGAACTGTAACCGGAAATATTCTCAAATCATTCAAAATTAATCCTCAAACCTACATTACGAAGCACATCAATCCAACACTCACCTGTGGAGGAAAGATAACTTCAATCAGTTGAAGAGGAAATTATTGAAGAATCAAGGGGTCTACATTCCACGAAGGATTGTAGGAAGGTTCAAGGTCGAACCGGTCTCGAGTTTTTGGAGGGCTTCGTGATCAAATCCAAAGAGCTTGAGCAAGTGGTCTGTAGTAGCAAAGTGGCCGCCTGTGAAGAAGAAAGCCGAGTCGCACGAGAAGCTTGGTGAGTGATCAAGGCATCTCGATCGAGTCCCAAAGGATCAAGTCGGTTGTGTGATCAAGACTTGTATCCTGGATTACCACCAGTATCTTCGACCAATACCTAGCGGATTCCTCCAGGAGCTGGAGAAGAGAGGAGTAGAAGAATTACCCCATCTTTGAACCTCTATAAAAGCTTATCGTGTCATTTACATTTCAGCACTTTAATTCCTGCATCTTATTTGTTTAAATCTGCTGATAAATTTGCTATCCACTTGATAATTTCTAAGTACTAAACCAAGCATTAAATCATTGCTTAACCATAATTAAGTCTTCCGCTGAAAACAAACTACCGTTGAGCTAATTCAGTCTTAACAGCTGAGTTATTCCATCAACAGCTCAGTTGAGTCTGTTGAGTGACTAACTCTACTGATTAGCTAAATTGGCTGTCCACCAAGGACACAACTGAGTAGTATCAACTCAGAACTTTAAAAAGGACTAAATCGAAAAGTTTGTAAGGTTTATTCAATCCCCCCTTCTAAACCTTACACTCACACCCCTTGGGACCTATATGTGGTATCAGAGCGGTTGGTTCATTGAGCCTTCCGCACTGGTTACTGAACTAGATCTCCAAATTTTTCAAAGTCTATTTTAGTACTTAAGTTTTCAAAACTTCTTTTATCATTAAAAGTTATCATCATGGAAGCAAATTTGACACGCATCCCACAATTGAAGAATTTGATGATTGGAAAATTCGTATGCAGGCTCATTTATCAACATTACATGATGAGATGTGGATAGTGATAGAGGATGGGCCACCGCAAATTTCAAAAGTGAACACAATGTTGTAAGAAGAGTCTGAATTGAAGGTGAAGATGATGTAGCTCCCGCATTGACTATGATTGAAAACCAAGAGTCTGAATGGACAAATGATGACAGAAAAAGATATAACTTGGACAATGTGGCCAAGGACATTCTTTACAAAACCTTGGAGAAAGCCATGTTCAACAAAGTCAAATCGTGCAAAACGGCTAAAGAAATCGGGACAAGCTAACATTGATTTGTGAAGGCTCAGAGCAAATCAAAGAAAATAAATTATCGGTGGTCGTATGTAAATTTGAGAATTTCAAAATGATCTCGGGAGAGAACCTGGATCAATGGATGCTCGATTCACGTAAATCACCAACGAGCTATCAAGACTTGGAAAAGAATATACACACGATGAAATGTGTATGAAGATCCTAAAAAGTCTTCCAGCTGAATGGGAAATGAAGGTCATGGCACTAAGACATTCCATGGACCTATCGAAGACATCCAACCATGAACTATTCTCAGACCTCAAAGCCTACGAATTTGAGCTGAGAAGAAAAGACCAGGAAGAGACAGTTGTACCCAAAACAGCTGCTCTAATTGTTAAGGATGGAAAGAGAGCGAGGTCAAAGAAGTCATTGACCCGAAAAGAAATAGCCTGCCGGGTCAAAAGGTTCAACAAGTTCTTCAATAAGAACTACAAGAGAGGCAAGGGCGAATCCTCCAGAAGACACTCAGCTCCCTCCAAGTCAAGAGAAGATAGGCCAACCAAGAGAACAGATCATCAAAAAGCTGAATATCAAAGGGCTGACAATCCAAGAATGGAAAAAGAGCCGATCAAAAGGTTGAATATCTATCGGAATCGTAGGCAACAGGTCACTATGTCATTGATTCGCCCATATCCCGTAGTCAACAAATACAGGAATGAAGAAGAAAGAAAGGTCTTGAGAGAAAGAAGACAAGAAATGAAAAAGGCAATGTTGGCTGCAGAGATCACGAGACAATGCCAAGTCAAAAGCATATTTGAGTCAGAGAGTAGTGAAGTCGACTACTCAAGTGACTCAAGAATAAGCCCTAACTGCTGTTTGATGGCCAAGGAACAAGATCAACTCCGACCAAGAAGATGAGGTACACTCTAACTCATCAAACTCGATTCTAGTGATAGTGACTGTGACACACACACTTCATCACCCACTGACCTTTATGATTCATTAGGCAAAATGATGAAAGATTTTGAACACATTAAATCCTCACACACACACTACTAAATGAGGAAAACAGTCTACTCAAGAGCCAAAACTTACGGTGACTAAGGAGTTGAGTACTCTAAGTCAAATAGCTGATGAGAATGAAAGTTTAAAGACTGAAAATGCAAAGTTATTAGCAGAAATAGCTGCTATAGAGAAGAGGGAAAATGACCTCAAAAATGTGATTGCCTCATTTACTAAGGCATCTAAATCATTGGATGATCTTATTATGAGTCAAAGAGAATGTGGAGACAAGACAGGCTTAGGATTTAATTCCACTATGCTATGTCAGGCTCCAAGAGTGATATTGGGAAAATGATCTTCAAGCAATGAAGTATCTCAAAAATCCAAAACTCCAAATGGTGCACACACATTTAATCCAAAGCACAATTACAAGCAAACTGGCCTTGGTTATAAAGGAAAAGGAAAACAGCCAGTTGAGTGCGTTGAAAGGACAAATGAGAAGAAATTCAGCCGAGTTCCTCAAAGAAACTCCAAACAGAAAATACTCAGTAAAGAAGAAACATAGCTACCAAAAACCCCAGAACATCTATAAAGGAAACACATATGATGGGAATGGTAGAAAATATCCAAGCCAAGATGATTGGAATGATGTGAACTATCGGCAAGAAAAACCTATGGAATATAAGCCCAAATGGCAAAGGCCCTTAACTCAAAGAAAGGCCATTCCAAAGGTATAAGAGCTTTCATCAAAGCACACATATGCACCTAGGCACTACACTCAGAGACATCACAACTACCCAAAGAAGGCGATTCTTTGGAACACATATACAGCATACAGACAAAAGAGACAAATTTTGTATGAACCTTAACCCCAAGCAATTTGCCAAAATTAATTATGATTATGGCATCGATAGATGGCAACCCCTTAGAGTCAAATCATTTGGCTATAGGTTGGTTGGATCATCTTACAATTCTAACCCCTCGGGACCCGCACAAGTATGGGTACCTAAAACTTAAATTCTTGATTGCGGGTTCAAGGAACATCCGAGTGCAAGGAACCTGGTACATGGATAGTGGTGCATTCCGGACACATGACATGAAACAAGAAAAATCTGTCAAACTTCAAGGAAGTCAAAGGCGCAAAAGTCATATTTGGAGGAAATGAAGCTTCAAGAGAAATAAGAGGCATTGGATCCATCAAGAAAAATGGATTAGAAATCACAGATGTTGCATATGTTGAAGGACTCAACTTCAACTTGCTAAGCATCACCAACTCGTGACAAGGGTTATAATGTTGGATTTAACATAGGTATATGCCAAATCAAGGATGCTGAATCGAATGAAGTTGTGTTGCAAGGATGCGAGAGAAAAGAACATGTATGTCGTGGATTGGTCAATCAACAACACCCAAAGACTGTCTATTAGCAAAGAGCACAAATTTGAATCAAGTTCAGTGGCACAAAAAAGTGAGTCACCCGAATTTCAAAACGATTAACAAGCTTGCCGTAAGTAATCTTGTGGAAGGACTTACGGACTCAAAGATACAAGAAGGAGAGTATATGTGACGATGTCGAAGGGAAAACAAATCAAATCATCATTCAAAGAAAAACCCGCCCATCTTCAACAAGAATATCATCCGCTACATATGGATCTATTTGGCCCAAAGGTGGAACCGGCTAGCATAAGTGGAAAGAAATACACCTTAGTGGTAGTAGATGACTACTCAAGATATACATGGACAATATTCATGTGTAAGAAGAAAAGAAACTCTACGTAAAACTATCACAATTGATGAAGAGAATTCAAAATGAGAAGAGCCAAACCATTATCAAAATAAGATCGGATAGAGGAACCGAGTTTGTCAATGGGATAATAACTCGATTGTATTGAAAATGGCATTGGTCATGAACTATCGTCAGAAAAGGACTCCACAAACAGAATGGAGTTGCGAGAAAGAAGGAATAGAACTCTCAAAGAAGCAGCAAGGACCATGTTAGTCACGGGGGTTACCAAAAAGATTTTGGGTTGAAGCAATAAACACAACATGCTACACTCAAAATAGATGCATGATAAACAGACAGCTGACAAAGACTCTTTATGAGACTTGGACAGGGAGAAAACCTGATGTTGCATATTTTAGAATATTTGGATGTAAATGCTTCATCCATAACAATGGCAAAGATAATCTAAAGGCGTTTGATGCTAAAGCTGATGAAGGTATCTTCTTGGGATACTCAGCTGAAAGCAAAGCCTACAGAGTACTCAACAAGAGGACTATGGTTACAGAGGAATCCATTCATGTGGTGTTCGATGAACCAAATGTTAATGGAGAAGACATTGAAGAATCAACTGATAAGCTAAATCAACCAACCGTGCAGAAGAATCCCTATGCTGAAGCTGAAGCTGGAATTATAAACTCAGATGAAGATGAGATAGCTGAATCTCAAAAACAGCTGGAAAATTTGCAGCTAAGTGATTACGAGAGAGCTGATCAAAGCAACACAGCTGCAAGACGACTGAATCCAGCTAACTTACTCCAACCTGATGTAAGATGGCCGAGAGACCATCCACTAGAACTTGTCATTGGAGATATAAGAGAAGGTGTCAAAACAAGATCCAAAACTCAACAAAAAGCTATGTTCACAGGCTTCATCTCACAAATAGATCCCAAAGATGTGTCACAAGCATTAGATGACACACATTGGATTCAAGCTATGCAAGAAGAACTGAATCAATTTGAAAGAAATAAAGTATGGGAATTAGTTCAAAGACCCACCCATCAAAATGTTATTGGCACTAAATGGGTGTTCAGAAATAAGATGAACGAGGAAGGTTCTGTGGTAAGAAACAAAGCAAGATTAGTAGCCAAAGGATATTGCCAAGAAGAAGGGATAGGTTTTGATGAAACATTTGCCCCTGTAGCAAGATTGGAATCTATAAGGATGTTTCTTGCCTATGCAGCTCCCAAGAATTTTACTGTATATCAGATGGATGTAAAAAGCGCATTCCTAAATGGTTAATTGGAAGAAGAAGTGTATGTTGAACAACCTCCAGGATTTGAGCAGAAGACTCTTGGAGATAAGGTATATAAACTCAAGAAAGCTCTACATGGATTGAAACAGCACCGTGAGCATGGTATGATACTTTGTCACAATTCCTAAGCGAGAATGGATTCACAAAAGGAAAAGTAGATAGAACACTTTTCAGAATTCAAGACAAGAAGAGTATACTACTTGTTCAAATATATGTGGATGACATCATTTTTGGATCTACAAACAAAGAGCTGTGTGATAAATTCTCAAATCTCATGCAAAGCAAGTTCGAAATGAGCATGATGGGAGAGCTGACATTCTTCCTTGGACTCCAAGTGAAACAACTGAAGGATGGAACCTTCATAAGTAAAATAAAATACACCGAGAGATTTAATTAAAAAATTTGGTATGGAAGAGAAGTCTTTCAGTGAAAATACCAATGAATACATCATCAAAATGGACATGGATGCGGATGGCAAGTCGTAGATCAAACAAGATACTGAGCACTTATTGAATCATTGCTCTATCTCACAAAGCGGTGCGGACATCACCTTTGTAGGTGTATGTGCAAGATTTCAATCTGCTCCAAAAGAGAGCCATATGACAAAGAAGCTAAGAGGATCTTGGGATACTTGAAAGGAAGCCAAGAAGTTGGCTTATGGTATCCAAAGGAAGGTGGATTCAAGCTAATTGGCTATTCGGACTCGACTATCTTTGGATGCGAGTTGACAGAAAAGCACCTCGAGGCACATGTCAAATGCTTGGAAACAAAGTTGATTTCTGGTTTAGCAAGAAGCAAAATTGAATAGCCACCTACACAAGCAGAATACATAGGCTGGGCATTTTGTTGTGCCCAAGTCCTATGGATGAGACAACAAGCGAGAGACTATGAAGTTGAAGAAAAGGAAATTCCAATCATGTGTGATAACACAAGTGCAATTGCAATCACTCAAAATCCCGTGTTGCACTCAAGAACAAAGCATATCGATGTCAGATATCACTTCATAAGAGATCATGTTGAAAAGAAGGACATTACCTTGAGTATATTTCAAGCGATAAACGATTAGTTGACATATTCACAAAACCATTATGTGAGTCAAGATTTGAAGAACTCAAGCATGAGTTAGGATTAATTGAGCCGCGACACTCGGAAGAATCAAAGAAAAGAAATGAAACAAAAAAAAAGAGTGAACTCTCAAATCAGCTAAGTAAATCAGCCGTATCGGAAAGACAACTATACCGAATCAGCTAACAGCTGAGTCACTAAGAGAACTGTGAGAAGAAGAGTTAAACCGGTGAGGGAAAATCGAGTCATTTATGAGCAAAGTGACAAAAACCGGTCGTTTTACTAAGCGGGAATGTTTTTAAGAATTACGTCAAAGATAATTATGACGTGTACGTGCAAAAGCCGCACACCAAGCTTATGATTGGATATAAATCTTTGCCGCATTAAATACGAGACATTAAATGCTAAATCGGGCGTGCAAAATCTAAGCCGTTGATTTCGATCATATTTCAAAACCACCCGCACGTCCTTTCATAAACCATACTTAAATTTTTTTGTTTCTCTCTCACATTACCAAAACTTGTTCATTTCTCTCGAAGCAAAGGCAAAACTCTCTCAAAACCCTATCTATCTTCAAATCAACTTCTAAGTTTCCTTCGGTGAAATCTGAAAAATGGCATCAACCTATGATTTTGTCAAGCTAGGAAAGCAAATCCACACAGGTCTCTTGTGGATTTCGAGGGCATGGTCAAACAGGGGTCCGATGACTCCTCATAAAGAAGATCGCCTGAAAAGCTCGAAACGTCCGGGCTAAAACCATTCCTAACGATGGAGTTCTCAATGACCTATGTGGAGGAGGTCGCACGAGTTCTACGTGAACGCCGAGATTCACAATGAGGGATCAAATCCTCTTCTCACGGAAAGGAGTTCATCATCTCTCGCCAAGGATTTGGCGTAACACCGCCACTCTTGGCGGAAGGAGCATCGAAATCAATGGCCGATGTAGACTGGTCGCCGCTTGGAGGAAGTAGCCAAGTCCTATCTTGATAAAATAGTCTACTGACCAACAAGAGGTCTTGAAGGAGGACTACACAAACATGTTGGACATAGTTGCCAAATGCATAGACATCAAATTTGGCGGCTTTGACCAATCGTCTCCCAAAAGAAAAGTTGATCGTGAATGGCTGCGATCATTGAAGAAAGGAAAATAAACTGGCTGAGTTTGTCTACAAATGACTCGCCGAGAATGTAGGAACAAATCCTTCAAGGAGAATGGTACATTTGGAGGATCCTCGGGATATGGTCCAGTGATCGGTCAAGCGATGGAGGTCAAAGGAGTCTCTCTTAGACATGGAAAAGCGTTCCATGTAAACAAGAGGATGTTCGAGATCAAACCTCTCGGCGCATGTAAGAGAGCCTACGCCAAGAGAGCCGACACGAGAGAGGGGGAATCGGTGACCCTGAAGATACTGATTGTCTCCTCTCCACCAAAGAAGAAGGCTTCCCCGCAATCGCTAAGAAGACATCGCTCCGCAAAGAAAGAATAACAAATTTGCTCCCGCCCGCAGCCCGAGTCACCCGCCCCGCAGCCATGTCTCCCGCCCAAACAGTGGTCGAGAAGGACTCTCAAATACCTTTTTCGATCATCAAAAAGAGGAGAATTGATAAGCAAGACGGCTCCTCGAAGAAAACACCAAAGACCACCCCCGCCCAAGACTAAGAAACTCTCTCCGAACGAGTAAATCCTCCGGTACGAACTAAGAGACGAAGAAGAATCATCAAGCGCTCCGAGCTTAAGAAACCGGCCGAGTCGACCACTCACCAAGCAGATCTAGGAGATCGCTGGAGAAGTAGAGTCTCGGATATTATTGATGAAACAACTAAGTCTCTGCTTGAAGGCGATCAGCAGAGGCAAATCAAGACACATCCGTAGTTCGCACAACCGAGACACAAGAAGAAGCCGAGAAAGCGTACTCGCTGACATGTGATTGTATCTCCTCCCGCAATGACGCGAATCGACAAAGATGGAGCACCAAAGCTTGCTACCTTCTATCCCCGAGCACGAGGGACAACAAGAAGAAGGCGATAGAGATGATAGTGATGTGATGATCCTATCCCCACCTTATCTAGACATCCAAAATCGTCCATGAGAGTGGAGGAAGTGGAAATTGAGTCGATCAAGGAACAGCAGTTCCAACGGCCTGAATTTATAGAAGAGAAGAGGAATCGCTGAACTTTCTTGGATCGACCACTTTGTGATCTCAAGATGGATGAAGAAAAGCGCAAAGATATCTTGCAGATCTTCAAGGACAAGGAGAAGGAGAGACAAGCGTAGGAAAGCCGAGGCACGTGAGAAGGGCCAGATCTCCGCCCTATCACCGGCACCACAGAACACACACATCATCTCCTTGATGTCTTATCGCATGCTGATGAGGATCGGACCCCGCCGCCACGAGAAGAAATGCAAATGCAGCAGGCATTGCACGAATCCAGAATCCTTCACGAGCAAAAATTGATGGAGGGACCAGGAGAGTCCTCCAAAACACAGCTGGAAATCGATCCAATGGGAGTGGTGCAGCAAATCGCCACCGTTGTTCCGCCACCACTTCCCACTCACTCGGAAGAAGGAAATAAGGGAAATGGCGATGAAAGCGGGATAGTGGGGACCCCAGTCGAGCCAACCCCTATTGAAGGTATCTTACCACCGCCCCAACAATTTGAACACTCGGTAGAAACAGCCGGGAGTTTGGAGACGAGTGACCCCATTCCAAGTCACTCAGCTGGTGCGCCAGCTGAGGGGGAAACTCCCTCCACTGCAGCAAGGTCGGAGGATGCTGCAGATGACTCCACAACGAATCTAGGAGGCGAAGTGGAGAAGGAACAAACACAAAGTACACAACAAGTTGTCATCAACGAAGATCGGCGATTGAGACTGTCTCGGTGAGGTGCCAATCGCTACGAAGGCTAATGACGCCGCTAATGCGGTCGAGACACAAGAAGAAACAACCCACGGGAGTTAACACTGCAGGCGATGAAAGTCCAATCCATGGGGTTGAGACTCCAATGGATGCCACCGCACAAGACCCCGCAGTGACCGACATCGAAAGGGATGTCCAGGCCTTGCTGCAGATTGAGACTGCAGTGGTAATGAAGGCCAATGGGAGGTTGAGACCTCCGGGTAAAGAAGTCAAGTAGAGAACATCCCTCCCCGCTATCATTGATCCATCGAGAAAAGGAGATAAGTGCACTTCATGATTCCCGTGATAATCCTCGATGTAACTTTTTCGGGATCGGGGAAAGCGACGAAGAAGCCGAGTCATCCCCGTGATGATCCAAAAGACTCATTTGAGGATGTTCCAAGAACGAGCAAGTCTCGATCTCAAGACTACTCGTCAAACTTTCAATTTTGATGATGAGCCACCAATGGAAATCTCATCATCGTCCGATGACGCTTCGATAAGGCCGAGGACCAGTCCACTCAATTGGAGAAACCAGTTGAGATCGATTTGTTGAGCAGTGAGGCTCGGCAAGTCGGGTCCACTTCACAAAAGACCCACCAAACAGAGTCCACGCGCAGCTCCCAAGCTACAACGCAGTTCGACTCCAAAAGGAACTTCACGCGCACCTCTCATCATTGAACAAATCCCGGTTGGCCGTGATGATTCCTATGTAGAATCATTTCCTTCTTCTCTTTGGAGATACCCGACCTTCAAGAGTCGAGAGAGATCTCGCGCGCTTCCCAGCACGAGATCTGTCATTCCATCGATACCATCGTTCGGTGACTATGACTTTGTGGCTGGGCCGTCGTTCAAATTCGGAAGGAACAAGCGAAGTTCGGGAGGTGTTCAAAGCATTATTTCTTGAAATTGAACGGATGGAGAGGCACCAGCCTCTATGGACATGAGATGGACAACGAGAGATGCCAACCTTATCGCCGACTTGAGAGGCATAATAGTAATCGTGGAATGGTGGCAACAAAGAAGAAACAATGCGTGTGGAACAAGCTAGATACTTCGAGACATTGTTCAAGAAGTCTGTTGGTATGGCGAATCGAGAATGCCGATGCAAAGACGAAATTGAGAGAACACATTGAGAACATGCATGAAGCTCACATCGCCGAGATAAAGCCGCGTGAGCAAAATAAGAGTGACCTCCTGCGCCTGGGGAAGAAAACATGGATAGAAAATTCAGCCTTCTCATGGCTGAGAGATGAAGCTAATTTTGTGGAGTCCAACGCTACTCGCTCCGAATTTCGCACCGCATACTCCGCAAAGAGACCTCGGCTATCCAGGCTCGACTTCCGCTTGCACAAGATGTTTCGGGGTTCCTCTCTCCTTTGATGATGCCAAAAATGGGAAGTGGAATACCTAAAAGCGCTCAAGAGTTCGATGTTGAGAAAGAGGAGCAAATGTAAAGGGAAAGACAGTTGAGGAAGTGTCAAAACAAAAGAAAAGAAAGTCTGTTGAGGGGGAAGGATCAAAAGATGTGACCTTGATGATTGCACAAACCCCCAACAAGGTCTTGTCATAGCCGATATTATCAAAGCAAACTCCCAGTGACTCGCCACTCCAACACTGCTATATCTATGGTCGAAAAGAGAAAGACAGATTGAAGCGAGGGATGGAGGAAGTGGAAGGAAGGATGGATGCCCGAGTTATGAATATCTTGAAACAACATGGAGGCATTCCAGTAGACAGAGACACTTATGCCATCTCAGATGCCAGAACTGAGCCAAGATCAGTTGATCAATTTAAAACGCTCGCATCTGAAGGATACTTTGCAAACATGTCCATGGCTCAAGATTGGGACTTGTACTGGGAAAAGGGTCTCACGCTACGTGAAGAAGCTGACAGGCAGCAGACTACCAGCAGTCACTCTACTGGTCACTCCGCTAGTCACTTAGCTGGGAAGAAGAAGACCCCAATACAATACACGCCTAGAGGGAGAGGTAGAGGAAGAAGCAGCGGTGAAGGAAAAGGCTTCAGACCTAGACCCGCCCAAAAACATTGAGCACATAGATCCAGGCAAGAAAGGAGGGATCTCTCACTGGTCTTGACCAAGTAGCCAATGCAAGTGGCTAAAAACAATCTGAGTATGTGAAAAGAATCGAAGAAGAAAATAAAAGACAAACTCAGCTTTCGGAGGAGAGACAAGAGAGACTAAGAAGAGATGAAGTTGCCCGGAAGGCATATGAAAAGAAGAAGAAGGCGGCTGGAGATGAGAAAAAGAGAAGAAGAGCAAAAGATGCTGAAGAAGAAGAAAGAAGGAGGCAGCGAAGGAGATGAAGTGTTGCTGTCCACCCCTTCATGTATTTTACCATGTAAATACACTTTATGTAAGTCTTCTATAATATATATTTGTAAATTCTCTAGGTTTGCATAGACATAAATGTTTGCTCTGATACACCTTGTAAACAGTTGTGTAAAAGAACAAGAATGTTATGATCAATAAAAGGATTGATTCTACGCATACATTCTATGTGAATGCACTATCTGTATGTATCTTTGCTATTTACATTTTGAATGTTTTAAGTTTTGGCATCATCAAAAAGGGGGAAATTGTTGGGAAATTTATTGTTTAGATTTTGATGAATGCCATGTAAAACTTAGAATAGGAAGTTGGCACCCCATTTTTTGTAAACTGTATTGTAATAAATAGGGCTGGTCAAGCTGAGTCAAGTCAGCTATGACTAAACATGGAAAAAGATAACTGAAGACTAGAAGGAAGACACCGCTGCAAGACAGCTGAGTATAGCAAAGAAGAGAAAATAGGGACTCGACTAAAGGAACAACTGAGATGCAGCTGAGTGGAGTATCAGTCAATTCAGCTAAACATAGCCAAGTCTCAAGTCGAAGTGACAGGAGAGTCATCCAATGATTGGAAGCTGACTCTAAGTCACCTGGGGGAAAGCAAGGAAATGCGGTCAAGTCGAGATAATCGAAAGAGATCCGTTGCATTAAATCAAGAGAATTACTTAAACAAGTAATATCTCCATGCTACCTTTCTCGAAGTGCTCAGTCCCAGAAGCTTGGAAGAGGAATAAACCAATGGGAAGCACTACACCGTGTCAGAACTCTGAAAAGCTGAAGAACATTTCATACGAGGAAGTGGCAAATTCAAGGACTGCAACAAGACAAGCCAACGTCCACAAGTGACTTTCAAAAATAAGCGTATCTCTTCAACGGCGATTTTTGAAAGATCACTATAAAAGGCCGAGGAATGACTACGAGAGAAGGTTACGAACCACAAACATTCAAGAAATTATTTGAATCAGAATCGAAATATTCTCAAATCATTCAAGATTAATCCTCAAGCCTACATTACGAAGCACATCAATCCAACACTCACCTGTGAAGGAAAGATAACTTCAATCAGTTGAAGAGGAAATTATTGAAGAATCAAGGGGTCTACATTCCACGAAGGATTGTAGGAAGGTTCAAGGTCGAACCAGTCTCGAGTTTTGGAGGGATTCATGATCAAATCCAAAGAGCTTGAGCAAGTGGGTCTGTACTAGCAAAGCAAAGTGCCGCCTTGTGAAGAAAGCCGAGTCATACGACTTGGTGAGTGATCAAGGCATCTCGGATCGAGTCCCAAAGGATCAAGTCAGTTTGTGTGATCAAGACTTGTATCTGGACTGTTACCACTTTGTATACTGATCAATACCTAGTGGATTCCTCCAGGAGTTGGAGAAGAGAGGAGTAGAAGAATTACCCCATCTTCGAACCTCTATAAAAACTTATCGTGTCATTTACATTTCAGCACTTTAATTCCTGCATCTTATTTGTTTAACTCTGCTGATAAATTTGCTATCCACTTGATAATTTATAAAGTACTAAACCAAGCATTAAATCATTGCTTAACCATAATTAAAGGTGTTAAGTCTTCCGCTGAAAACAAACTACCGTTGAGCTAATTGTCTTAATGGTGAGTTATTCCATCAATGGCTCGGTTGAGAGCGTTGAGTGACTAACTCTCTTGATTAACTAAATTGGCTGTCCACCAAGGACACAACTGTGTAGTATCAACTCGAACTTTAAAAAGACACCTTACACTCACACCCCTTGGGACCTACAGACACCTCGATCGTTCACCTCTAATGTGACACGTTCCCCAGATTATATGATCAAGGGGATCGATCGGCTAGAGAGCGGGGCTATTCTTCTTCCTGGGGAGACAAAGTCGTCCAGATCGACCGAACCCTCGTTCGGAGGTCTTCATCAACATGTTACGAAGCTCCAGGCTTGTGGGTCACCATTACTTGACTTAGAAAGGCAAACATCTAGGCAAGGGAAAGCGCGATGCCCTGGTGCAAATGGCTTTCTTTTTCATGATATACCAATCAGAATGGGAGTCCTCCCCACGTACATGATTGATAGAATCACTACGTAGGGAGGCGGGCAACTTGATGCGGTGGAGGCATGAGTGCGGTTTGATCTTGTGGTGTATTCATTTGCGGTGAGTAGGGCCTCTTTTTCGTTGATCTCGATTCGCCTCTGCTCTATTGAAAAGTCGAATTCCTACGGCGGTTTTGTCAACGAACGCGTCTCGGGCCGGAATGACTAAGCTAACCCACCATTAAGGAGGCTCTTCCATAATTGGGTGCTCGCTTTAGTGTGATTGACAAAGGCTAGGCTAGGTTTGGTAATACCCAAAACAAATGAAAAGAGATCGGAGTCGATAGTTGGTAGTTGGCAAGGAACTTGATCCCCCCCAAAAAAAGAGGAGGGGGAAGGCTGCGGTCGAACTCCCACTGCGGAAAGAAGTCGGGGCCCTTTTTCCAAGTCTACCGGATAGAAGATGATAGAGGGCCAACTATCGTTGTCTTGCACAAAGCGGTGCCCTATCACTTTGAGTTCCTTCATTCGTAGCCAAATCGATGATACGCTTTGGCGATCTTACCTACCAAATAAAAGGCACGCTAGGTGATCGAAATCGCTCGGTCGGTGAGGACTCATTCACTCACCTACTCCTTATCTATTTAATAGTCTCTTCCATCTACTGAATTCAAAGGCGACCCCGCGCCGGGTCAGTAAGATAGAGCATGTTGTACTACTTGATCGGTAAGAAAGAGCTTCCGTAAGAACGGAAGACTCTTGTATGTACGGTAACCCTCTCTTCCGCTACTAGTGGATCATTTACTGAAAAGGCCGGCCGATGAAGCAAAGTTTCTTAGCGACTTTTCAAGCGCTTAGCCGCTAGCGGTGGCGGTGGGCGACAAGGCCGTTCGATTGAAAGCCTAAGCCAAGAAGGTACGAACGAAGTGACGGGCCCCTTTCGAAGATAGGGGTGGCTTTCTTGTGGTAGTAATTGCGAGCATCTCTCCTCTTCTCTTAGCGTGCATAGTTTACTTACATGCCGCCTTAGGCACATCTCTCTTTCTTAGTTTCACGCTGGCCTAATGATAATGAATGAAAGTCAGTCTTTTGCTAAGCATATATAAGCATCTTTTTAGTGTATAAGCAATTCTTTAGTGGTCGCACCGAAAGGTACGTACGGTGGAGGTTGGTTGAAGATGATGTTATGCGGCGTTCAGAACCAGTCTTGAAGTGAATGAATTAGAAAGAACGAAGAAGTAAGGAAATGAGACGACTCTTTCTTGAACTATATCATAAACAAAGATCCTCTCCTCTACACCAATCACGAGTTTTTCTCTATTCCTCTCGTATATCGTCGTAAGGCCCTTAATGCTAGGTTTTGAAAAAGACTTTTCATGTCATTCCCATTTAAGTCCGATTCGGATCCCTCCGTTGATTCTTTTTCCTTCCGCACCTTTTCCTCGAAATGAGAAAGAAGATGGTACACTTGAATTGTATTATTTAAGTGCTTATTGCTGTAAAAAAATCCTACTTCTATAATTGGTGGGTCACCGGGTTATTCAAATAAGTCGTGTTTTCCATGGTTTTCCCATGTTACAACTTCCGTACCAATTTGGTCGATCCGGAATAGATCGGTTAAACATTCCATTAGGGAGCCTGGTCTTGACTCTTCTGTGTGGTATTCATTCTCGTTCGGCTCTTGGAATCACACCCAGCAGTGGTTGGAACAGCTCGCAAAATCCAACCACTTCACCTACTTCATTGCCCCCAACCCTTTCTCGTACCTCTCTTGAAACAGAATGGTTTCATGTTCTTTCATCGATTGGTTATTCCTCTCCCTTCGTATCTCTTTTTCCAATTTCGGTCTCGATTAGTTCACAAGATTGAATGGCCAATTCTCCTCCGGACCCTCGATTCAATTGTTTTCCAAGAATGTTGATCCGGTATGTAAGCCATGTATCGGGAGGAACTTTTAAAAAAAAAGAAGGGCTTTCGGTTTTTTTCACCTGTTTTAGTCCTGTGCAGCCTATTTTCAAATTCAAATATTAGAAAATAGTTAGTTGAATCTTTTAGAAGAAAGAAACTATATATGTCCAATCTCTAGTGATGGTGGGACCAACCAAGATGTATGTCGTCAACCCGACCTCGGACTCTTTCTTCCGACCTATTTGACTCTCACGGCCACAGATTATTTAGGTGGTATTCCGAGATTGAAGAGATCGAATTCTCCCGGAACACATGAAAGAAAGGTATGAATGGGTAAATAGAAATGGAAAAGAGATGTTTCCAATTCATCAAAATGTGAAGCTTTTTCTACATCCATATGATCTGCTAAAGTGGATCGGTATTGACCATATAATAAAAGAAGATCTTGGTCCATGGAGTCCCGTAAGGACTCAACTGTCTCGATGCTTCTTCGCCAAATACAATATACAAGTGGGACTGCACTATGAGCAAGTCGTGTGAAAAACCGCTTTTTTTTTCGGTTTCAAACAACTTGGGCGAAATAGGGTTCTACCAGGAAACCATGGATTTTTGAGTTTTCGCCATTGGTTTCTTGGTTAAGCCATTGGAATGGAATGAGATAAGAATCTCTGTAGATCTTTTTCTCCACTTATTCGTAAACAGGCTTTTCTTCAGAGAATACTTCTTCCGAATGGCATAATTGTCCGATTTCTTCCTCGATCTTCAAAGAAAACTCGACTCCTCCTACTACTCCTTCTCTTTTAGGATAGGATCATCGTTGGTCCTTCTTTCACTAATGATCTCACCATTTTCTAGTAGTTGTAGTTTGCGCGAACGCGCGAGGACTATCCTTTCTATTGCTTGCCCTTTTGCTTTTCACTCTCAAAGGGTCTCTCTCTTCTATAAAGCGAAGCAAAGCGCATGGCGAAGTGAAGAAAGCTCAATAAACACACAGAATACGACACATGGCATAGCATAAATGAAAGCGCTACGATCATTTTTTAAAACATATATGCTTGAACTTTCTCGATGCTTTTTTTTTGGGGTGACTCACCAACCGACCCAAAGCAGTGATCGATGTGAGAATGGTACAAACAAATCAAAGTAATTGGATTTGGTAGTTCTCCATTGACTTATCTCTTTACCCCTTTGCATATGTTCCTAAATGGGTGTGCACCTCTAGATGGGCGGGGCCGCCTCCCACTCTCTTATGCAAAGCATTTATTAGCTTGGGTTGGGTGGATCGCTTTCGGTGCCTCTCTCGACCCTCCATTTCTAATACATCTCTATGAAAGCCTCTCGCCTTTTGAGATCCGGTCCATCATCAACTCGAGATCTTCTTGTTTGCATGCTTTGATTAGGCTTCCTTTAATTAACGGATTTGATCGTCATTTCGTACTGCACCTGCTTTGGATTCGACCTTTATCGGCTATTTGGTTGAGTAACGTATTAAGGGTCACAACTAGAAGAGTTGGCCCTATATTTTCTTTCTATTTTTTCTCAATTCGATTATAGATCTCCGAAGTCCATCTTGATCGATGGTCCCCATTAGCATTAGTTCTATAATTAGCCGCTTTTTTGGAAGGCGAGGTACTCATGCGTGATCGCGGATTCCCAAAGAGTAGTAGTTCTAGCTCTACATTAGGAGCACGAGAGCTCATTCCCTCAATGAGTCTATCCCGCTTGTGCCATCTTGTTCGATCTCCGGAACTCAACTCTTAGATGCAGCCGCCTCCATCCATCGACAATCCGCTCTGTTGGGAAATCATTTTGTAGATTTTGATGAATGCCATGTAAAACTTGGAATAGGAAGTTGGCACCCCATTTTGTTGTAAATCGCATTGTAATAGATAGGGTTGGTCAAGTGAGTTAAGTCGGCTATGCCTAAACATGCAAGAAGACAACCGGAGACTAGAAGGAAGACTCATTTGCAAGACAACCGAGTATGACAAAGAAGAGAAGACGGAGTGAAGACAATGAAAGAGATCCGTTGTACGTAAATCAAGAGAATTACTTAAACAAGTAATACCTCCATCTGTCTTTTCGAAGTGCTCAGTTCGAGAAGCGTGCAAGAGGAATAAACAATGGGAAGCACTCGCACCATGTCGTAACTCGAAAAGTCAAGAAACATTCATACGAGGAAATGGAAATTCCAAGGATCGCAACAAGACAAGCCAACGACCACAAGTGACTTTCAAAAAATAAGCCTATCTCTTCAACGGGCGATTTTTGAAAGATCACTATAAAAGGCCGAGGAATAACTCGAGAGCAAAGTTACGAACCACGAACATTCAAGCAAACATTTGAATCAGAACCTAAGATATTCTCAAATCATTCGAGATCAATCCTCAAGCCTACATTACGAAGAAAATCAATCCAACACTCACCGTGAAGGAAAGATAACTTCAATCGGTTGAAGAGGAAATTTTTGAAGAATCAAGGGGTCTACATTCCACGAAGGATTGTAGGAAGGTTCAAGGTCGAACCTGTCTCAAGTTTTTGGAGGGCTTCGTGATCAAATCCAAGAAGCTTGAGCAAGTGGGTTGTAGTAGCAAGGCAGTGCCTGTGAAAAAGATGAGTTGTATGAGAAGCGGTTTGCGTGACTAAGGCATCTCCAGACTGAGTCCCAAATGATCAAGTCAGTTGTGTGATCAAGACTTGTATCTGGACTGTTACCACTCTGTATACTGATCAATACTTAGTAGATTCCTCCAAGAGTTGGAGAAGAGAGGAGTAGAAGAATTACCCCATATTCGAACCACTATATAAACTTATCGTGTCATTTACATTTCAAAGACTTTAATTCCCGCATCTTATTTGTTTAACTCACGATAAATTTTCTATCCACTTGATAATATCTAAGTGCTAAAACCAAGTATTAAATCAAACTAAACCAAATTTAAGGGTGTTAAGTCTTCCGCTGAAAACAAACCAGAGTGAGCTAAGTCTTTAGTCTTAACAATTTGAGTTATTCTATCAACGGCTCGAGTCCGTTGAGTGACTAACTCTCTTGATTAACTAACTTAGTTTTGTCACCAAGGACACAACGTGAAGTATTAACTCGAATATTTAAAAAGACTAAATCGAAAAGTTGGTAAGGTTTATTCAACCCCCTTCTAAACCTTACACTCACACCCCCTTGGGACCAACAAGTGGTATCGGAGCGGTTGGTTCATTGAGCCTTCCGCATCAGTTCTTGAACTAGATCTCCAAATTTTTCAAAGTCTATTTTAGTACTTGATCTTTCAAAACTCTTTTTACCAAAGCAAAAGTTGTTATCATGGAAGCAAATTTGACACGCATCCCTATGTTCACAATTGAAGAATTTGATGATTGGAAAATCCGTATGCAGGCTCATCTATCAAAGATTACATGATGAGATGTGGATAGTGATAGAGGATGGGCCACACGCAAATTTTAAAAGTGAACACGGTGTAAGGGAGAGCCGGCCCGAAGGTGAAGAGGATGTTGCTCCCGGACCAGCTATGGTTGAAACACCAAGAGTGAATGGACAAATGATGACAGAAAAAGATATAACCTGGACAATGTGGCCAAGGATATTCTTTACAAAACCTTGGACAAAGCCATGTTCAATAAAGTCAAATCATGCAAAACGGCTAAAGAAATCTGGGACAAGCTAACATTGATTCGTGAAGGCTCGAGCAAATCAAGGAAAATAAATTATCGATTCTTTGTACAGAAATTTGAGAATTTCAAAATGATCGCAGGAGAGACCTTAAATCAACTAGATGCTCGGTTCACAGAAATTACCAACGAGCTATCTGCACTTGGAAAATAATATACACAAAAGGAAATGTGTATGAAGATTCTAAGAAGTCTCCCAGCTGAATGGGAAATGAAGGTCATGGCACTAAGACATTCCATGGACCTATCCAAGACATCCAACCATGAGCTATTCTCGATCTCAAAGCCTACGAATTTGAGTGAGAAGAAAAGACCAGGAAGAGACAATTTGTACCCAAAACAATTTGCTCTAATTGTTAAGGATGGCAAGTGAGCCGAGGTCAAAGAAGTCATTGACCCGGAGGAAATAGCCCTAATGGTTAAAGGTTTAATAAGTTCTTCAATAAGAACTAAAAAGAGGCAAGGGCGAATCCTCCGGAAGAAGACACTCGGCTCCCTCCAAGACAAGGGAAGATAGGCCAACCAAGAGAGCAGAGCATCAAAAAGTTGAATATCAAAGGATTGACAATCCAAGAATGGAAAGAGTCGATCAAAAGGCCGAAAATCTATATCTGAACCGCAGCAACCAGGTCACTATGCGATCGATTTATTGCCCATACCCCCGTAGTCAACAAATACAGGAATGAAGAAAAAAAAAGTCTTGAGAGAAAGAAGACAAGAAAAGAAAAAGGCAATCGGGCCGCAGAGATCGCCGAGACAACCAAGTCAAAAGACACTGACTAATTCGGAGGGTAGTGAAGCCGACTACTCAAGTGACTCGAAGAAGAAGCCTTGATATGTTTGATGGCCAAGGAACAAGACCAACTGACCAAGAAGATGAGGTACACTCAAATTCATCACACTCGTAGTCCGAATAATAGATCGTGACACACACACACCTCATCACCCACTGATCTTTATGATTCATTAAGCAAAATGATGAAAGACTTTGAACACATTAAATCCTCACACACACTTCTAAATGAGGAAAACAACATGCTTAAATGCCAAAACTCACAGCTGACTAAGGAGCTGAGTACCCTAAGTCAAATAGCCGATGAGAATGAAATTATAAGAAATTTGAAAATGCGAAGCTAATAAGCGAGAGATAACTGCTATAGAAAAGAGGAGAATGACCTCAAAAATGTGATTGCCTCATTCACTAAGGCATCTAAATCATTGCATGATCTTATTATGAGTCAAAGAGAATGTGGAGACAAGACAGGCTTAGGATTTAATTCCTCTGTGCTATGTCAAGCTCCAAAAGTGATTTTGGAAAAAGGATCTTCAAGTAATGAAGTATCTCAAAAATCCAAAACTCCAAATAGTGCACACACATTTATTCCAAAGCACAATCACAAGCAAACTGGCCTTGGATATAAGGGAAAAGGAAAAACAGCCAGTTGAGTGTGCTGAGAGGACAGCTGAGAAGAAATCCAGTCGATTTCCTCAGCAAACTCCAAACAGGAAATACTCTGTAGAGAAGAAACAGAGCTACCAAAAACCCAGTAAGTTCTATAAAAGAAATACATATGAAGGGAATGGTAGAATGTACCCAAGCCAAGTGATTGGAATAACGTGAACTATCAGCAAAGACCTATGGAATTTAAGCCCAAATGGCAAAGGCCTGAAACTCAGCAAAGGCCATTCCAAAGGTATAAGAGCTTTCATCAACACACATATGAACCTAGGCACTACACTCAGAGATATCACAACTACCCAAAGAAGGCAATTGCTAAAACACATATACATGCATGCTGACAAGAGAGACAGCTGTATGAACCTAGAATCCCCAAGCAATTTGCCAAAATTAATTATGATTATGGCACTGATAGATGGCAACCCCTTAGAGTCAAATCATTTGGCTATAGTTTGGTTGGATCATCTTACAATACTAACCCCTCTGGACCCAGAGAAATATGGGTACCTAAAACTTAATTTCCTTGATTGCAGGTTCAAGGAACAACTGAGTGCCAAGGAACCTGGTACATGGATAGTGGTTGTTCCAGACATATGACAGGAAATAAGAAAAATCTGTCAAAATTCAAGGAAGTCAAAGGATCAAAAGTCATATTTGGAGGAAATGAAGCTCCAGGAGAAATAAGAGGCATTGGATCCATCAAGAAAAATGGATTAGAAATCACAGATGTTGCATATGTTGAAGGACTCAAATTCAATCACGAGTATTAGCCAACTCGTGACAAATGCTATAATGTTGGATTCAACATGGGAATATGCCAAATCAAGGACATCTGAATCCAATGAGGTTGCGTTGCAAGGATGCGACAAAAGAACATGTATGTAGTAGATTGGTCAATCGCAACACCAAGCACTTGTCTACTAGCAAAAGAGCACAACCGAATCAAGTTGGTCTGGGCACAAGAAGCCGAGTCACCGAATTTCAAAACAATTAACAAGCTTGCGGGAAGCAATCTTGTGGAAGGACTTCCGGACTCAAAGATACAAGAAGGAAAGTGTATGTGATGCATGTCGAGATAGGAAAACAAATCAAATCATCAATCAAAGAAAATACATGTCCATCTTCAACAAGAATATGCAGATCTGCTACATATGGATCTATTTGGTCCAGTTGAACCAAGCTAGCATAAGTGGGAAGAAATACACCTTGGTGGTAGTAGATGACTACTCAAGATATACATGGACAATATTCATGTGTAAGAAGAAAGAAACTCTCGTAAACTACCACACGGTGATGAAGAGGATTCAAAATGAGAAGAGTCAAACCATTATCAAAATAAGATCGTGAGAAGGAACCGAGTTTGTAAATGGTATAATAACTCGATATTGTATTGAAAATGGTATTGGTCATGAATTATCTGCAGCAAGGACTCCACAAATGGAGAATGGAGTTGCGAAAGAAGGAATAGAACTCTCAAAGAAGCGGCAAGGACCATGTTAGCGAAGCAGGCTACCTAAAAGATTTTGGTCAAGCAATAAACACAACATGCTACACTCAAAATAGATGCATGATAAACAGACGGTGACAAAGACTCCTATGAGATTTGGACAGGAGAAAACCAAATGTTGCATATTTTAGAATATTTGGATGTAAATGCTTCATCCATAACAATGGCAAAGATAATTTGAAGGCTTTTGATGCTAAAGTCTGATGAAGATATCTTCTTGGGATACTCGGTGAAAGCAAAGCCTACAGAGTACTCAACAAGAAGACCATGGTTACAAAGGAATCCATTCATGTGGTGTTTGATGAGCCGAATGTAAATGAAGAAGACATTGAAGAATCGGTGATAATTTGAATCAACCGACCATGCGAAGAGTCCTTATCTTTCAAATTTGGAATTATAAATCCGATGAAGATTATATAGTGAATCTCAAAAAAATTTGGAAAATCTGCGGCTAAGTGATGACGAGAGAACTGATCAACACAACATAGCTGCCAGACGACTGAATTCATCTAACTTACTTCAACCTGATGTAAGATGGTTGAGAGACCATCCACCAGAACTAGTCATTGGAGATATAAGAGAAGGTATCAAAACAAGATCCAGAACTCAACAAGAAGCTATGTTCACACACTTTATCTCACAAATAGAGCCTAAAGATGTGTCACAAGCATTGGATGACACACATTGGATTCAAGCTATGCAAGAAGAGCTGAATCAGTTTGAAAGAAATAAAGTATGGGAATTAGTTCAAAGACCCACTCATCAAAATGTTATTGGCACTAAATGGGTGTTCGAAACAAGATGAACGAGGAAGGTTACGTGGTAAGAAACAAAGCAAGATTAGTAGCCAAAGGATATTGCCAAGAAGAAGGGATAGATTTTGATGAAACATTTGCCCCTGTAGCAAGATTGGAAGCTATAAGGATGTTTCTTGCCTATGCAACTCACAAGAATTTTATTGTATATCAAATGGATGTAAAGAGTGCATTCCTTAATGGTTTATTGGAAGAAGAAGTGTATGTTGAACAACCTCCAGAATTTGAGCAGAAGACTCTTGGAGATAAGGTATACAAACTCAAAAAAGCTCTATATGGATTGAAACAGGCACCCAGAGCACGGTATGATACTTTGTCACAATTCCTGACTAAGAACGGATTCACAAAAGGCAAAGTGGATAGAACACTCTTCAGAATTCAAGATGCGAAGAGTATACTGCTTGTTCAAATATATGTGGATGACATTATTTTTGGATCCACAAACAAAGAGCTGTGTGCCTGCAGAAGTGAGGGGGAACTACGCTAAGAGAGCTGATACAAGTGAGGGGGAATCAGGTGATCCCGAAGATACATTGTCCGTCTCCACCAAAGAAGAAGGCTGCCCCGCACTGCTAAGAAAAGACGCGCCCCTGCAGCAAAGAAAAACAAATCGCTCCCCGCCCTGCACCGAGTCACACCGCCCCGCAGCCGTGTCTCCTGCCCCTGCAGCCGCAGCAGAGAAGGAATCCCAAATACCTTTTCCGGTCGTCAAGAAGAGGAGAACTGATAAGCCAAGAGCTCCTCGAAAAAGACGACAAAGATGCGGCCCCGCCGCCAAGACTGAAGAAACCTTGTCGAACCAGAAATCCCTCCGGTTCAAAAACAAGAAGAAGAAAAAGACTTTTCAAGCATTCCAAGCTTGAGAAACCCATTGAGTCGCCCACTCATTTGGAGAAGATACTCCGAGCCGGAGAAGCGGAGTCTCGAAGTGGTTGATGAAAGCGCCAAGTCCGCCGAGGCCGATCAGCAGAGGCAACTCGATGACCCACCAGAGACGAGCAGTGAGAACAAGGCACAACCGAGACAACCAAATCACCTATTGACAGGTTGTCTCTCCACCGTAAGAGGTGCTGAAGGTGTCGAGCAACGAAGTTCGCTACCCTTAATACCTAGAAACGAGGGCCAGCAAAGAGAATGATGAAGACGATGTAATCATGCATTCTCCATTGTATCTAGACATCCAAAATCGTCTGTGAGAGTGGAGAAAATGGAAGCGAGCCTATCCAGAGTGCGGTTTGAAAATCCGAGTTCATTCTTTGAGGAAGAAGAACTCTTGATTTCTTGAGGTGGACACATTCTTTGCAAGCCCTTGACGAGGATAATTGCATCAATATACTGGAGATTCGAAAAGAAAATGAACAAAGCAAAAAGCGGTGAGGACGCAGAGGCACGTGAGAAGGCTAGCATCGCCCTCTCACCGCACCACAGAACATACACATCCTCACTTTGACGCCCTATCGAAAGTGATGAGGATCTCGGACCCTGGTGCTACCAAAGAAGAGTTGCAAATGCAGCAAGCAATGGAAGAATCGAGAATCCTTCATGAGCAAAGAATGAAGGGGGACAGGAGAGTCCTCCAAAACACACAGGGGAGATAGACCCAATGGGAGTGGTGCAAAGATATTGCCACCGTTGTTGTTCTGCCACCACTTCCCTGACTCACCGGGAGGAAGGAATTAAGGAACTGGCGATGAAATTGGGATAGTAGGGACCCCAGTCGAGCCAACCCCTAATGAAGGTGTCTTACCACCTGCCCCAACGGCTGAATACTCAGTGGGAACAGCCGGGAGTCTAGAGACGAGTGACCCCATTCCAAGTCACTCAGCTGGTGTGCCAGTTGAGGGGGAAACTCCCTCCACTGCAGCAAGGTCGGAGGATGCTACAGCTGTCTCCACAATGAATCTAGGAGGCGAAGTGGAGAAGGAACAAACACAAAGTACACAACAAGTTATCATCAATGAGGCTCAGACAGTTGAGACTGTCTCAGCTGAGGTGCCAACTGCTCTGAAGGCTAATGACGCTGCTGATGCAGTCGAGGCACAGGAAGGAACAACCCTGGGAGTTAACACTCTGGGCAACGAAAGTGCAATCCATGGAGTTGAGACTCTAATGGATGCTACCGCAGAAGACCCTAAGACAGCTGACACTGTCGAAAGGGATGTCCAAGGCCTCGCTGTAGTTGAGACTGCAGGAGGTAATGAAGGCCAACGGGAGGTTGAGACTTCCCGGGGTAAAGAAGTCAAGTACGTAACATCCCTCCCGCTATCATTGATCCATCGAAAAAGGAGATAAGTGCGCTTCATGATTCCCAGGATAATCCTGATGTAACCTTTCGGGATCGGAAGGAGACGATGAAGCCGAGTCATCCCCGTGGATCGATCCAAAAGACTCGGTGAGGATGTTCCAACCACGAGTAAGTCTGACCTCAAGATTACTCGCCAAACTTTCAACTTTGATGATGAGCCACCCATGGAAATCTCATCATCGTCCAATGACGCTTCTAATAAGGCCGAGGACCAGTCAACTAATTTGGATAAATCAACTGAGACCAACGAAGCTGTTGAGATAGCTGAGGCTCAGCAAGCTGGGTCAACTTCACAACAGACCATAGCTGAATCAGAGTCCACTGCTCAGGCTCCCCAAGCTGCATCAGGATCGACTTCATAGAGGACTTCACGAGCACCACTCATCATTGAACAAATCCCAGTTGCCCATGATGATCCCTTTGTAGAATCATTTCCCTTCTCTCTGGAGGTACCCGACCTCCCTGACGAATCAGAAAGAGATCTCGAGCGCTTCCACAGACCAGATCTTATCATTCCATCAGACACTATCGTTCCAGCTGACTATGATTTTGATGCTGCTTGGTCGTCAGCTGAAACAGAGGTAACAGCTAAAGTTCGGGAGGTGTTCAAAGCATTATTTGCTGAAATTGAACGGATGGAGAGGCACCAGGCCTTGATGGACATGAGACTGGATAGCAGGGATGCCAACCTTACTGCTGACTTGAGAGGCATAATAGTCAGAATCCGGGAGTAGTGGCAACAACAGCAAACAATGCGTGTAGAACAAGCTAGATATTTTTAACATTGTTCAACAAGCATTTGTTTGAAATGAGAATGCC
The DNA here is from genome assembly GCA_016081115.2 of Rehmannia glutinosa. Classification (NCBI taxonomy): domain Eukaryota; kingdom Viridiplantae; phylum Streptophyta; class Magnoliopsida; order Lamiales; family Orobanchaceae; genus Rehmannia; species Rehmannia glutinosa. The sequence goes on from JABTTQ020003325.1 coordinate 181,915, forward strand.
GATGCAAAGACAAAATTGAAAGAACACATTGAGCAAATGCATGAATCTCACACTGCTGAGATAAAGCTGATGCATGAGCAAAATAAGAATGAGCTCCTGCGTATGGAAGAAAACATGGATCAAAAATTTAGTCTTCTCATGGCTGAGATGAAGTTGATTAAAGCTGAATCCAATGCTACTCGCTCTGAGTTTCGTGCAGCATACTCCGCAGCAGACTCGAAGCAGAACTCGGCTATCAGCAGACTCGACTTCCTGCTTGCTAGTTTGTTTCCAGGGGTTCCTCTCTCCTTTGATGATGCCAAAAAGGGGGAAGAGGAATACCTAAAAGCGCTAAAGGGATCTGAAGTTGAGAAGGAGGGAGCAGCTGTGAAGGGAAAGACAGCTAAGGAAATATTAAGAGAAAAGAAAGGGAAGTCTGTTGAGGGGGAAGGATCGAAAGATGTGACCTTGATGATTGCTAAAACCCCCAACAAAGTCTTCTCACAGTGATATTATCAAAGCCAAACCCAAGTGACTCGCCACTCCAACACTTGTACCAATGGTCGAAAAGAGAAAGACAAGTTGAAGCAGGGATGGAGGAAGTGGAAGGAAGGATGAATGCCCGAGTTATGGATATTCTGAAACAACATGGAGGCATTCCAGTAGACAGAGACACTTATGCCATCTCAGATGCCGACACCGAGCCAAGATCAGTTGATGAATTTAAAACGTGCGCATCTCAAGGATACTAGCAAACATGTCCATGGATCAAGCCTGGGACTTGTACTGGGAAAAGGGTCTCACACTATGTGAAGAAGCCGACAGGCAACAGACTACCGGTGATCACTCCGCTAGTCAATCATGGGAAAAAAAGACCCCAAAGACAATACACGCCTGCAGGTAGATGAAGAAGCGTGGTGGAGGAAGAGGTTTGAGACCTAGATCTCCGCCCAAAAACATTGAGTACATAGATCCAGGCAAGAAAGGAGGGATCTCTTTGGGCTAGTTTTGACGAAGTAGCCAATCTGCAAGTGGCTAAGAACAATCTTTGAGTATGTGAAAAGAATTGAAGAAGAAAATAAAAGACAAACTCAGCTATGGGAGGAGAGACAAGAGAGACTAAGAAGAGATGAAGCTGCCCGGAAGGCGTATGAAAAGAAGAAGAAGGCGGCTGAAGATGAGAAAAAGGGAAGAAGATCAGAAGATGAAAGAAGGATGCAGCGAAGGAGATGAAGTGTTGCTGTCCACCCCTTCATGTATTTTTGTTGGTTTAAGCTCTGATACACCTTGTAAACAACTATGTAAAGAACAAAAATGTTATGATCAATAAAAGATCGATTCTAAACACACATTCTCGTGATTCTACATATGCCCGTATGTATCTTTGCTGTTTAAATTATTGATGTATGTTTTATGTTTTGGCATCATCAAAAAGGGGGAAATTGTTGGGAAATCATTTTGTAGATTTTGATGAATGCCATGTAAAACTTAGAATAGGAAGTTGGCACCCCATTTTTGTTGTAAATTGCATTGTAATAGATAGGGCTGGTCAAGTTGAGTTAAGTCACTATGCCTAAACATGCAAGAAGACAACCGGAGACTAGAAGGAAGACTCGCCGCAAGACAGTGAGTATGGCAAAGAAGAGAAGATGGGAACTCGACTGAAGGTGCAACTGAGATGCGGCTGAGTGAAGTATCAGTCAAGTCAACTCAAGATAGCCAAGCCTCAAGATCGAAATGACAGAAGAGTCATCAAATGATTGGAAGCTGACTCGAAGTCACCTGGGAATGTGAAGAAAATGTAGTCAAGTCAAGACAACTGAAAGAGATCCGTTGCATAGAAATCAAGAGAATTACTTAAACAAGTAATACCTCCATACTGTCTTTCTCGAAGTGCTCAGTTCTAGAAGCGTGCAAGAGGAATAAACCAATGGGAAGCACTGCACCATGTCAGAACTCTTAAAAGCTGAAGAAACATTCATACGAGGAAATGGAAATTCCATGGACTGCAACAAGATAAGCCAACGACCACAAGTGACTTTAAAAATAAGCCTATCTCTTCAACGGGCGATTTTTGAAAGATCACTATAAAAGGCCGAGGAATAACTCGAGAGCAAAAGTTACTCAACCACGAACATTCAAGCAAACATTTGAATTGTAACCTAAGGTATTCTCAAATCATTCGAGATCAATCCTCAAGCCTATATTACGAAGAAAATCAATCCAACACTCACCTGTGAAGGAAAGATAACTTCAATCAGTTGAAGAGGAAATTTTTGAAGAATCAAGGGGTCTACATTCCACGAAGGATTGTAGGAAGGTTCAAGGTCGAACCTGTCTCAAGTTTTTGGAGGGCTTCGAGATCAAATCCAAGAATCTTGAGCAAGTGGGTTGTAGTAGCAAGGCAGTGCCACCGCCTGTGAAGAAGGCCGAGTCGCACGAGAAACCAAATTTGAATGACTAAGGCATCTCCGATCGAGTCCCAAAGGATCAAGTCACCTATGTGATCAAGACTTGTATCCGGACATTACCACTCGTATATCGATCAATACTTAGTAGATTCCTCCGGGAGTTGGAGAAGAGAGGAGTAGAAGAATTACCCCATCTTCAAACCTCTATAAAAACTTATCATGTCATTTACATTTCAAAGACTTTAATTCTCGCATCTTATTTGTTTAACTCACGATAAATTTGCTATCCACTTGATAATCTCTAAGTGCTAAAACCAAGTATTAAATCAAACTAAACCAAATTTAAGGGTGTTAAGTCTTCCCTGAAAAACAAACCACGCTTAAGATAAGTCTTTAGTCTTAACAATCGAGTTATTCTATCAATAGCTCGTCGAGTCTGCTTGAGTGACTAACTCTCTTGATTAACTAACTTAGTTTGTCCACCAAGGACACAATCGTGATGTATTAACTCGAATATTTAAAAAGACTAAATCGAAAAGTTGGTAAGGTTTATTCAACCCGCCCTTCTAAACCTTACACTCACACCCCTTGGGACCAACACGCTCCCGTACGGGCATTGACATGCAACGCTAAGGTCTCCTTATTTACTTACTTAAATTTAGATCGGGGCACGAAAGGAAGGGTGAAAACCTATATAGAAGTCGTTTTGATGAGGAGAAGGAAAACCCTCCCTAACGCCGGGCGAGATCAATAAATAAGAAGCTTCGGCTTAGGGCGACCAAACCAAGCTCGATTCGCTCCAAATTCCCACAAGACCTTCCTTGGGAAAAGTGACCCCTATCTTCAAAGTTGCTCCTGTGCTCTCAGGAACCGAGCGCACCTTGGGGCACGCGCTACAAAAGGCTTAGGAAGCGGGACCGCCCGATGAGGGGACTTTGTAAACTATCTAACTTTGAAGCTATTACACCCAAAAGGGTGAAACCACGTAAGGAGGTAACCCCGACTTCAAGACGGATGGTGAAGAGCACCGGTCAAGCTCACACACAAGAGGGAAGGAACGAAAGATTGATTGATCTCGCCGCCGATCGGAGATATAAGGAAGCATCTGGTAATCGAACTCTTTCGCGAAAGGGATTTCCATTGCCGAGTCTATGTCTCTTATGAGAGCGGTGGCTAATAGAATCGATGCGCCTAAGAAAGCAAAAGATCCTTCTCAATCAATGCCCGGGCATCCCATACATAACCACCGAATAATCATTCCCCGTGCTTACCTTAACTTCTAGCTCTATAACCTTTCGCGCTCTCTTTTCTGTCTCACCTGACTAACCTTCTTCTTTCTCTTCTGATTCAATAAAATATCCCATGAGACTTCCTCTATCGCCTTGGCTTCGTTGGTCGACTTAGAACCTTCCCAACTATAGCTAGGGTTAAAAAAGCACCAGCTCTATATGCTCTATCCATGGGGATTACTACTAAAAGGTAGGGAAAAAGGGTAGGGTGACTCTAGAAATGTAGGGGTTTAGGGTTCTCATAGGCTTATGGATACAACGAGGGAATTGCTTCTAGACTTTGTCGATTCCTCCGATAGCTACAGTTGTATCCTATTCGTTAACTGGATCTCCTACCTCCAAGATACTTTTAGGGAAGGTTGGTTAGTTCTATCGAACGAGGGTTAGGTTATCAAAGTTTGAACAAACAAAGGGAATTCTCAAAGAGTATTCAATTCGTAGCGTCAAGCGTTGATACTGACTTCAAGGAGACATCATAGATGGAACGAAAGAAGCAAGGTTTCTATTTAACAAAAGGTAGTGTAGCGGTTCCAAATGTTGATTGGGGGAGAGATCTATAGTATCAAAGGGACCAATCCCTATATTCCAATCTCATGAAATGCGGTTGGTGCATCTCGCTCATGAATAGGGACCCCCTTCACGTCTTTCGGACCTCGGGCCCGTAGCTTCTGTTTCAGATTGAATGAATCAAGAAAGCTACTAAAGGAGCTCATAAAGAAGCAGAGGGGATCATCAATGCTTTGACCGCGAGTAGGATGTCATCTCGGTTTCGAGAGTCGAAGGGGATCGCTCCTCCATTAACATTCAATGAGATGCAGCTCATACATGGACATAGATAAAACCACGACTTTTAGAAAGAAGCTCGGGGATCACGACTAGAATGTTGTATTTTTCTTCGGGAAATGAGACAGATCATCCAATCTCTTGATTCTTTTCCGAGGCAAGGCTCTTAACGAGTCCGATTCATCTTAGCTTGCTCGGTTGATTGCTTTCGGCTTTGATACGAATAACCGAGCATGTCGTATATAATATAGTGGTTTGTGTCTATCCAACTCCTTCTCGCTCTCGATCACTTCGTTCCTTCCACTCGCCAACTCGTTCAAACAGTTTGGGGCTCCTCGTAGTATAAGATACGAGTCAAGAAGAAGGTGAGGAAATCTCGATTGAAGCCAATTCAACTGCGCCCTATTCTTTCTCTACAATAAAGGTATCAACATAAAGAAGTCCCTAGCTTCGTAAGTGGCGGTAGATGCTATCATATAGTTGAGAAAAGGCCGCTTTTAGGAGTGATATTTCTAGGTCTTAGCTAAGAGAAAGGGAATAAATAGGTTGAAAGAATGAGGTCCATTTGCCATCAACTTTAAGTAAAGTAATCGAATTCTAACCAAGTCAATGCTTTAAAAGAAAACTCTCAACATTTCTTGACAAACGATTCGATCTTATTGGCTTCTTCAAGAAGATAGGATTCTCTCTATCTATCTAATGAAACAAGTCTCCTACTCCTCCTACTATTATTCAAATCCGTTTTTAGGGTAAATGACCGAGTCTATTCTCATGTTGTTGACATGGGTTCATTCCTATCCGGCAAACAGACTAGTCTTTATGGCCGTAAATTGTCCGCAAGGTGAAAAGTATGGAATTGCTCCTAAACCAAATCCCGTACAATGTCGATCTACGAATACCGAGTTATTGTTTGCAAGAATACGCTATTTGGCTTGGCTCTTTGAAGAACAACTTCCCTTGTTAATGTACGAGCGGGGAAAAAAGTACACCACCCCTAAAGAAAGGGCGATCCTTTTCATCTCTAACTCGAATGTTCGAGCTAATGTAATGTTTTTCCGGTAGTTGGAGTTGCCTTGATGTCATAAAGGTGCCGGTTCAGAGGTGCGAAAGAATGGCTATTCTCTTGCACGTTAATGAATCGAGGAATTGTGTATGTAAGGTCCAGAAGGAGAATCAAGATGAAACGAGTAGTATATCCCTACTAATAACAAAGAGGGTGCTAAGCTAGGGTTCAAATCAATAGCAACTAGAATAAAGGCATAATTTGAACTTTCAATAGACTTTACAAAGGTGGAATTATCTTTTGGATTATCCTAGTAAAAGAGCGAAAAGTCATTTTGATATAAAGGCTTTCAATCCGACTTACTCCTTTAACCGGGGGAGTAATATCATATAAAAAAAATAGAAATAAATAAGAGCGTAAGCGCTAACGGAGACAGATGCCGAGTGAAAAGAGGTATTAGGGGAGTCGTCGTGAAAGAGAGTCCTTTGTGGATAAGAAAGTCTTCAATAGGTAATGATAGTGATCATTCTAAGAGGAAGTAGCTCATACTACCGGCCATTTACATACGCCCAATCAAGGGGCGGTTACACAAATAAAGATAGAAAGGGGGATGAGACTCTATAGCAAATGATGAAAATGTAGGGGCTAACGACCATAAATATAGATATCATTCACCACTAGCAAATACGAGTGAGAAGACCTCTTCACCCTCGGAACGGTAAGGGTAAAAGATCCCTTTTTCCTTGATCACTTCACTTGAGCAAATGACTTTCACGACATGGCTAAGAAGGCATAATGGCAATCAGTCTTACTACTATAATAGTTTAAATGGACTTTGTTTCAATGGACTCGTTGTGAAGCCCTTATCGGGGGTTTCGAGCTCCTGTTGGGTTCACCCCCATTAGTGTTGGTATTTTTCTTTTTTTGTTCTAACCACCCCGTAGAAAATAGAATCCCCCCTAGTTTTCTGGGAGAATGCAATAATAGCACAAGGAAACAAATCCTTTAACAATAAGCCAATAGATACCCCAGTTCAACAACTATGGCAGCTCAGTCTAGTACAATCTCAGATCCAGAGTCGCCTATCCTTGGTTAGGAAATCAAAACACTCGGGAAACTACTTAGAGTATCGACAAGGATTTCCTCGAACAACCAGGTATTACCGAGTAAGAAGAGAAGATATGATCTTTGAAAGAAATAACATCGACTGCAACAATGCATATAGCACCTTAGAACACCCCGAGTCGAAAGGTAGTGAGGGGATTTTGCCTAAGTAGACCAGTCATTTAGGAACTTGAACATCTCCGCCTAGAGTGGATGTAGTTGAATTTGGACCTTAGCTATTCATCCGCACCGAGACCAAGATTCTAAACCTTGTCTTTCCCGCTTCCCTTCGCAGGAAATTACTTATAGTTAGTAGCGACACTGATATCTTATGACTACCAATTACCAGGCCTAAACCGGGGAGTCAGAACTAGTAATAGATTTTATAAACATAAACGAAAAATCCAACTCAAAGTCGAAGGCAAGAAACTCTACCTACAGAAGCCTCAATTCAGGAGGTTGGCAGCTTATCAACTACTAGTTCCTTCCATAAAAATGGGATCGAAGGATCGCAACCAAGCACATAACATTGAATCTCGTGAAAAACATTATTTGGCTAAGTCTACCCTTGACTAGCATTGTAACTTAGCTCAATCGGGCACTCCTTTGCTTAGATTAGACCCTAGGGCGCGAACTATTGACTACTTACATGAATTCCTAAATAACCAAATTTTATCGAGACTTAGTCTAACTCTCAACAATCGTGTAATGAAATCAATGAGTCTAATTACTCCTTTAATAAGAGGAAATTAAATTGGCCTGCTCTTCTCTCTTTTCTCTATTGAACTATGGAAAGCACTTATAGTAGTGACACGAATTCACCACTACTTATGACTTTGCCAATGGGGCAAAAAAGGCTAACCCGTTCGTTGTTATGACCGCAAGAATCGTAGGTTATTTTAGTCTTGCTTGTGCACTTTGGTCCTTCTTACAGAGACTATCCTTTGCATCAGTTCTGATCCATCCAAGGTTTCTTCAACTAAACCCATGGACTATAAGGAAAAGATAGAACCTTGCCCCGGCAATAGCAGCTGATTCAATAGCAGATGGTCTTGGAAAGAACCTTTCATTCGATGCTTCTGATTCAACTTTCAGACAACCAAGCAAGGGTTCGAAGACCATCTGCAGCAAGCATTATCCGGGAATGATTATCCAGGAACTGGAAGAAGGTTGGCGTGACACGCCTAAAATCCCCCACAATCAATCCACAACTCTTAAGGCAAAGAGATAGCAGTTTCTGCTTTAGCGACTTGAACCCTTCGATCAAGGAATACCAACAATCAACTAAGTAGTTGACCTCTTACACGTTCGTGGGTATTCCAATTCATACCATACAAAATCTTCTCCGAAATGAGATAGATATAGTGAGAGGGCCTATTCTATAGAACAAACTCAAGAAAGAAGGATCCGTATTCCACCTCGGTGGTAGAAGGGGCAACTCAACCTTGTCTTTCTCTTTGGGCTAGGAACGAGAAAGGGCTCAAAACACACGATCCTCCAACGGAATCAATGGCATTCCTTTCTTACTAGTCCTTACGAATCGTACATTGTTTACACGGTTGAATAGCGTAAAACCTTAGCTACTTCAATCTCTCCTTTTCTCATATTCGGGCAAGGAAAGTATAAAGGAAAAGGTATTCTAATGACTTGTTTGCAAAAAAATGCCAAATCTCTTACTTAGATAAAGTACTGCAGAGATTCCCGCCCAAAATCAACCGCTATTGAATCTAAGCCAATTGAATTGAATCAGATCATCCGGATCTTTCTCGGTATGTTGGGTGTCATCCAATACTAAATGCAAAGAGAAGGTGCTCTCGTGCGAATTCCCTTTTGAAAGACTCAAAAGTACACTCGAGTTAGGCGAGAATTATCTCAAGATTGACAGATTCACTAAGGGGAATTAGGAGTTGTTTGGAGATGGGTACCATGGAAGAGGTAGGTTATCCCGAAAGAGTGATCAAAAGGCGGCTTTTCAAAGATCATTTCCATCATTTATCGGATCTTTGCTTGGCTAAAGGGGAGCGAGAAAAAGAGATAGTGGAGGGCCCATGAACCATCAAGACAAAGAAAAAGGTTGAGATCTGGTCCCCGGACTTCGTGCCTAGTGTGTGGATTGGTCAAACATGTCAACTTCCAAAGCAAGTCCTTGATGATGCACCCGAAGATTCCTAGGCGGACCTAGCCTTTGTCTTTGCGTCTAGTCCTTCCTTCCTTTCCTTCTACCCTAATGAGGAATTAGGCAAACTTCCGAGAGTTTTCTTTAGCTCGACCGAGTTGGAAGGTAGGAGCTCTCTTGTTTAGATTCTTAGGGGCGGAGGGGAAGGGAACTTCTTTATTTCGTAGAGAGAGATGGTGACGGGCGCGTCTTCGGTGCATACGAGTGGCCCCTTCATCGGACTCCATCGGCATCTTTACCTAAGCAAGATTGTAGCTACGAGTTTAGCTCTTTAGAGACAACTTTGAGTCGCCGTTCCCTCTTACTTTAGCGCTCGCTCCTGCAAAAAATCTATCTTTTGCATGAAGTCAGCTCAAAGGTAGCTGATCAATAACAAGTTCTATAAAGAGAAGCGACAATGTATCGGATTGGTTAGCAAGTGTAGGTGGTATGTGCAAGAACAAAAGCTAGAGAAAGTCAATCCCTGGGCCCGAGCAAAAAGGGGAACTAACGTAAGTGAATCTCTCTTTCCTATGAGGTAGTCGCGATAGACTCTTTTGACTCCACATCATTACTTGGTCCCTTCCACGTATACTAATGTTAGGTATATCCATCCGATTCATTGCTTGCTCTTTTCTTCCCATCAATTCTTCTATGGGGAACCCAATTCATGCCGGTCACTTGATTCTCTTTATTTTGAATTCTCGTTTTGTCTTGGAAACTTGAATATCTTGATTTCGCCTTTTAGGTCAATCAAATACATTCCATTAGGGGGGAGCCCGTGTGAAGTAAGAATGGCATGGTAGTTCGTCGGGAGGTTGAAAGAATAGCTTTCTTAAGAGTAGAGCTGCGGGATATGTCATCCATCAGTAGTCAAGAATGAAATAGGGTATCCTAAAACTAGGAATGGAACCCCGTCGGAACAAAATCCCATTGAAGTAGAGGCTTGTTCACACACCTCTGTCAGCGCCTCATTCGAGAGGTAAGCGAGGGGCACCTGACTCGATTCATTGTGGAAAAGTCCTGCTATCGGACGGAGATCTAAAAGGAACTACTTTCCGCCCCTTCTTCTCGTTATGTAAAAAGGATTCTCTATTTTTCTTTTTTGGGTCCCTAAGCAACTAGTGACATTCCTCTTCTTCATTCTCAACAGAAAGCATCAAAAACCTTCCTTCCATATGGAAAAACCAACTTTCTTGAATGAGGATGAAGTTCATCCCACACGTACGCATCATGTACATCCCGCCTTTCCATTTCTATGTGTTATATACTTGTACGTAACTATGGTATGGATAGTGACGTTATTCAACTGGTTTCACCTTTCGATCACTTCCTTGGTTAGAGCATTCCATCCAAGTGTCCTTTCTTCCTATAAGCATTCCCTATCTCTATATCCATTTATCTTTGCTACCTTTCTAGGTAGTCTCGCTTTTAGGCGTGGTAGTCGTGCTACTCGTTGTTCTCTCTTCAATGGGAGGAATAGAATCCCCGGATCTTTGCCTTATGCCTTTAGTTCCAAACCTTTCGGTCAAGCCGGTAACGGAACCGACTCTCCTCTAAAGAAAGGGGTGGGATCAATTCCTCAACTCCAAATCCCAAACGCTTATCCCATCGATCGGAATCGGCATCCGATCTAGCGGTTGTTCTCCTCTCTTTCTCCCGGATTCCGTTTCGGTGAAATCTCTCTCCGTTGAAAGGGAATTTATTTCTCTTTACTTTAGGATTTAGGACAGATCGGATCATAACGCACTCTTTGCTATTTCTTACTTAGCTTTTTCCGCGGTCTCGAGCCAATGAGCCGAGTGGATCTCATGGCGATTGTGCTTGTACATCAAGTGAATCGGGTTAACGATGTTATGGGACTCCGACTCCAATACCACTTATTTTGCACCCGGTCTTTCTCATATCTAAGCCAGGAGAGGAGGAATCAATAATATGAATTGGAGTCTCAAGTAGGGGGCTAAGCACCAATAATAAAGTGAAAATCTAGTGATTGGGACTAGTAGGAAGAACATTCAAGACAATATAATCGTTCCTCAAAAGCCAATATTCCCATCAACACCTTTTCTTTTATTGCCGATACGAAAGTTTGAGTGCCAATAAGCATTCCTTATGATCGAGAAAGATCTCGGGATCCTTGAAGTGTATTTAAATGAGTGGGTTTTCTCACCGGGACAACATTCTTTTTTTCTCGCTCGCTGTTATCGATTTCCTAGGAATGAATACTCTTTTTCGGTCTATTGGTCTACTCTTAGTCCTTGTTCTCTCGGAAGAGATCTCATTCGAAATGCATCGAAAACCAAGCAAATCCGTTTTATGTTTCAAGCTTTATCTTGACAAGCTAATACGGGCGATCGGCGACACTACGACCCCGCAAGGCCATTCGGTGTAGAGCTCATTGGCATGCCGCTTTCTTAATCGCCATTTTTGTCTTGATTAGCCTTCAATTCCATCTTAACAAATTTTTTATCTTCACAAGGATGAACAAAGTTCAGATCATCTTTGGTCATTCAAATGACGAAAAAGTTTACATATTCGCTAAGAAAGAGTTCTATGAAGTTTACCCTCTCTGCGAGCTACTTCATTAGCCCGATGCTACCTTAAGCTCTTAACTCCCTCCCGATTCTCGTTGTTTGGTATTTTCCTATTATTCACTAATGGTATATTCATCTTAATGGTATTCTGGTACCCTCTCCTCAACTCAAAGAGTAGAGCTACTTATATTATATTTCCGGGAATAAAAACCTTTTCTTTGTCCTGTGGCGTGCTTTCCATCTGCGTTCTATCCTTATAGAAGTAGAGCTTTGATGCTTATCTCGTTCGGTGGGTTCTACCCTTATCCTTTTGTCTTAGATCTATGTGGTCCTCCGTCGTTTGATAAGACATCATCCCTAGTGTTTTATGAAGCGACTTGCCATTATTGAGTGAGATGCCCCTACCGTCGTAGCTTCAGATTGCCAACCTAACTTGAGCACTTAGACACTAAAAATGTGTTGCCCCACCGAGGCTTCTTGATGGATTCGACAAATTGATTGAGATTGCACTTCCACCGTCCCAACTCTCGGTGTCAATTGTCCAACCACCGATACGAGGCTCATTAGAAGTGGATCTTTCTCATCGATCCCCTCTTACGCCTTACCCGATAAGTGAGGCCTTGTCGCAGGACTATTCACCCAGAGGTTCCACCACTCACTCAAGCAACCATCGTGAGTGGCACCACTTGCTACTATCCACCACCGAGTGCTTCATGGGAATCGGTGCATGAAGGGGGCTGTCAGAGCAGAGGCGTGATGGGAATTTTATCAAAAGGAATGAAACTATTCTCGAGTATTACTCTCTATTACGAAATACGTCTTGGCCTACTTGTTGTTTTCGATATCGAAAAGGAATGACTCTTGCTTGAAAATCAATCTCATCATTGTGTGAGACCCTTATGTCTATCAAGCTCTCACATCTTTGTTGATTATTTTCTTTCTCCATTCTTGTTTCGGAGGAAGCTACTAAGACAGTGGTTTTCTCGGCTAGGCAAGTGGAAGTGACCGTGGTTTTCAATTATATAAGATAGTGGAAGACACGTTTGTTGGGCTACCAGGGCCCTATACTTTTGATGGAATTTCATCCACAGAACCAAGAACAGATGAAATTGCCACTGCACCATGGGCGGATGTTGCTCAAAGTTGTTAATGAGCCCCTTTGCTCTGTTTTTGTGAAGAGCTCGGTGTCTTCAAATAGTGAGGTTGGTACGATCCCTTGGTCCTATGGGTATGGAAGGAAAGTCGTCCGAGGGGTGGAGTTCAAAATTGGTAGGCTCTTCTTTACCCCGGTCAGGCGATAGCTTTTACCCATTCATTCGTTTGTTCCGCTCGACAAGTTACCTATTCTTGTTGGCATTGAGAAGTTGGGGACAAAGTAGTGCTATTGCCTACGCGGGAAAGAGCTTCATTCATAACTCCATGGTGGGCGAGCAGAGTGAGGTGAACCAGTCGTAGTTGGGCACGTCACTTCGGCGGGAGAAGGGGTGTTTGATCCGAAGAATGGCCAAGTCAATTAGTTGGCCTAGTTGTTCCATATAGTATAAAAAGGATTTCACTACCTTTTCCGAGTCAAAAGACAAGTAGGGCTAGCTAATGGACGATGAGGATGAAGTGAAGGTTTATGAGGGAAAGTCATTTCGGAGCTCGATCGATAGTTCCATATAGGATATCGAAACCGAGAAGGTAGGGATCGAAATGAGTAGCGTAGGTGATAGCGATAGGATGGTTAGATACGCGACAAAGAACGGGCAAGGCACTCTTGACCCCGTCGTAGAGGGTCGCACGAATGTATGCTAGAGATCCCGGTGAGCAAGTATGCCTTATTGATGGGTGGTGGTTTTGAAACAAAGATGAGTCACTCGGGGAGTCCGCCCAAGCTTCAAAGAACTAATGCCTGGGCTAACTCTTGGGGTGAACAAAGTGTTTCGAGTCCGAGATCGACATCTTGGTTAATGCCACAAGTGCTCGCCATTGGTCCACACACGAGTTCTCAGGTAAAGTAAGAGCTTGGGTCGGGAATGAGATCGAAGAGGCTACTAGGGAAGATAGAAGCGATCCACAAATCAAACCACTATCCCATTGGCCGCTTCATGCACCAAACACTCTTAATAAGAAGCACTGTAAGCGGGGAAAGCTAGCCACCCCGATTCCTTCTTACTTAACTTTAGGTAGCGTCCATACGTTCGGCGTGGTGCAAGAGAAAGAAAATTCTTGTTTTACTATATTCCCTTTCATGAGAAGTAGTTGGTGGACTTCTTCAAAGTCTTTCCGCGGAGAGCACAAAAGCCGATTAATTAGAAAAAAGCGCTAAGAGGGATGACTCACCCTTAGCCCTCATCTAAAACCTAGTAAAGAGACATTTGTAAACCAAAACCAGGTGAACTAGAGCGAACAGAGAAGCAAGCAAATAGTCGCCTCTCATCCAATCCACTCTAGCGGGAAGGTATTCCGATCTTTGATCCGCCGATTCGGGAGCGATTGAAGCGAATACAAGAAGAGAATGCAAGGAAGCGACCAAGCAACTCGAGTTTGAATTGGGGCACTTGCGATATAAAAATCGTAGGGATTCGACTAGCTCGAATGTGGGGAACGAATGCTTGAATGTGAACAAGCGATAGTACTGTAGAAAGCAGTAGCTTCATCGATTGGCGTCTTCCATTCCAACTATTATAGTCAAAATTCTCTCTCGAACCCTAAAACCGGAACTCGAGAACCGACTATCCAACGACATGGAACACTTAGCATTGGCCTATAACTAAAATTCCATTTTATAGCACGCCAACAGAGGGGCTTCTTACAAAAGCACTCCAACAACTCTCTTGAACTTGAAGAGAGAAGCAACTACTACTTCTCCATCAAAGGAAAAACAAGCATCGACTAAATAGAAGGCCCTTGAATCTTATCGTTAGCCTATAGCGCTATCTACCCTTAAAACTGACATAAGGGATGTCAAGAGAACTAACAATCGATAGACTGGAAGGGCGAGAGACATAAAAGACTACTACTAAAAAGATTTACCACTCTTAGGTGGACTGGGTGGGATCGATGAATAGCAAAGAGAACTCAATCAATAATTTCAACACATTTCCTTCCAAAACCCAAGTACAAAGATTAGCAATGGAAGAGCTTTTGAGTTGGCTTGAAATGTACACATACGAGTATTAATTAGTCAGTCTTAGGTCCAAGGAGTAGTCACCCTTAGTCCAGGATCTAAAGAGTATCCTTAGGGAGATATGACTATCCATTTCTCTTTATTGAGTCAATCGACCACACCCTTTATTTTATTCCCGACTGTCTTTTTACGGTCTCGCTCTAGGTTATTGACCGGTGCACAAGTTAGTATTTTTTAAAAGAAAGATAAAGATCGTGCCGTCGTTCCCCATTCAAAAGTCCGTCTACCCACCTTGACGCGTACCCCATCTTTCAATCTCCACCATCATAAATATCTAGGACAACGATCCTCCATTCTACCCAAAAGAGGATCTGTTTTCTTATCGCCGTAATACAATCTCATCTATGTTAGAGTCTTGGTCGCTTACCAGAAACCGCTTGAGTGGACCCCTTTTACATGGCAATTTATTCAAACTCTATCAGGATCTGCCTTCACATGGTACAACAAGTTAGTTTAGGTCTCTATGGAGCAAATGAGGGATGCATTTTCACACGGTTCTCTGACAAAGACCAAAAGAAAAAAAGTTTGGAAATCCGGAGTTGACTCAAATCAAGAGCAAATGCATGAAAAAGCGTCGATTTCATCAACATTTGGAGGAATCTAAGTTTACATCGTCCTCAACGAGTGATGTGAAATTGAATGCGATAATGTACATATCTCTTTCGGCTTAGTTGGTTGAAGTTGTTAAAGCTAAGCGTAACCATTCCCTTCTCGGCTATTGCCTGTGATGGTTCGATCTACATCGGACTAAAGGGGGCAGGTCCTACTATAATATAAGTAGGTGTCGAAAGAAATCGTAAGCAAATAGTTCATTTCAAATATTACTAAAAGGTAGGATCTCGATTCGTTTGCACCAAAAGGAACTATATCAAGTAAAAATGCGGTGGATGAAATGACGCCTTCTCTTTCTTACAATTCCAAGTCTTAAGCAAAGTGGCAAATAAGGAACCTGGTGTCAACTCGTCACCGAGAATGGTCTATGTTCCAAGAACCAATGCTACCAATATGGTCGAACCTACTAAAGGAGGATGCTGCCGAGAATGCGACTATTATGCAAAATGCACTGGCCGAGGTGTGGCTACTTCGCTTGGGCGGTACTCATGAGGCTTTCTTTGGACATTACGGCCGGTGGATCGATCGGCGGGTTATAAGGTCATCCTATTAAAATAAAATAAATAAAAGGGGCCACATCAAGGAAACAAAGACTACGCTATCGAAGGGCTTGCTATTTAAGAAGGGTCGCTACATCATCGAAACTCTTTCTTTCATGACTTCTTGTTGTCTTTCTTTCTTCTTTGTGGACCTTCGGTCGATTCATCTGTTTCATTCCGGATTGGGTCATTGATCGTAGTTTAAAGGTGAATAGCCCCATTCATACATAGGGGAACCGCCTTGATATAAAGAGTCGGGTTAGACCGGGTTGGGAGACCTATGAAATGAAGGAATAGTTGGACGGAGAGAAAGAAGCCGACATCGAATTCTTCCCCGATCTTCAACTTGGGAGCCCAAAGCGAAGAGATTGAAATCTCTTTCTTTTCATTTGTCATTTGAAAGAAGAAAACTTGTCCTAGTCCTACTTGCACGCACTTTCACGAATCGATAAATAATACCTTTTTAATCTCATTCGTCTAGCAGCTAAGGCTGGTGTTCTTTTATTTGAATTTAAGCTATTTATTCTTCGATTGATGGAGTAGCTTTCCTAGACATTCAAATAGAGGAGAGCAACTGGGCTTTCGTTCCCTCTTTCGTTTCCTTTCTCTGTAGCATAAGACAAAGCCTTTGACATTCCTTTTCATGTGCCTTGAAGTAAGGTAGGAGGGGAAGCTTGATTAAAGTTAGTTGAGCTCTTCGTCCGTCTTCACTTTTATCCGGCCGGAGGTGGAGCTATAGGGGAGCTGCTGTGGATCGTAAAACCAGTTCGGAAGCGCCTATCCCTTCGTCCATGGGATCATGTTCCTTTCTCAAGCCCCTGGGGATAGATTCCCCCCTTGAATGCGACGATGGTGTAGCATGTGCTTTCTTTCCTTTAGTCGAGTTCAAGCGCGCGCCTTCTTCAAGGGTTCGGACATCGATCAAAGGTCGGTAAAGATTTGTATTTAGCGATAATCAAGTCCTTTCTACGAGGTTTCTATCTCGAACACATGCTCTCACCGAATTAATGGCTATCATTGAACTCAAAGTCCAACCTTCGGCACTCATGCTAGATATTCGAGACATGTCCAAAATAGACCGATTGTTCACCTGGAAGGTCAAGCCCCGGGCGCGAATAGAGCCGCAAGGCCAAAAGGTGGAAGACCTCAATGCCGCGATGGGAGCGCCCGAGCGCTTGATGGACTATCACTCCGAGCCTCACAATAATAAGCGGCGACAACGAGCAATGCCTGGACAAAAGGGGCGGGGCCAAGTCCTTCAAGTCTAATCGAAAAGGTGGGGAGACATCCCACTCACAGGGGAGCTCGCAAGGAGTTCCAACAAAGGGAAGCCCCATAAGGAGAACAAGCGAGCACGCCCGAACAGTGCTTTCAATGCGACGGGCCACATCAAATTAAAGATTGTCCAAAGATGCTAAATGCTTTGATGGGCAACTAGAACTCGACTTAATAGCTGGTTCCTTTGATCTAATAAGGGGATCGGATCGAAGAATGAATTCCATGTCGCTAAATCCATCATTGGCATCACTTATTTGATGGGGCGATGACCGAGCGACTTATTCTTTCTCGATGGTCTAAGATGGTGTGCCAACCTCTTCATTTCGTTGTTCCCAACCCTCACACGATGGTTCGACCCCTTCATAAGTAATGGAATATGGCGCAAGCGAAAGATGAACTATTCTGGAGATTAGGAGAGACTAAGACTTTGATCTATTGGGAAAAGGCCTATCCGTGCTATCCTAAGATGAGGGAAAAAAGATCGGGAACTTCGCCTAGCCTATGAAAGGGCTCGAAAAAGGAGTCACAAAGCTAAAACTTCCATGGGTTCCACTCCCAAGCGAGACCGAACAAGGAAAAGGAAAAGATGAATTTAACCTAAAATACGGGGTAGAAGCAACTTGATCGATTTGAATCTCTCTTTTAGGAATGGAAATCAACAAACAACCAAAAAAGACGGAAAATGGAAACTTAGTTGAGATGACGGAGAATGATAAAATATCGTAAGAGAAGAAATAGAGTAATCAAGAATGATAAATCCATTTTCTTCGCTTTGGGTAGCTAAAGAGGTTCACCGCAGAAAAAGCGAGTTTCACCTCACACCACAATGGGGTAGGAGGTCAACGATCGACATAGGGTCCCGCCTCCAGGGCCTATTTTATATAATATAAAAAAATCGTGAAAAACTAGCCCCGCTGGTAAAGCTATGGAATCAACAATTAACCATGGTTACAACTCCTTCAATGACCCTTATCGGACTTAATTGCTTTGCTTTGGAGTCTCTAATCATAGACATAAAAAGTACTCAATAGCTCGGTGCAAAAGTAATGGAGCTTCCGACATCGCAGCGATTGAGGCTTGGGTGGGGGCAGGACTTCTCAATACTTATTCAAACATCAGGCGGTCCTTACCATCCGGGCGTAGAGTTCCTGAGATTAGTTAGGAAGCTCAAAAATATTTCCACAATAATGTTATGATCCACGTAGATAAAAAATTAACAATGATTTTAATGCATTCAAGAATGCAGAGTAAAATGGTGACTCATCGTTCATTAGCAATGATGAACCTTTTTGATTTAATAGCTTTTTAGTTAATAAGGTCAATATGATACGGAATTTCACTATGCCACCAGGTTTGGACCTTATGTCACTTTCTATCGAGGTAGCTATCCATTCTTGTCAAAGAATTCACAGATCCCAACACGATTTGGACGGAATCAATCTTCTTTCTATTCTTCTTCTCCCGATGGTGATAATCAAAAGAAAGATAGTAGACCAAAGATAAAGAAATTAATACTGAGACACAAAGTTCTTTCAGAAAGTCGTTTCGATCCAACCATTCTTGGGGTCAAATAAAGACAAAAAGGATATGTCGGTGACCTAGCATGACAAAGCACTCTCCGAGGGCATGGAATGTCTAATATTTTGGTCCAATTTTCTATAATATTGTTCTTGGTCGCTCTGTCGTTTTGGTTGTTGCCGCTTTGCCTAAATTTTGATATGCTTGTATGAAACCTTTTCCGTAAGGGCCTCCGCTTCTCATTAGTCGGCTCGATTGGGGATGGAAGGACCTCTTTCATTTTTTTTCGCTAACTCATTGTGTCGAATGGGTCTTCTCTTTCATGGAGGAGAACCTTAGGGCTATACGTCGGAGACGATCGAAGTGGTGCTAGTTCTTGAAGCAACCTTCTTTTGATCTCAATGTCTCCACGAACAAGTAGTGTATGAGCAAACGCCGGAGAAAATAAAAAGCCAAAAGCAAACTTTAGTGACTGCTAGACCTACGATTAAGAAGGAAGCACGGAAATATCCCGACATCCAAAACCTACCTTTGCCAACAAACGTGGTCGAAGAGCTAATCGGGCGAATTGGTAGCAATAAGGCACGGGCGGAAAACGACCACAATATCTTTTGAACAATTTTAGAAATCTCAAAACGTGGTTAACTCGAGCGTGTCAAAACGCGGAGGATGAGACCAAGGGCCGTATGGCCATCCGAAGTGAAATTAGAGCTATCATTCAAGAATATAGGCAGTAATGATAGCGAGAACTAACTTTCATTCCTGCATCGACGAATAATAAAAACCCCACCCCATGCATGCGAGTTAGTGAGCCGTGTAATAGGCCACCATTTTGCGCGATTCGGGGCACTTGAGTCACTCGCCGGCACCGATAGCGTCTTGACCCCATCCAGTTTTTGGGCCAATTCCCCTTCGTACTACCAAAAATGAGATTCTTCCCGAATCCGAGTTTTTGCTCCAACCATTACCAAACTAATACCTATTCCGTTTAGTACTTGTGCTTCTATTGCGTATAATGTAAATTCCGTAGCGGATCAATTCCAATGAGCCTTTCAAACTAGTACTTTTTGTAATCGACTTATAGCTTCTTCAATAAATGCTGGTTTTTCGATCAAGTTTTGAATGACTTTCTAGTCGGATCGTTTCTGCGTTTCGGATATGAAGTCTCATTCAAGCTTTAGACAAAGGTGCTATTGAGATATTGGGCCCTTATGGTATCTCGTACACATTTCGACGATTGGCCGAGCGAATAAGTCAAATTTAAAGTGGATTTGTTGTGCAAAGAGTGTGTTATGACCCGTGGTCTTTGCTGGTGGGGGCGGCTCCTCCGTTGTGGGTAAACGGGAAACCCGACTCTACGAACCCGAGGAAAGGCTACAACAAATGTGATCGTAGGGCGTTAAGACCGGAGCTTTTTGTAGTGCTAGCACGAATGCAAGTGAATGAATCCCATCCCCTAGCGAGTGAAGTGCTTACGCCCCTTTAGAGATAGAGGCGAGCAAAAGAGCTTCTTCTTCCATTTTTAGATCTTTAGATTCGATAATAGAGTCCCTTTACTTTCTATTAGTTATATTCTATTAGTCAAACGCTAGCGCTTTTATAAGGTTAAGGGCCGAGAAGCTCTTGCTTGTCGCTTTTGTCTACTTCGCGAGCCTTCACTTCCCCGTCAGAACTTCCCTTCTTTCGTCCGTCCACGAGGCCGTAAAAAGAGAGAAAGGGCGGCTATCTACCGAGAGTCGTTTCGGTTGTATGCCACGAGGTCCCTATGGACAAGGGGACAAGTGAATCATCACTTTTGGGCGTAGGCATCCCTCTACCATCTATCCCATTGCATTCCATCATCTCGTATTAGATCTTTGCACCGATCGGACCGGATAGATCTATTGAGTGAGAGAAAGGGAGAAAACTCTAAAACTATATTCTTAACTATTGATTGGGATCCCTATTCATTCCTAGATTCCCGTCACTACGGATTGATTGTCCCTACCTAACTACGTGGTAGTGGTCTAGGGAGCGCAATTGCTAGAGCACGGGAGAATGAAGAGTAATGATTTCAAGAAGAGCAACTGGACGGACTACTATAGTGAGTCTAGTGACTACTAGAGTAGAGTTAAGTCAAAAGGTATGGTATAGCGGCCCTCTCCGAGCGAGCCTTTGGGATCTCCCGTAAACCCCCCATGATGTGGTAAAGGGAGGATATTAGGGGAAGCGGTGAGTGGAGATTCCCCCTGAGAGAGCCGGATGAGGGGAGACCTTCACCTCCGTTTCGGAGGGCGGGGATATCCCGACCCTACTATCATTATGCCCTTGCAATGTTACTTGGTTCAACTCTATTTGTGACCTTTTCTCGTATGTGGGACTCTATCTTCTTGGGTAGATAATCGATCGTCTTTCATTTGGATAGTGAGTAGTTTTTATAATAATAAGTCAAGTCAAGAATAATAATCGAACAGGGAGGAGCTTTCCAGGATGGCTTGGTAAGCAAGCAATCCATTATGTAGGCGCAAACTCCCAGTTCTTTCTCTTATTTCTTTTTTAGTTTAGTGATAGTTCATCAAAAGAATTGTCCAAGATTGCTAGATCGAGCACACGACACGCATAGTCTTAAGTCCAAGAGCGGGTTGTATCCTCTTCAAAATTTCTACTACTTCTTTGCCTCCCTCTCTTTTTTTTAGAGATCTCATTGTTCTCTTCCTTTCCTCCATACCTTCGCCGCCTTCTTCATCATCTGGTTCCATCCTTCAGTGATAGATGCAATTAGACTACTCTAGTCCTACGAAACGAGCCAATAGAGAGTGGGGAAAGGGACGGATTTGAGACTACCGACGTCTCTAGCGTTGTTGAGCTAGGGTTTGTTCTTATTCTTTTGTGAACATTAATTGAACCATTACCGATTCAACTAGAGAAGGAATTCCTGTGTTAGGGAATCAGAATCGGGTAGCCTTTCCTATTGATGAGATCAAGCCAAAAACAAGCAACCTAAAGGACAAGAGTCACCCGGTATGTAGCACGACCGTTAGAGCTTTGACTACCTTTCTTGAGTAGTAGTCATGACGGGATAAATCTTCCCAGGGGATAAACAATCAACATCTTACTAGCGACTCCGTTGTTTTTCGGCTAAGGTCTATAATAGCCTATAGCGATTTGTGGTTGTAGCTCAATCAGTTAATCTTCGTTCATCCCCTTTTCACTCGGATCTGTCTCCATTAGCGATGTGGCAATCGGTGTCGTGTCAAGCACATTCCTTCCTTAAGGAAGTCTGGCCGATATAGGATAAGTGCCGGGCATATATAATATAACCAAAGATCGAGTAATTGTCTCTACTAAAGCAATTGTAGAAGCTCCATCTCCAATTAATGTAGCGACTTATAACATCCCCCTCGGGTGATGAACTACAGAATTCCTTACAACTCGTGCCCCATAGCCTTTCTCTTTGGCTATTCTAGCTCTCAACATCTTTCCCATCTCTCCTTCGCTCTTTATGGCAACTAGTGAAATGTAAGCTAGATTGCCCCTTGGCTTTGGGTTGGGATACATTGAATCCGTTCTGTGAGTTCTATTTTCACTACTCCTTGCCCCTGCCCTTTCATCTTTCTATCCGGCTAGAGAGTTGGATAGATGTTTTGGCTTTATCCTTTTCGGGTTCCTAGCCCAAAGGTTCTAGGGTTCGAGAGAGAATTCTTACTATAATAGTTGGAAGGTAATCAAATCGAGAATAGAATAGAATCTTTGTTTTCCGTACTATCGGTTGTTCACATTCAAGCATTCGTTCGTTCAGAGTCGGCAAGGGGAATCAGAGAAAGGGTAGTTTAGTCAACAATCATGACCATTGGAACATTTGTTCGCTTTCTATGTAGCCCCGAATCTACTAGTCATCGCCTTTGAGCTGGGAAATTACCTGGAGTCGGTTATTCTTGATTCAGCAAAGGAAAAAAGCCTTGATCCCAAGACTATAGCGCAATAGAAATCGTGATTTAGTCAACATAGGCTCTAATCGTGATTTTTACTCTATTACGCGGATTAGATTCTTCCTTTTATCCGGACTGACTCTAATCGTGATTTTTACTCTATTACTAGCCTCTGTCGCAATACAAATCGAGAATAGAGGTGACTTCGCTACTTTTTGTAGGTCCCAAGGGGTGTAAGTGTAAGGTTTAGAAGGGGGTTGAATAAACCTTACCAAATTTTCGATTTAGTCCTTTTAAATCTCTGAGTTCTACATGTTTGTGTCCTTGATGGACGTCGAATTAGTCACTCAAGAGAGTTAATCTCTCAACATGCACTCAAATTGAAGTACATTAATAGAGTAACTCAATTGTTGGTTATAATTTGACTCAACCGTGGTTTTGTTTTTTGGAAGACTTAACACCCTTAAGTTTGATTAAGCAAGTTTTTACTGACTTGATTTAGTACTTTATAAATTATCAAATGGATAGCAAATTTATCGTGAGATATAAGCAATTTAAGAGTGCGAGAAATTTAAATCTTTGAAATGTAAATGACAAGAAAGTTTTTATAGAGGTTCGAAGATGGGGTAATTCTTCTACTCCTCTCTTCTCCAACTCTGGAGGAATCCACTAAGTAATGATCGGTTTACAAAGTGGTAACAGTCCGGATACAAGTCTTGATCACAACAGTGACTTGATCCTTTGGGACTCGATCTGAGACGCCTTGATCACTCATTGGCTTCTCACGACTCAACTTCTTCACAGGCATTTTTTTGCCTTGCTACTCTGACTCACTTGCTTAAGCACTTTGGATTTGATCACGAAGCCCTCCAAGAGCTTAAGACTTGGTTCAGCCTTGAACCTTTCTACAATCCTTCCTGGAATGTAGACCCCTTGTTTTCAAAGGTTTCCTCTTCAACTGGTTGAAGTTCTCTTTCCTTCACAGGTAAGTGTTGGATTGATGTACTTCGAAATGTAGGCTTGAGGATTGAGATTGTTTAAGTTTTCTGATGTGCTTGTATATCTCACGTATGTGTCATATTTTGCTCAAACAAACTCCTCAGCCTTTTATAGTGAACTTTCAAAAATTTGCCCGTTGAAGAGATATGCTCATTTTTGAAAGTCACTTTGCGATCGTTGGCTTGCGTTCTTGGAATTGCCATTTCCTCGTATGAATTGTTTTATCACCTTTCGCATTCGACACGGTGTAGTGCTTCCCATTGGTTCATTCCTTTTGCACGCTTCGGGATCGAGCACTCCAAGAAAGGTAGTATGGAGATATTACTTGTTTAAGTAAATCTCTTGATTTTCGTGCAACGGTTCTTTTCTGATTATCTCGACTTTTGCTTTTCTTTGCTTTCCACAGGTGACTTAGAGTCAGCTTTCAATCATTGGATGACTCTCCTGTCACTTGACTTGAGACTTGGCTTCTCTTGAGTTGACTTGGTGATGTTCCACTCAGTGCATCTCACCGCTTCTTGATCGAGTTCTGTCATTTTTCTTGCATTTGACTCAATTGTCTCTCCAGAGTTTTCCTTCAAGCCTTGATTGTCTTCTTGCATGTTAGGGCGTAGGCGACTTAACTCATTTTTGGCCACTCTAATTGTTACAATACATTTTACAACAAGAATTGGGGTGCCAACTTTCTATTCTAAGTTTTACATGGCATTCATCAAAATCTAAACAATAAAATTCCTAACAATTTCCCCCTTTTTGATGATGCCAAAACTTAAATCATACAAAGATGCAAATAACAAAGATACATACAGATAGTGTATTGACATAGAATGTATGCGCAGAATCAATCTTTTTATTGATCATATCATTCTTGTACTTAACACAACTGTTTACAAGGTGTATCAGAGTATGTAATTGTCTTCACAAAAATAGAAAATTTAGCTTTATTACGAGAAGACTTACATTGTATGTATTTACATATAAAATACACGAAGGGTTGACAAAGAACACTTCATCTCCTTCATTTGTCTCCTTCTTTCATCTTGATCAAGCATCTTCTTATCTTCTTCTCTTCTTCTCGTGCCAATCAGCTTCTTTTTTTCTTCTCATATGCCTTCCTCGGGCAGCTTCATCTTTCCTTGTTTCTTTCTGTCTCCCGCCATAGTTGAGTTTGTCTTTTGTTTTCTTCTTCTATTCTCTTTACATACTCGGCGTTGGTTTTAGCCACTCGCAAGTTCGCCACTTGGTCAAGTTTTCCACCAAGAGATCCCTCCTTTCTTTCCCCGGATCTACGTATTCAATATTCTTGGGCGAGGCCTGGAGGTCCAAGCTTCTTCCTCCATCGTTGCTTCTTCCTCCTCTACCTCGGGCGTATATTGTACTGGGCCTCTCTTCTTTCCGGTGAGTGCCCGTGGAGTGACCAAAGCAGAGTGATCACGGGGTTGTCTCATCTGTCGCCTTCTTCACATAATGTGAGACCCTTTTCCCAAGACAGTCCCAAGCTTGAGCCATGGACATATTTGCAAAATATCCTTGATTCGAGCGTTTTGAATTCGTCAATCGATCTTGGCTCTGCCCCCGACATCGAAATGGCATACGTGTCTCTGTCAACCGGAATGCCTCCGTGTTCTTTCAAGATGTTCATCACCCTGGCATCCATTCTTCCTTCCACCTCCTTCATCCCCGCTTCAATTGCTTTTCTCTTCTCAAACCATAGATACAAAGCAGAGTGTTGGAGTGGCGAGTCACGGGAGTTTGTCGCTTATAATGTCATGTGACAGACCTGTTGGGGGTTTGTGCAATCATCAAGGTCATATCTTTTGATCCTTCCCCTCAAAGAGATTTTCCTTTCTTGATTTCAAAATTTCCTCACTGATTTTTCCTTCTCACTTGCTCCTTGTCACCGCTCCTTTCTTTTCAAACCCAGATTTTCTTTGCTTTAAGGTATTCCTCTTCCCCTTTTTGGCATCATCAAAGGATAGAGGAACCCTGGGAACATCTTGGCAAGCATGAAGTCGAGTCTTGATGGTTGAATTTTGCTTCAAGTCTCATTGCGTTGTATCTTTTGCCGAATTTTAATTCGCATCGTAGCGTTGGATTAAATCGCTTCATCTCACCATGAGAAGGTGAATTTTCTTGTCATGTGTTCTTCCAAACGCCGTATATCATTTGCATTCTCGCTCACGCAGCCTTGATCTCCGCATAGTGTGAGCTTCATGTATATGTTCAATGTGTTCCTCGCCGTTTTCGCATCAACATTTTGACTCTCCACACCAACTGACTTGTTGAATAAGGTTCAAGTATCTCACTGTTCCACACGCATTGATTCTTCTTTGTTGCCACCATTCCCTTATCCCCGACCGTGTGATGCCTCTCAAGTCACCGTAAGGTTGGCATCTCTGTTGTCCAGCGCATGTCCAAAGAGGCTCGATGCCTCTCCATTCGTTCAACTCAAAGAAAGAGTGCCTTGAACACTTCTCGAACTTCACTGATTCTTCATTGCGGTGATGGCCATACAACGTCGAAATCAAAATCTATTTGGAACAATGGTGGTGCCGAGTGAAAAAAGGAGGTGGTCCGTGATAGCGTGCTTGCTCATTTTCTAACTCTTCGTGGAGTTCGTATCTCCAAAGTGAGAAAGGGAAAGATTCCACAAAAGATTCATCACCGCCAACCGGGATTTGTTCGATGATAAGCGGTGCGCGTGAAGTTCTTTTGGGAATCGATCCAGTAGCGTGAGGAGCCGGAGCTTGGTGGTTTTGGTTGGTGGTTTGGTTGTAAAGTAGACCCGCTTGTCGAGCCTCGATTTTTTCTTACTTCGTTGGTCTCAAATTTGATTTTTCCATTTGATAGACTTGTCCTCGGCCTTATCGATGGCGTCATCGGACGATGATGAGATTTCTAGTGGTGGCTCATCATCAAAGTTAAAAGTTTGACGAGTAGTCTTGGGATCGACTTGCTCGTGCCCGGAACATCCGCATGTTGAGTCTCTTGGATTTGTCATGGGGGTTGACTCAGCTTCTTCTTCGCCTTCCGATCCGGAAAAGTGACATCGGGGTTGTCCTGGGAATCATGGAGTGCGCCGATCTCTTTCTCCGGGATGGATGTTCTCTACTTCAGCCTCTTTACCCCGGGAAGTCTTAACCTCCGTGGGCCTTCTTTTCCTCCGGAGTCTCTCTCTGCGCGAGGCCTTGGTCCTCCCTTTCGACGAGTGTCACTGTCTTAGGGTCTTCTACGATGGCATCCATTGAGTCTCAACCCCATGGATTGCACTTTCATCGCCCCAGTGTTAACTCCTGTGGGCTCCTTCTTCGTGCCTCGACCGCATCGCGGCGTCATTAGCCGGAGCGGTTGGCACCTCGATTTGAGACAGTCTCAAATGTCGAGCTTCGTTGATGGCAACTTGTTGTTCTTCTTGTGATTGTGATTTCTCTTCTTCGCCTCCTTGCTTCTTTGTGGAGTCATCTGCAAAGCATCCTCCGACCTTGCTTGCTGCGGTGGAGGAGTTCCCCCTCAACCGGCGCACCGGTGAGTGACTTGGAGTGGGGTCACGTCTCTCGGACTCCCTACTGTTGCAATTGATGGTTCAGCCGTTGGGGCGGTGGTAGCACACCTTCAACAGGGGTTGGCTCGATTGGGGTCCCCACTAGCCCGATTTCATCGCCATCTCCTTATGCTTCTTCCGAGTGAGTGGGAAGTGGTAAAGCAACAACATGGCTATTTTTGAACCACTCCCATTGGATCGATTTCAGTGTGTTCGAGGACTCTCTGGTCCCTCCATTAATCTTTGCTCGTGAAGGATTCTTGATTCGTGCAATGCTTGCTGCATTTGCAACTCTTCGTGCGGGCGCACATTCTCCGGTTCCTCGTCACTTTCGCAGGAGAAGACATCAAGGAGAGAGGATGGAAGTGTTCTCGTGGTGCCGGAGATAGGCGAGATACTTGCCTTATCACGTCTTGGCTTTTTCAGACTTGCTTTGCTCTCTCCCTGTCCTTGTAGATTTGCAGGATGTCTAAGCGCTTGTCCTCATCAAGTCCGAGCACAAGATGGTCGATCAAGGAAATTTAGCAGTTCCTCTTCTTCTTCTATGAATTCAGGCCGTTGGAACTGTTCCCTCGACTTGCTCAACTTCCATTTTCTCCACTCACGCAGACGATTTTGGATGTCCGGGTAAGGTGGAGATAGGATCATTACATCACTATCCGCTTGGGCTGGTTCTTTTGAGTTTCACTGTATGAGCTACGATTGTGTCTTCGGGTTGCCTCTGCTGATTGCCTTGACAGACTTGGTCGTTTCATCAACTACATCCGGAGACTCTACTTCTCCAAAGTAGTCTCCTGTATTTGTGCTAGCATGAGTAACCGACATTTGGTTTCTCTGTTCGACCGCTTGAGTCTTCTTTCGTCTCTGGTTTGTACTGGGGAATTTCTCAGTTCGGGCGGTGTCCTCGAGTCTTGGCGACAGGGGCAGTCTTTGGTGTTTGTTTCGAGGAGTGGCCGTCAGGCATCGAGTTCTCCTCCTTTTGACGATCGGAGAAGGTATTTGGGAGTCCTTCTCGACCGCTGCTGCGGGCGGGTGACATGGCTGGCAGGGGCGAGTGACATGGCATTTCCAGGGCAGGTGACTCACTGCAGGCGGGTGGAGCATGTTTGGTTTTCTTTCTTTGCATGGGCGCGATCTTCTTGGCGTACCGCAGGGCGCTTTTCTTCTTAGTTGGAGAGGAGGCGGTGTGTCTTCGGGGGTGATTGATTCCCCCTCACCGTGTCGCTCTCTTGGCGTAAGCTCGCTTCCGAGCACCGAGAGAGGTTAGCTCAACATCCTCTTGTTAACATGGAATGCTTTCCCATGTCCGAGAGGACTCCTTTCACCTCCAATAGTCGCCAATCACTAGGCCATATCCCGAGGATCCTCCAAATGACCCATCTTCTTTGAAGGACTTGTTCCCACGTTCGCAGAGTCTGCTGTAGATAAACTCAGCCGAGTTGATCTTCTTTTCTTCGATGATTGCATCCATCACAATCGGCTTTGCCTTTGTGATTGGTCAAAGCCGCCAAATTTGATGTCGATACATTTGGCAACTATGTCCAACAATTTGTGATAATCCTCCTTTAGCTTGATCTCTTGTTTGTTGTGTATATAATTTTATCCCAAAAGGTCGGACTTGGCTATTTCTTTCCATCGTCCCAAGTTTACATCGGCCTTTCCTTAATCTCGGTTGCTCCTTCCTGGCGGTAGTGAGCAATATTCACCAAATCCTTGGCGATGATAGTCACCGCTTCCCGTGAAGATGACTTGATTCCTTCGTCGTGAATCTCGGCATTCACGAGAATTGTGCGACCTCCTCCACATAGGTCATAGGATATTCCAGCGTAGAAAGCGATTTTGATCGACGTTTCCAACTTCTCCGCGATTTTCTTCACAGGGTGTCGTCGGACCTCGCTTCACCATTCGTCGAAATCCACGGTCGAACGGTGTGGATTTGTTTTCCCAACTTGGTAAAGTCATAAGTTGGTGCCATTTCTCGAGAATAATTTCAAGAAAAATTCGAAATTGATTTGAAGGTTGATAGGGTTTCGAGAGTATTTGCCTTTGCCTTTTTGAGAGAGAGAGATTGAACAGGTTTTAGAAGTGTGAGAGAGAAACGGACGAAAAATGGTTTAAATATGGTTTATGAAAGGACGTGCAGGACGGTTTTGAATCGTGATCGAAATCAACGGCTTGATTTCGCACGCATATTGAGCGATTCATGTCTCGTATTTAATGCGGCAAAGCATTTATATCCAATCATAGGCTTGGTGTGCGGCTTTTTGTCTGTACACATCATCATTATGTTGATGTGTCTCTTAAAACATTCCCGCTTAAGTCAAACGACTGCGTTTTTGTCACTTTGCTCATAAGTTATTCAACTTATCTCTTAGCCGATTAAACTCGCTTCTCACATTTCTCTTAGTGATTGCTATTATCACCTGACTTGGTATAGTTGACTTTCCGATCAAATGGTGATTCTCGAGGTGATTTTTGTTTTCACTCTTTTCACCTTCTTCCCTGTTCCATTTCTTTTCTTTGATTCTTCTCGTGTCTCGGCTTAGCTCAATTAGCCCCAACTCATGTTTGAGTTCTTCAAATCTTGACTCACATAATGGTTTTGTGAAGATGTCACTAGTTGTTTGTCGGTTGAGATATATTCCAAGATAATGTCCTTCTTTTCAACATGATCTCTTATGAAATGATATCGACATCTATATGTTTTGTTCTTGAGTGCAACACAGGATTTTGAGTGATTGCAATTGCACTTGTGTTATCACACATGATTGGAATTTCTTTTTCTTCAACTTCATAGTCTCTCATTTCTTTGTCTCATCCATAGGACTTGGGCACAATTTGCCGTAGCTATGTATTCTCGCCTCATTGTAGAGGTGGCTATTGAGTTTTGCTTCTTGCTAAACCAGAAATTAGTCTGTTTCAAGCATTTGACATGTGCCTCAAGTGCTCTTCGTCCACTCGCATCCAAAGATAGTCGAGTCCGAATAGCCAATTAGCTTGAATCCACCTTCCTTTGGATACCATAGCCTACTTCTTGGCTTCCTTTCAAGTATCTCAATATTCTCTTAGCTCTTGTCATATGGCTCTCTTTTGGAGCAGATTGAAATCTTGCACATACACCTACAAAGAAAGGTGATGTCGGCCCGCTTAGCCGTGAGATAGAGCAATGATCCAATAAGTGCTCAGTATCTTGTTTGATCTACAGGCTTGCCATCCGCATCCATGTCCATTTTGGTCGATGTGTTCATTGGTATTTTTACGAAGACTTCTCCTCCATACCAAATTTCTTAATTAAATCTCTCGGTGTATTTTGTTTGACTTATGAAGGTTCCATCCTTTTGTTTCACTTAAAGTCCAAGGAAGAATGTCGGCTCTCCCATCATGCTCATTTCAAATTTACTTTGCATGAGGTTTGAGAATTTTTCACACAACTCTTTGTTAGTGGATCCAAAGATGATGTCATCAACATATATTTGAACAAGCGGTATACTCTTCTTGTCTTGAATTTCGAAAAGTGTTCTATCTACTTTTCCTTTTGTGAATCCATTTTCGATTAGGAATTGTGACAAGGTATCATACCATGCCTGGGTGCCTGTTTCAATCCAACTGCAGACAGGCTTTCTTGAGTTTGTATACCTTGTCTCCAAGAGTCTTCTCGCTCAAATCCGGAGGTTGTTCAACATACACTTCTTCTTCCAATAAACCATTCGGGAATGCACTCTTTACATCCATTTGATATACAATGAAATTCTTGTGAGCCGCATAGGCAAGAAACATCCTTATAGCTTCCAATCTTGCTACAGGAGCAAATGTTTCATCAAAATCTATTCCTTCTTCTTGGCAATATCCTTTGGCTACCAATCTTGCTTTGTTTCTTACCACGGACCTTCTTCCTCGTTCATCTTATTTCCGAATACCCATTTGGTTCCAATAACATTTTGATGTATGGGTCTTTGTACTAATTCCCATACTTTATTTCTCTCAAAGCGATTGACTCTTCTTGCATAGCTTGAATCCAATGTGTGTCGTCCAATGCTTGTGACACATCTTTGGGCTCTATTTGCGAGATGAAGCATGTGAACATTGCTTCTTGTTGGGTTGGATCTTGTCTTGACACCTTCTCTTATATCTCCAATGACAAGTTCTCGTGGATGGTCTCTCGGCCATCTTACGTCGAGGTTGAAGTAAGTTAGTTTGGATTGATCGACTTGCGGTTTGAATTCTTTGCGGGTCACTCTCTCGTGATCACAAATTTGCAGATTTTCCACCGCTTTTGAGATTGACTATCTCATCTTCTTCTCGAATTGATAATCCCCGCGGCAAAGATAGGGACTCTTCGTAAGGTTGGATGATTCAACTTATCGGTTGACTCTTCAATGTCTTCCCATTTACATTTGGCTCATCGAATACTACATGAATGGATTCTTCAGTAACCATAGTTCTTTTGTTGAGTATTCTCAGAGGCTTTGCTTTGTTGAGTATCCTAAGAAGATACCTCATCGGCTTTAGCATCAAAAGCCTTTAGGTTGTCTTTGCCATTGTTGTGGATGAAGCATTTACATCCAAATATCCTGAAATATGCAACATTTGGTTTTCTTCGATCCGGATCTCATAGGGAGTCTTTGTCGGTTTGTCTATTTATCATACATCTGTTTTGGGTGTAGCAAGTTGTGTTGATTGCTTTGCCTAAAATCTTTTTAGTAACCTGCTTGCCTAACATGGTCCTTGCCGCTTCTTTGAGGGTTCTATTTCTTCTTTCGCAACTCCATTCTGTTTGTGGAGTCCTTTCTTGACGAGTTCATGACCAATACCATTCTCAATACAATCTGAGTTATTATTCCATTGACAAACTCGGTTCCTCTATCGATCTTATTTTGATAATGGTTTGACTCTCTTCTCATTTTGAATCCTCTTCATCATTTGTGGTAGTTTTTGTAGTTTTTTCTTCTTGCACATGAATATTGTCCATGTATATCTTGAGTAGTCATCTACTACCACCAAGGTGTATTTCTTTCCACTTATCTTTGTTTGGTTCCACTAGGCCAAATAGATCTATATGAAAGCGGATGCAATATTCTAGTTGAGGATGGGCATGTCTTTTCTTTGAGCAGCGACTTGATTTGTTTTCCTTCGACATCGTCGTCACATATACTCTCCTTCTTGTATCATCGAGTCCGGAAGTCCTTCCACAAGATGACTTCTTGCAAGTTTGTTGATCGTTTTGAAATTGGGATGACTCGGCTTTTTGTGCCACGACTAACTTGATTCAAATTGTGCTCTTTGCAAGTAGGCAGTCTGGGTGCTTGATTGACCAATCTACTACATACATATTTTTCTATCTACATCCTTGCAGTACCACTTCATTTGATTCAATGTCTTTGATTTGGCATATGCCCATGTTGAATCCAACATTGTAGCCCTTGTCACGAGTTGATGATGCTTAGTAAATTGAAGTTTAGTCCTTCAACATATGCAACATCCGTGATTTCTAATCCATTCCTCTTGATGGATCCAATGCCTCTTATTTCACAGGAGCTTCATTTCCTCCAAATATGACTTTGGCTCCTTTGACTTCCTTGAATTTGACATGATTTCTCTTATTTCTGTCATATGTCCGGGAAGCCCACTATCCATGTACCAGGTTCCTTGGCACTCACTGTTCCTTGAACTCGCAATCAAGGAAATTAAGTTTTAGGTACCCATACTTGTGCGGGTCCCGAGGGGTTAGAATTGTAAGATGATCCAACCAACCTATAGCCAAATGATTTGACTCTAAGAGGTTGCCATCTATCAGTGCCATAATCATAATTAATCCTGGCAAATTGCTTGGGGATTCTAGGTTCATACTGGTTGTCTCTTTTGTCCGTATGCCTGCGTGTATGTTTTAGCAATTGCCTTTCTTGGGTGATTGTGGTGTCTTTGAGTGTAGTGCCTAGGTGCATATGTGTCTTGATGAAAGCTCTTATGCTTTTGGAATGGCCTTTGTTGAGTTCTAGGCCTTTGCCATTTGGGCTTGTATTCCATAAGTCTAGCCGATAGTTCACATTATTCCAAATCGACTTGGCTTGGATATTTTCTACCATTCCCATCATATGTATTTCTTTTATGAGTTTTAAGGATTTTTGGTAGCTCGCTTCTTCTTTACTGAGTATTTTTGTTTGGAGTCCATTTGAGGGACTCGGTGAATCTCTTCTCACCGCCCTTTCAAAGACTCTCAATCGGTATTTCATTTTCCTTTTCCTTTGTAACCAAGGCAGTTTGCTTAGTATTGTGCTTTGGATTGAAAGTGTGTGCAACATTTAGAGTTTTGGATTTTCGGACTCTTCATGACTTGAAGATCCTTTTTCCAAAATTACTCTTGAGGTTTGACATGGCACAAAGGAATTAAATCTAAGCCTGTCTTGTCTCCACATTCTCTTTGACTCATAATAAGATCATCCAATGATTTAGATGCCTTAGTGAATGAGGCAATAACATTTTGAGGTCATTCTCCTCTTTTCTATAGCAGCAATTTTCGCTATTAATTTAGCATTTTCAAATTTTTAAACTTTTATTCTCATCAACTATTTGACTTAGAGTACTCGGCTCCTTAGTCGACTTTGAGTTTGACTTTTGAGTAAAGTTGTTTTCCTCATTCAATAGTGTGTGTGAGGTTTTAATGTGCTCAAAATCTTTCATCATTTTGCCTAATGAATCATAAAGATCGGTGGGTGATGAAGTGTGTGTGTCACGATCACTATCACTAGTGTCGAGCTTGTTGAGTTAGATTGTACCTCATCTTCTTGATCTTGTTCTTTGGCCATTAAGCGGATCAAGGCTTCTTCTTCGTGAGTCACTTGAGTAGTCGGCTTCATGCGCTCTCTCTCGAGTGTCTCTCTTGACTTCTTGTCATCTCGCCCGATCTCTAATGAGCCCATCATTGCCTTTTTCTTCTCTTGTCTTCTTTCTCGAAGACCTTTCTTTCTTCTTCGTTCTGTACTTGTTGACTACAGGATATGAGCGATCAATGGCATAGTGACCTGGTTGTGTACAATTCCAACATAGATATTCAGCCTTTTGATCGGCTCTTTCTATTCTTGAGTTGTCGGCCCTTTGATACTCAACTTGTTGATGATCTGTTCTCTTGGTTGGCCTATCATCCCTTGATTTGGAGGAGCCGAGTGTCTTCCGGAGGATTCACCCTTTCCTCTCTTGTAGTTCTTGTTAAAGAACTTGTTAAATCTTTTAACCATCGGGCTATTTCTTCCGGGTCAATTGCCTCTTTGACCTCGGCTCTCCTTCCATCTTTGACAATTAGAGCGTATTTGTTTTGGGTACATTTTGTCTCTTCTGGTCTTTCCTTCTCGGCTCAAACTCGTAGGCTTTGAGGTCCGAGAATAACTCATGATTGGATGTCTTTGATAGGTCCATAGTGTCTCAATGCCATGACCTTCATTTCCCATTCAAATTGTAAGACTTTTTAGGATCTACATACACATTTCCTTCTCGTGTATATTCCTTTCCAAGTGTAGACAGCTCATTTGTGATTTCGTCAGAACCGAGCATCCGGTTGATCCAGGTTTTCTCCCGAGGCCACCGATAGTTTGTTTTCTTTGATTTGCTCCGAGCCTTCGCAAATCAATGTCGGTTTGTCCTGCATTTCCTTAGCCGTTTTGCAAGATTTCACTTTATTGAACATGGCTTTGTCAAGGTTTTGTAAAGAATGTCCTTGGCTACATTGTCCAGGTTGTATCTTTTTCTTTCATCATTTGTCCACTCGGTTCTTGGTTTTCAACCATGGTGTCGATCTTTCATCTTCTTCCTTCCTTTTGCAACTCTTCGTCTGTTGTGTTCACCTTTAATATTTGCAGAGGCCCATCTTCTATCACTATCCACATCTCATCGTGTAATCGATAGATGAGCAAATATACGAATTTTCCAATCATCAAATTCTTCAATAGTGAACATAGGAATGCGTGTTAGATTTGCTTCCATGATAATAACTTTTAATGATAGAAAAGAGTTTTGAAAGTTTAAGTACTAAAGCGGACTTTTGAAAAGTTTGGAGATCTAGTTGAGAACCGGTGCGGAGGGTTCAATGAACCAACCGCTCGATACCACTTGTAGGTCCCAAGGGGTGTAAGTGTAAGGTTTAGAAGGGGGGTTGAATAAACCTTACCAAATTTTGATTTAGTCCTTTTAAATCTCTGAGTTCTACATTTGTGTCCTTGATGAATGATCGAATTAGTCACTCAAGAGAGTTAGTCTCTCAATGAGACTCAAATTTGATTTGCATTAATAGAGTAACTCAAATTTGTTGGTTATAATTTGACTCAACCGTGGTTTTGTTTTTTGGAAGACTTAACACCCTTAAGTTTGATTAAGCAAGTTTCTGACTTGATTTAGTACTTTATAAATTATCAAATGGATAGCAAATTTATCGTGAGATATAAGCAATTTAAGAGTGCGTAAATTTAAATCTTTGAAATGTAAATGACACAAGAAAGTTTTTATAGAGGTTGAAGATGGGGTAATTCTTCTACTCCTCTCTTCTCCAACTCCCGGAGGAATCCACTAAGTAATGACCAGTTTACAAAGTGGTAAGTACCAGTCCAGATACAAGTCTTGTTCACAACAGCCGACTTGATCCTTTGGGACTCAGTCTGGAGACGCCTCCAAGAGCTTAAGACTTGGTTCACCTTGAACCTTTCTACAATCCTTCTGGAATGTAGACCCCTTGTTTTCAAAGGTTTCCTCTTCAACTGGTTGAAGTTCTCTTTCCTTCAGGTAAGTGTTGGATTGATGTACTTGAAATGTAGGCTTGAGGATTGAGATTGTTTAAGTTTTCTGATGTGCTTGTATATCTCACGTATGTGTCATATTTTGCTCAAACAAACTCCTCAGCCTTTTATAGTGAACTTTCAAAAATTTGCCCGTTGAAGAGATAGGCTCATTTTTGAAAGTCACTTTGCGATCGTTGGCTTGCGTTCTTGGAATTGCCATTTCCTCGTATGAATTGTTTTATCACCTTTTCAGAATTCTGACACGGTGTAGTGCTTCCCATTGGTTCATTCCTTTTGCACCCTTCAGGGACTGAGCACTCCAAGAAAGGTAGTATGGAGATATTACTTGTTTAAGTAAATCTCTTGATTTTTGTGCAACGGTTCTTTTACGATTATCTCGACTTGCTGCTTTTCTTTGCTTTCCCAGGTGACTTAGAGTCGCCTTCCAATCATTGGATGACTCTCCTGTCACTTGACTTGAGACTTGGCTTCTCTTGAGTTGACTTGACCGATGTTCCACTCACCGATCTGCATCCGCTTCTTGATCGAGTTCTGTCTGCTCTTCTTTTGACTCAAATTGTCTCTCAGTGAGTTTTCCTTCAAGCCTTGATTGTCTTCTTGCATGTTAGGGCGTAGGCCGACTTAACTCGGCTTGGCGGCTCTAATTGTTACAATACATTTTCTGACAAGAATTGGGGTGCCAACTTTCTATTCTAAGTTTTACATGGCATTCATCAAAATCTAAACAATAAAATTCCTAACAATTTCCCCCTTTTTGATGATGCCAAAACTTAAATCATACAAAGATGCAAATAACAAAGATACATACAGATAGTGTATTGACATAGAATGTATGCGCAGAATCAATCTTTTTATTGATCATATCATTCTTGTACTTAACACAATCAAGTTGTTTACAAGGTGTATCAGAGTATGTAATTGTCTTCACAAAAAATAGAAAATTTAGCTTTATTACAGAAGACTTACATTGTATGTATTTACATATAAAATACACGAAGGGTTGGACATCAACACTTCATCTCCTTCGCTGTCTCCTTCTATCATCTTGATCAGCATCTTCCTAAGTTTCTATTCTAAGTTTTACAGCAAGAATTGGGGTGCCAACTTTCTATTCTAAGTTTTACATGGCATTCATCAAAATCTAAACAATAAAATTCCTAACACTTTTCTCGGTGAAGAATATTCATTTGTTTCCAGCTTTGGTCACATAGGCTTGAACCACTCCGTCATCCATGTTCCGGATCATTCGTATCCTAATCCTATTCATCTCACCAAAACTCGTAATAAATCATCATTTCCAACCATCCTGTTATAGGGAATCTTTGGATATAAGTTCGAAGGGAGTGCCGAAAACAAAAACTAAAGTAGATCCTACCTAAAGGAGCATTCGCCTTTTTCCCAAAAATAAGGAAGAGGAAAGAAGATGCTCGACCGATAGGGAAAGGAATGGAGTTGTGAGGTCTGAGGTCAACGGTAATATGTCACCCTGCTTTAATGAGGGTACTCTTTCCATTAGGAGCTTCCCACAGCTAAACAAATATGCCTTCATCCATTTTGACCATCTTCCGTTCTTTTGTTTTAGAATGAAATTACTTTTGCAAAATTGCCCGTTTTGCGAAACAGATTTCTTGATGCTAGATCGAGAACTATAGAAGCGAAATAGACCGAAAAGCGTATTTACCTACCTACCCTACCCATATTTCTTTTTTATACCTAACAAAAAAGTAAAAAGCAGGTTGCTCAATATAGATCTTTAGCCACGCCATTGAGTAGCTCTCCGCATTCGCATGGGCTGGTGACATGATGAGAGCTACAAACACGGTTTATAAAAGTTTATTTCTTGAATGAATCTCGTAAGATACCCATTTGAGATCTGGTGCACAGATAGCCGACCGAGGTTTCAAGCAAGGATGCCGGAACCAACCCCGCCACGCAGAAAATTAAAGAATCAAACAAACCTCTAAAACAAACCGGATATCCCTCCAAAATGAATATATGATTCCATCTATAAAGCGAAATGATTTTATCCAAAAAGTTTCTTGGTTAATTTTTGGGAATCCAGACCTTCTATAGGGCGAGCGCTGTAAAGCGATTCTTCTTACTCTTCCTTAGCTATCTTGAAAGGAGCTCTTGAAGTCAATTTGGTAAAAAGATAAAACATTGTGATAAGAAATATGAAAATATTCGGAGTAATTAAAAAAGGTTATTAAAATTAATAAATGAAAGATCAAACATAAGGACAAAGCCTCGATCCTTTCATCGGCGCATCGCATAATGGGGCAACGCGACAGAAGAGTGAATGCAAAGTGAGGGCCCATTCTTTTACTTACAATATCTGCATCGATTCCTTGTTCCATTTGTCTGCCATCTCCTTATCTTTCTTTTGTGAGAAAGTGGTGAATAAAAATCCGACTATTGAAGAGGGTCTTCTTGGCTTATTGTATTTCCTTACAGATGCTACATAAGCATTGTGCGATAAGGGTTGTTTTAA
This sequence comes from Rehmannia glutinosa, assembly GCA_016081115.2. NCBI lineage: Eukaryota > Viridiplantae > Streptophyta > Magnoliopsida > Lamiales > Orobanchaceae > Rehmannia > Rehmannia glutinosa. The sequence continues at coordinate 220,014 of JABTTQ020003325.1, forward strand.
GGACATTCTCCTTGTGGAATAGAGGCTGGTAGAATGGGCTACGATGGAGGAGAAACGGGGAAAGTCGAGGAAGCACCTTTTCTTTTAACGTTATGTAAATAGAGGGACAGAGGAATAAGTGCAAGACCCTCAACAAAAATTGATTAAGATGATTGTTAAAGTGTTATCGGATCGCTAGAAGTTGAGAATCTGAAGCGATCGACATCTTAAAAGCCGAATTAGTAAATAAGGCGGCTAGTGTTAAGGCCCCAATCAAGATCGCACCCGTCTTAAAGCTTAACGAATGGGGACTCATGCGACTAACTTTTAAAGCTTCATGAGTTTCTTTTTCCCCCTTTCGGATGCCTCAAGTAATTTTTTTAATAACTTCTTTATTTTTAGCCCATCTGAAAAGGCACGTCGACCAAATAAATAAGAAAGATATGGCAATAACGGCCCACATTAGTCCTGGTCGCACGGTTTTACTCTCTCCTGCGTATACCCTACCCTCTAGGCTGAACGTATAAGAGGTTTGTTTGGGAAAGAGTGGCTAAAAGTGGGTCATTTTCATCCGGGACGTGGTAACATTTTGCCCTTCATTCGGATCCCGAAATTCCATTGAGGGTCACGAAGCCTAGAAGCTTGTAGATGAGTCCTTTATTCCGAATGGCTAGTTTTTAGTGAATAGTGAGTCATTCACCTACTTGCACGCTTCCTAGAAAGCACGCTATCCTTTCTTTGTCCGCTACCACACGGACCGGCTCCTCGGGTAAAGGGCACTTAAACGCCCGATCAAGAAGTCAAAAAGTAAAGCGGCGATATGGCTTGATGTCTTAAGCCAAAAGGATAAAAAAGGCAATGTTACAAGGGTCAAGCGTACCTATCGTTCGAGAACGTGATCAGGCAGAAGCACGCGCCGAAAGATGCTTAGGCCAAGTAAATAAGTGGGTTCCTTCTTTTCTTACCCTTACATAAAAATGTCGTCTTCACGGAATTTGTCATCTGAATGATCGAAACAAGGAGAGCCGAACTATGTTTGTTTCGGGATCAGAAAGGTTGGCCAATCAGGATCAAAGATGACTGCCTATAGCCATGGAGGCTACAGTTAGAAGACCCGCCTTTTAGAAAAGATAGACACAAGGTTGCTTGACTAGCGGAAATGGTATCTTCGTACAGACTTGACAACTTCAGTGTACAAGGATGGGGGCTGAGACCAGACCATAGAACACACCACCATAAGTCTTAGGAGGGGTCCGTGGTTGGAAACACGTTCCAGTTTCTTACCTATAATTACCTAGTTAGACTCCTTACCCCAACCAATACCATGAAAGTCCTACCTTACCATAAAACTACCAAAATAAAAAAGCCCCTAGAATCCAAGAAAAGTGGGAAGTGCAAGCCCGAATGAAAAAATGAACTAAAGGGGTTTTTTTTAAGCAAAATAACACCCCGGGGGGTGGGGGATTGAGGCGTGATCCCCTACTACCGTATATCAAATAATCAAAATGTCATACAATGTCATGTCCGTGTGCGGGAGAAAATCAAAGAACAAATAACCTATCACTACGATATCTAGAAAGACTATCATAATGAGATATCTAAAAATAAAAGGAGAACCAATGATCTATGAAAATCTGAAGCTCGGATATCCCAGTTGGTCCATCCGAATGAGCGCTAGGAGGTGGTGAGAGGCCGTGCCCTCAAACAATGTGATCCAAGGCGTGACTCCCAACTCGCAAGGTGATCTGCTGGTCGATTCCCTCTCTGTGTATGTGGGAAATCGAATACGACCTTTATAAGTCACCTGGCATACTCCCACACGATTGAACAGGACAACAACAATTCCAGGGACAGGCATCCTCTGGCTGAGCGAGCGAGCCGAGAATCCGTTTTTTTTTTTTTTTTTTATCCGGACGGAGAGAGGTTCCAATAGCTGCCTTGATTTTGAACAAGTTCTTTCGTACAATTCTGATACAAAACTAACTCACTAGTATGGATGGGCCCAAATGGTATCCTCGAGTGCCTCCGAGGGGCTTCTAGTCCTTCCTTCTTGACTCGTTTCGCAAGGACGAAGTTAATTCCAATGATTCTTTGGCCCAGGCCTCAAAGTGAACTCGAGGTTGCTTGCAATACTAGCTTCAGTTCTTTACTAAGTCTCAATGGGAGTGGGTCACCCACCGGAAACTCGCAGAGTCAATAGAAAGAAGCTCAAGCGGATGGCTGACCCGACTCTCTTAAGCGGTGTCGTATTTTGGGGAGGCGACTCCCGGCGGAGCCACTCCTAGATCGCGAGAATTAGATGAACAAGCTAAAAGTACTATTCTTATGACCTAAAACAATCCCTACCAAAAATGAAAATGAAAGCCGCTTGACGGGATGATCGCCGCTCCACTATCGCTTACTCTATTTTCTTGGGCACCAATCTTATCTCTTAGGGCACAAAGATGCGATTTGTGTCGAGTCAGCACCGAGGCCGTAAAGCTCTAGCCATCACGCATCTAAACTCCTATGGCTTTCCTACGTGCTTTGCGATCGGGTCTTCGTTTCTCTGTCCCTTCACTTCTATCTTGTGACAATATCAGTGTCTCCTTTTACTCCATAGGGTCACATTTTTTGCGGTCTTCTTCCATTGCGGAATGAAAGATGTCGAATTTGATTATCACTTCATTCGGGTGAAAGTTGCTCGTGGCGATCTTAAGGTCCTTTAGTGCGGACGAGACAATCGACGGCGGATGTGTTCACTAAAGGACTCTCTTGAGATCTTTCTTTCGTGCTTTTACTTTAACTCCACCGAGCAAACCGTCTTAACTTACTAAGTTTAATTCTCCCACCTTATCTTATCTAAGTAAATACGGAACTCTGCCCTTTCCACTTCACAAGAATGGGATTCGCCCCATAAGATTGTGCGTCGATTTAGCAAACTAATTCTTAAAAAGCCCGTTTCAATAGCTCAGTGGTAGAGCGATCAATGATTAAGCGACTGGTCGTAGGTTCAATTCCTACTTGATAAGAAATGAATTAAAGAATTAGAAAAAAAGGCTTATTTGCCTTGGAAAAGATCGAGACTCTTTATTCCTTCAACATAGGTAATGCCGAAGCGGTGGCAAGGAGTTTCTTCTTAAAGAAGATGCGCTACGCTTATGCCTGATAACCCAAAAGCGTGGTTATTACGAATGGTGAAATAGCTCGCTTCTTTTTTCTTCCTCCCCTCGACCTCACGCGACTTCTCTCCCTTTATTTAGAGAACCGAGTGAACGCTTGAGAATCTAAGCGGCCTTTCGGCTAGCACGTGGAATCTTCTTCTTTTAAGATAGAACCAAACAAGAGTCGTTTCTCCTTTGAACCCTGTTCATGTGAAAAAGAAGAATAAGTCGTCTTTGGTCTTCAAAGTGAAATGACATGGATCCCTTTAATAAGAAGTAAGTTAGAATCACTCTACCTTGACCCCAGGGAGACAACTCAACTCAATAGATAGAGTAAGTGTCCTATTGGCTAGGGGTCGGGAACGGTAATAAGGCTAACGTTCGACTAGTAGCTTTCACGTGGTGAATCGGTATGTATGAAGTTTATGTGATCACTTTACGGCATTCTATAAGCTTTCTTTTTCACCGACAGAGTGAGAGCGCTCGGCTTGCTTGCTTTACGGAGAGAGGTTGAAATCTTGGCTAACTAAGAGATACAGATCGTCCTTTCTCTTTCTAACCTTTGTAGATTCGCCCATGGATACGAAATGGCTTAAGTCGAACTAGTTCGGTATTGACTTGGATGTGTTAATATAATCATCCTAACCCATTCCCATTTACAAGAGTGTTAGGAGGTATTTCAGTTAGCTCAGAAGGATTCAACAAAGAGTAGTGATACACTTACCCAAAGCAACTTAAGGGATAGTGAGCTTGGACGACACTAGGGAAGAAATTCCAGTTTTTTCCAAAAGCATGTCCTTCTAGTAGATTCCCTTTCTTTTCTATCAACGAGGTCAATCCAGAGTGCTTACACTATTGACGAGGGAGTAGACACCTAATAACAAAGTTAACCGATCTATTCTCTCTGTAAGGAAAGGTATAACTAAAGGTATTTGTATTCCTTCTTAAGCGAGCCAGGTCTCTGTGGGATTGGCCTCATTGGATATGGTTGACCATGATTTTGGAAATGATCCTTCCAGGAAATTAAAAAAGCTGATCGGTCGAAAATCGTACCATGCGCATTAAATAATAATAACAATGTTCATCCAATAGCAAACCCTATTTTATTTTGAAACCTTCTACTAGATTTATATTCAAGATTCAGGCCTGTCTCCACCATAATTTGAAGTTGTTCGCTTGAACAGAAGGCGCGACTTGGTTAGACCCAAGATCGATAAGCTCGAGTCCTCGAGAGGGCAAGGCCGGGGTTTCAACCGGGGTTGCAACTAGGATAGCTTCCTCAACCCGGACCCGAAGGACCAGGAAGATCGTTAAACCTAAGTTTACACGGGCCTCCATTGTTTAACACGGACCACGAGCTGCCATTGTTGCGGTGAACTGACTTTACGATGGTCTCCAATAGCGAGTCAAACTAATCTCTCCGATAGACATGCAAGCTTCTTCGTCTTGAGAATCCTTGCAGTATCTTCCCCCTCCTCACCGATGCTATTTCCTATAGCCGAGACAGATATCCGATACCGATGGAGCGAGCTAACCTATCGGCTAAGCGATCCGATTCTTTGGCCTGGTATTAGCCCTTTATTTGGAGATGTGATGAGGACTCGGCGGGTAGGGCTTCCTTTCCAAAACAGGTCTTTGTCTTCGAGATGAGACTGGCGGGCGCATTTGGCATCTCCTAGTAGTGGGAATGACTCCTCAATTTGGGCATCCACTCAAATTCAAGCCGTGGCAAGCTGTTCCAACTAATCCCTACTTTTTGCGGTCTCTCTGTGATAACTAGAAAGAGCTACTTCTTCGAGTGGGTGGGGTCGAGCCCTTCCTATATCTATGTCCGGAAGACAATCCCCACCACTTAAGTCGAGGCTCAAACAGGATCTTTGTTCCCGATTCAGTTTTAGTCATGGTAGAAACCATAGATGAGAAAAGCAAATGAGCACGATTTCTTATTAGAAAAGGTTGCTTACTTGAAGATGGTGAATCGGGACTTCGATCCGAAGCGGGACGGAGTGAGCCCTTAATGTATGAGAGCGATCGGCCAGTCAAGTTGGAAGATTGTCTATGAATAGGGAAGATGAGCTCGCTTCATCGATATCCTCACTCATGAGATGGAGGTTAGAAAAGGAATTTGAATTGGACACTAATGAATCTTTCTGAGTGAATGATGATTGGTTGGGTCTTTTATGCCCTAATCTTTTTGTTGGTAGGTTGAGTACGTGTTGAAGGGCAAGTTTATGTACTTTTTATATTCTTATGCGTGCTTAATGGCATTTTTGTATCTTTTTATGTATGCGATTGATAAAATCATAGCCTGAATGAACTTGGTTATGTGCTACGCTACCTGGAAGATTTTTAAACAAGAAAAAATCTCGCTTGAGGGATGAGGTATTCGTGAGAGCCTTTTTCTAGCTCTTTGTGCTCTTGGCTTGATCTTCTCCCCTTTATTTTTTTCGTTTAGTTGGTGTTGGGGGCGCAAAGAGGCGAGATTTCTGCGATAGCAAGCACCGTGGATTCGGCTTGGGACCAATCTCGTTTTTCGTATAATAATTAGAAGATAGCGGCTCGGGCCTCTTTGATTATCTAGGTTAGTGTTCGGTCCCCCGGTTGCCCAAATCATTGTTCATTCTCTACAAGATGGCTTTATGGGTCGACTCTTCTCTTTATGGCTATGGTCGAAAAGAAGACATGCTCTTGAGCTCTTTCTTCCTCTCATGCCATGGATGGACTCTTATATTGACAGGAACCGGCTTTCATAATTCTTTGGGGCTAGAGTCTTTGTGAGTGTCTTTCCATGCTCGTTCAAAAAGTGAAGTGGCGATGAGGTCATTGAAGAAGGTGAACCTATAATATAAATGGCGATACAATACAAGAGAGAGATCAAATCCAATTCATATCGTCGAGGATTGTCTTTCGCCTAAGCTAGTTTGTATTTTAAGCTTCATGTAGATCCTTCGATCAACCTTCCTTTCATTTTGGCACTAGGAAAATCTGCTCACAACTTTGCTCGTGTCCATTATACACAATTGGCAAGGCCACTTCCTTCTAGAAAGTTTTCTTTTTCCTAACTATCTCGTGCCTATGTGTGAAAGCGAGTATGTGAACAGAACAACTTTTTTATATCAAGATTGGCTTGGTGTTCGGTGTACCAACATAGAAGATCGAAAAAATGCATTGGATGGATGCGATGTCGATTTGAGATTCCGTAAGTAACTTAGTGCTTTGGCCTTGGAAAAAGAAAATGAAATACGAACAACCGCGCTGGTCGTAATAGATCGACTTTCATCTTTGGAGCAAGAACTAGCATGAAAGTTCCATTTCGAGGAAGGACGACGACTACGATACTTTCTGTTTTGTCGAGCCCCGCTTTGGTCTCTAGTTTGATGGTTGTACGTGCTAAAAATCCGGTACATTCCATTTTGTTTCCCATCCCAGTCTTTTTCGCAATACTTCCAGTTTACTTTTTTTCTCAGGTCTCGACTTTTTCGCTATGATGTTCCCAGTAGTTCATATAGGAGCTATAGCCATTTCATTCCTATTCGTTGTTATGATGTTCAATATTCAAATAGCGGAGATTCATGAAGAAGTATTGTACTATTTACCAGTGAGTGGTATTATTGGACTGATCTTTTGGTGGGAAATGTTCTTCATTTTAGATAATGAAAGCATTCCATTACTACCAACCCAAAGAAATACGACCTCTCTGAGATATACGGTTTATGCCGAAAAGGTATGAAGTTGGACTAATTTGGAAACATTAGGCAATTTACTTTATACCTACTATTTCGTCTGGTTTTTGGTTCCTAGTCTTATTTTATTAGTAGCCATGATTGGGGCTATAGTACTAACTATGCATAGGACTACTCAGGTGAAAAGACAGGATATATTCTGACGAAATGCTATTGATTCTAGGAGGACTATAATGAGGAGAAGGATAGACCCACTTACTATCGACTAAAGAAAAGGAAAGTCGTTTGATATTGGTTCAAATCCAATTCGTGAGATGGCGAGTGATCTTTAGCTGGTCATGGCCAACATGTGCTCTTTTTTCCTGAGTCATCGATGTCGATAGAAGGAGGTTGAAAGCTCTCATTAGTATTCACGGAAGGGGACCAAGCCATTTTACTTGGTGAACAAGAGATCACGCTAAGATGAAAAGAGGAATTCAAACGTCGGTCTAAATACGAAATACCACTTCTGCATTACAGGAAAACCGATGTTTGGACACGGGGAAGGGGATCCCATATGACATCGAAAGGACTTCCCACGATTCAACTAGAGAAGATCGGACGCTATTAACACTTTGACTACGAGGATAAGGGTAGCACGACTACCTAGATTACCCGGGCAAATAAAGAGTGAGGGGACGGCTGGTCGAGAATAGAAGGAGACGCTCAGTTCAAGCCTCAAGGAATGTTCGACCTCCAACCTCGAAAGGGGCCACATCAAGGAAACAAAGACTACGCTCTCACTTGATCAAGAAGAAGGCGTTAAAATAGCCCTACACTTTACAGGATATCTATGAAACATAGGGCACAAAATGCCTATTCATCTCGGGGGGACATAATAGGTTGAGGCAACAAGGACCCTTGCCCATGAAAGCACAACTAGACACCACAAACGAGAGGCTTTAGACAAATGACTTTGATCCCTCTTACGCACGTTGAAACTATTGAATAGGAGCCAATTAGAATGCTTTCACTAGAGGACATCACGAAGACATGCCCTTTGCACGAGGATGAGCCGATTTCTTCTACGTAGGGGGGACGAAGCATTTAGGGAATGACTCCTACCGATTAGCTACTCCCGGTAAGTGCCACTCTTCCCTTTTATCACGCAACTCATAATGCATAGCCTTATAAGCGACTACCTCGTAACTATTATCCATAGGCCAAGTCTTAACTCATAGCTTCTCGGTTGTGTTCCCGATTTCCTGCTGAGAAGAGACAGTGCGCTACTTGATTCATCGAGCTAACCGCTGCTTTGACTCTCCCCTGTAACCCCTCCTGCCTAATAGATAGATTTTAGAGTTCCCGGTCCTCAAGGCCTCCTAGCTAACATTCTTACTTGCCTGAATCCAAACCTCTTGTGTATACCTCTTTGAGGGTATGATTTTTGTCAACTGTCAGTAGCCTCCGGCACAACCTCCTTCATAAGAGAAGCTGTTGAGTCAATCTTACACAGGAGACCAAGCACAAGTATGCCATAATGGGCGATGCTTTCTCGATTTGCCGACACCGCAAACTTCCCCACCGCCACCGCTCTCTTTCTTCAAATAAGCTACCACTGTTCCCGAGAATTCAAAGTCGGAGAACAACTTTACAACACAAAAACACGCTATAGGCTATAGGCGGTTACTCCGACAAGGATTCATTTTTGGTAGATCGAGCGTTTCCTCCTCGTCTCACTTGGGAATCTTTCTCTTCTGCCTGGCGGCATTGGCCCGGACTGGACTGATCCCTTAGATGGTTTTGACATCTTGTCCTATTAGGTTTATGCTCTCTCATCCTGTCTTAGTAGAGACCCTATCTTTACCGCCACTCCTCCCTAACTAAACCAAGAGCTTTTTTTTTTTACGGGTTGGCTTCATTTTCTCTGCTCCCGTAAAAAAAAAAAGAAAAGCGGCGAACTCGAGAGAGGGAAGGCGGAGAAATAAACCATCCAGAGAGGGATGAGGCCTTGGTCACCGCATCACGTTCTTGAGATGCGATTCGGTTGGCCAGGGGAAAGGGAAGAGGTGAAGTGGGTCCTTTTCTTTGTCGCTTTACTTGAAGTCCACTTACTTCAAATGAACGGTAAGCTAGCGACCGAATGATTGAAAGACTTCTTTCTTATTCTATTAGGGTTAGTTTATTTCGATGTTGATTTGAACTGCAGGAAATAAATTAGGACTAGTCCTGGCTACCAAGGGTATTGTGCGGGCATAGGTTTAAAGCAAGATAATGCCAATGATCAGATAGCTTTCAAACCGACTCATGACGAAGCACGGGACGGACAAAGAACCCTATAGTAATAGGAACCGACATAGCAACTAAAAGACTTGATCAGAAAGACACAAGGTAATTCAATCCTCGGAACGCAAGTTCGAAACAAGGAAGGGTGGCTACTCTCTCTTTTGTGTCGAGCCGGGGAGTTGAAGAGCTAACCATAGGCGATCCTTATGCCGACAAGAAAGGGGAAGACTAGAATAGCAGACAAAGTGGAATATGACTCACTAGGAAAGAAGAGATCGGCGCTTTGGTTAAAAGTAGTTTTTTTCCCCGTAAGGCGGGCTCTAGTTCGACGTGGTCAGCGGATCATATGTTCTAGAAGGATTGCTTCTACTTTTGTTGAACTCATGGGCAGCTATGAAAAAGAAAGAGGAGACCTTCAATCAATGCTTTCGGGCGAAGTCCTTACGTCGTAAAAGCGGTACTTTCCTATAGTTGATCAAGGTTCTTTGGTTTCCTTTGCTAGTGAATCGGATCTTTGGCTTTACCGTGTTACTATTCGGAGAATGGACTCGTTAGGGTGATCTCTCTCTATCTTAAGTCAGTCATTTCTCCGGCTCTGGCTAACTTCATTTAGGAAGGAAAGCAAGTCCCATCGATTGATTTTGTTGATGGAATGAATGGAATAAGGGCTCGCTTTCAAACCCGAAAGAGGTCCAGTCTTGGAATCGGGCTAGGAGCTGCTATTGAATTTGTTGATGGCGATGTGATAATGCCGGTTGAAAGGGAAATGCGATGACTATCGATTCGACTCTTTTTCCATTTCCAAAGGAAGCGAGTGAAGTCACCTTTAATTAAAGGTAATTTAAATCACTCTTCTCTCACCTATAGGCGAGTGAGTGACCCAATGAAAATGAGGATAAGAGGTCACGTCTCACCCAGGAGTGAAGGGAGGGCGAGATGTTCCGATTAACAACTATGGATTGCTCTCGGAAGAGAGTAGAGCGTTGAGCGGTATACGGATCTTTTTATTAAATGGAGACAATCGGTCGAATGATATGACTCCTTTTGGAAGTCGTGACCAAGAAAGTTTCTTTTTTTCCTTCCGAAGATCTTGGAGGTTATGAAAGGCTTTATTCTTCTCCTAGTGTTAATGCCTTTGTCCAGGAGGCCTTCTTGCACCAGCTCTTTAAAGACAAAACCCTGTCTTAGTCTATATCCCACGACTGTGGTGCAGTGAGTTGGAATCATCCACTTTCTCAATCTCGGTGGGTCGCTTACACGGAGGTAGAGTCGCCTAACCCTTAGCGATCAAGATGTCAAAGATGGCATCTACCTATCGTAAGAATCCAAATAAGCGACAAGATAAACCGAAAGGTGATGATGGAGATGAAAACTCAAAGTGTAGCAAGGCTAAGAAGCGTGGTGCAAGTTCTAGCTGTGGATGTTTATGTATCATCCCCCCGCCTCCCTTAGTTCAAATTGACCTTCGACCGACTCTCAAGTTTTCGATTCTCCTACTTAGCGGAGCCCATTTTGAGGTCATCCGCCTTGGATTCTCACATGAGACTTCTTGTGGCCTTCCTTTCGATGTCCGATCCTGGATACCATGACTTTCCTTCAAACGGGCTTCTCCTTGAAAGGAGAGTAACCGTCTGCGACAAAGAAGGCCAATGAAGATCCAATTTCCGTGGACTAAGTCGTGTCTTGTCCTTGAGTCCTCTCTATGCCTCTCATGTCCTTCTTTCCTTTGCTTGGGACTCACTAGCACACTCCTTGCCGCTTTCGTGCTTGATGGCTTCGATGAACCAATGATAGAGATCCTTAGCATCCCTAAAAGCCGATGTTCAATCCGCCCCCGAGCTTCTATTGGATGTCATACCGGGCATTCGGTCTTCAGGTTTAGAATGTGTCAAAAGAAGACCTTCGCCGGATAGCCTTTTTTCGGTACTCTACTGCTGGTTATTTTGGTTCCTGCCGGAGCATTTTTGTTCAAAAGAGAGATGGTCAAATATTTTATATTAAAGTGATGTTCCAAGGCGAAGAACTGATATAGATAGTCATATTGGCCTCTCGCAAAGCCAGACTTTCGGTTTGCTTTATTGATTCATGGAATAGAGGTTCTGATCGCACCTTTTCTATCTCTCTTAGTGGGCAAGCCGATTCCATTCATAAATGCCAAATGGTATTTCCTAGTAGTGATATTTTAACTCAAAAGAAAGGAGGCGGGGCATTGAGCTAGTTATTCCCCTTATCCCCCTATCATAACAAGGCAAAGCTAGAGCAGCTAGGAATGCAGGAAATCATGTCTTTAAATGAATAGAGTCCTATCCACGTATCCCCACCTAACTCAGAGTCTATCATCGATTCCCAAAGAATCTATCAGCAAGTAGAAAGTAAGACGCTTTACGAGGTTTGACCTATTCTTTTATGCTTTGCTTTCCCTCTAGGCAATTTACCTTAAGAGTGAATTGGTGCAAGAATATAGTAACTGAGGAAAGGCCTAACATTTCATAGTTTCATTTGTCTCAATCATCCAAATCCCGGATCAAAAGATTCCGCGGATTCGCTATCTGCTGATGGTTAGGTGGTTAGCAAAGAAGTTGTCCTTGGATAAGTGCGAGAATGTACCTTTCAAAGTCAGTCCCTCAGGTCGGTACTTCCATGGCCATGGTAGCCACGTTTTCCCCCATTGGCATAGCTAGACGATCTTGGCTTAGAGAGATGCGCCTTTTAGCTTGTTATCGCTTTTTAGGTTCTTGCTCGGTTTCGTGGAATCCTCGCCCAATTCCCATATGGGTATGAAGTCGGGTCCCTTTACATAGCCATAATATACGCTTTTTCAAGTAGCTGCAATTGAATGCGATCACCGTGATTGAATCTGCAGATCCGATCTATAAAGAATCACCCTCATTCGATCTCGAGATGGGATGAATACAAAGAAAGTCAGTTGAATTTGGACGATGCATACCCCTTCCTCATTAACTATGTCATGTCACTTCCTTTAGTTTAGCGTTGCTTCGGTATCGGTAGCATTCACGGTGATTCTTGAACTAACAACCATAAAGCGAGAGATAAAGATAAGAATTAGTACCACAGATGGGCTATTAAGGCAGAGAGAGGCTATTTTTTAACAATTAGCAATCTCTTCCGCTCGCATGACCTCTAGCGGCAACTAATGCATCCGGTCACGATCGGTGCCTAGCAATCCCTCACCTCGAAGAATGGTTGCAAGTAAGCTTCTAAGCCCACTAAACATCGGCCGCCTATTTATGCATCTACTTGCCCACCGCACGGAACAATGGGATCTCCTTAGCCTAGTCTATAATCCGCCCAAACACAGTCCTTTGGAATGGAGGGATGGGCAAGCAAGATGCCTTTAAGAGTTAAGAGTGTACGGAGGAGGAAAAGTGGTCTCTTAGACAAATAGTTGTGTAACGAAATAAGACACTACTCAGATAGCTTCCGCTAGGGGATACGAAGGAAAGAGCAGACTCAACCCCGAGAACTATATTCCGCCTTTATTTCCAGCAGAGGAAAACTGTGGAACTGGTGTTCTTGTGAAGGACTTTGTCCGGGCCATCAAAAGCTACAACTATATCTCTCGAAGGTGTCTTGGCTCTGGAGATGTAGCGCGGGTCAGCCCATGCTTGGAAGAGATTGAGTTGGTGGTTCCGAAAGGACTGATCATTCCCTGGAAGTGGAGTCTCCATTGGAAGGAGGATCAAAAGCCGTCAGAGGCCAGCTGGAGGGGGAGAAAAAAATAGCTAGGAGAAAGATCAGAGGATGGCACTTGGGTCTCACCCCTCATGGGTCCCGATACGAGCTTTTATGCCCCATTTACTGGTGGTGGATGGAGAGATGCACATTCTATACTTCATGACGATCGACGGGTGGATGACAGAACTATGGATTGAAGAGGGAGCCCGTTACTTCACTAAGATAGACCGGGATACCACCAAGTGGTGGAAGGCGTTGTAAGACCGCGTTAAAGACAAGGCAAGGGTTATATGAATGGATCGTCATGCCATTTGGCCCTATTACGGTAAGGCCAACGCACCTGCAACCTTTATACGGCTGATGAACAATGTTCTTAGGCCGATTGGATGAATTCGTCACGGTCTACGATGATGACATCTGGTTTGGGGAAAAGCTAAAGAGGAAGAAGAATATTTCAGAATGGGTCCCCCTACTCAAAACTTAGAGGGGATTATCTAAAATCTCCGAAGCGATAGGAAAAGTCATGGTGATCAATGAGGAAGACGCATTGCCCTCGAGTTCGGTTAATAATGCATCTGAAGAACCACGAAAAGGAGGCTCTCAAAGAGCTTCGGAATACTTGGAATAGAGGGAAATGATTGATGGCAAGCGGATCAGAAGAAGCACGAAGAATCAAACAAAGAATTCATGAATGCAATGAAGCAAGCCAAGATTAATGGATGGGCATCCATCACCACATTCCAATTCCCAATCATGGATGAGCCTCTCTCTGATGCAAAGAACTTGCGCCTTATTTCATGAATGGTCAACCCGAGAGGACTCGAAAGCGATTCGCTTATAAATCTCCTATTGAAGAGTTATAAATGCTCTGTGGTCCCCATGGAGAAGCCTCTCGGAAAGATAGAGATTGAGGCAATGATACAAGCTGCAGAGAGAGCGTACCAATACGGAAGTACACAACTATTCCAGGATTTTTGCCGACATCCGGATGTAGCTCTGCCGGAAGGCTTCAAGATACCGAAGTTTAGTAAATACAATGGGGTCGGCGACCCATATCATCACTTTCGTCTTCTCGTGGGGATTGCCGAGGCCTTGATTCCTAGTTTGGGTTATTGAAACACCTTTCTCGAGAAGTCATTAGAAGGAAAGCACTCAAGTGGAACTCATCTCTCCCCCTTGATGCTCTATGTAGTTTTGACGATGTGATTGACAGATTCACCAGCTAGTAGTTGCACAGGTTCTATTGACCAATCTCGTGATCCGGTGAATGATCAAATTCAGATCCGGTTTTGAATTCATTACCTTTGTTAATCGATGGAGGAATTTAGCAGCTAAAGCAAACAAAATGGAACATAAAAAGAGGAAGATGCGTCTGAGATGGTTATCGATAACCTGCATGGGCCCATCAAGGAAGCGATAGTCCTAGGAGATTTCCGAACATTCCTCAACTGTTTGAACGAGCGCCCACATGCGAGAGGATGGATGAAGTTCATGTCTATCACTTTCTTCAGAACAGTTCTAATGGGGAGAAGGCAAGCCGAAGAATACCCCGAGAACCCAAAGAGCCAACTCAAGAGGTTACCATCACTCCGGATCAAATTAATGCGGTTCAAGCACATCAGAATGCACAGAGACAACAGAGCACCCGGAATCGGCAAGCCATCGTGAGCGGGGCCGCCCCCAACCCACTCAAAACCGCTTCGCCCCTCCTTACCCAATCGCAACCGCAAAACCCAACGCAAGCTCCGCCTGCACCCGCTTATAACAACGCAGCGCCTCCGGCCAATTATGATCCTCGTAGCAACAAGGTGCTCCCAAGCTACCCCGGGACCCAATAGAGCTCACTACCCCCCATTACCCCTATCCATTCCTACCTTATTCTCCATCCTTCCTCGGTCCGGAAAGCAATTTTCCGCCCAGCAGATAAACCACTCCCTGGCCTCCTGGTCTCGACTATTTATAAATCTGTCCATTTCACCAATACGCGGGCCATACCATCGAAGAGTGTCCTACTTTGCATGATGGCATCTATGACATGAATGATGAAAATTGTTTCAATTGGAACGAAATTAAGGCATACCTTAATTAAAGCCGCCAATGTTACTGAAGCTACTAATATGGGGATCCATACTAATCCAATGCCACAACATCAAGGTTTGCGCATGAAACTCGTGAACCTACACCGGTACAAACTAATCCAGGACCTTCTGCCAGTGCTAACACCATCCGAGCTTGCACTGCCGCTCGGAGAGAGATGCCTACCCCCTCAAGTTCTGTAATTCGAAGGAGGTTCTAAGAATTCAAAACTCCGAAGTCACTTTCTTTGTCCCCAGGAATCGAAGTTCCAAAAACAAACGAAATCACTATGGAATCGGACCTCCTCATTTGCCGCTCAATTCATTTTAAAGAGGCAAATTTGCTTTTTTAGTAAGGATGGGTTGAAAAGAAAGGGTGAAGAAGGAAGAATGTATCCGAAAGAATGCATCGGCAGATTAAATTACCCTGTTTTTAGAAATCCCCTCGTCACCTACTAGTGACAACCAACCGTATCCCAGAATGTTCGGATGATTCTCCGGAACTAATATATGCTTCAATACTAAAGAATGGGGATATATCGTTGGGAAAAGCAGAAGAAAAGGATTTCACGGGCAGAAAGGCAAAGGGATGTTCGGAAAAGCCTAGCAGACGGGACTATCAACCCCTTTGTATTAAGACCTCAGCATCTTCCTTACCCCTACATAAATGGACCCCTATTTTGAAGAGGAAGGCTCCGGGTTCCGCATCTTAAAAAAGTGCATGATCAGTTGGAAGACTGAGGTTAATTCGCAATGGGCCAACTCACTCTTGCCATGATGCGCATGATGAAGAGAGCGAGCAAAAAAAGAGTTTCCATCTTGGATGAGGCTCACGTCCCAGGTCATGAAGAGCAAGACTTTCTCCCCTATGTTGAACTTTCTCTATATTACATTACCTTATTTTGGAATGCACGGGAAATTTCGGTAGACTTGGACATGTTCCATGGCGCGAAGTCTCTTCTCATCTAATAGCTCTAATTGTGGGGATATATAAAAATATGCTCTCTCTCATCCACATCAAAATCTTTGTCAAGTGGACCACGATGAGGGATGGGAATGACGGAATCCGCCGCCTCTTTTCTTCGTACGCAAGTAAGCAACTGGCCTTAGATTATATCGAGCTACATGCCCTTCTCATAAGATGATGTTGTAAGCTACGGGCCATAAAATCTCCGACGAAGCTTAAAGGCATCAAGAGCTAAGAAGGGGCCAACAAGCCCATTTCCTTTGAAGGAAATGCCTTAGAAACTACAGGACATAGAAGCGAGGCCAACAAGTGGATTGAATCTTTTTTTTCCTAGTAGCGAACCTTTGACTCGTTCCCAGAATCATCTCCTCCGGACCCTCGATAACTAAATCCCATATGTACTATCACGAGGAACTGGCTTTCACAATAACAATAAATAAAGGGAGTGCGCCGGGAAAGCCACCAGAGAGAAAGTCTCAAAGATAATGGTGACTGGGATTTCAGTCTAGCCTTTTCTCCCTCCCTTTGAATTAATTCAATCTTTTCAGCCAGAGCTTCCGAATCCATAAGCTACTATGATTGAATTCGACATCAGTGTTTTCGAGCGTTATCTATGACAATTGAAAAGCAAGGGTATTTTGGCAATGGAAATTAGAGATAGATAAAGAGAGAGAGAGAGAGAGAGAGAGAGAGATGTGGAATACATCTCCTAAAAACGAAAGATGCACAAAGAGAAACAAAACTAAGGCATATCAAAGTCGTCCAAGGGAGCATTTGGGTGTAATTGTTTGAACTCCCGGATGAAGGCTTTCAAATCATTGGCTATTGGGACGAGAAATCGCTCTTTCCGCTTTGGCGAGGGATTAGGGGTCGCCCTCGTCCAAGAGAATATCGATTGCTCGCCCGACATCGGCCTCTTCACCCACCGGGATGGAACGACTCAACACGAGGTTGATGGACTTTTCTTTAGCCTCTCGGCTTTCAAGTCAAAAAGTGCCATCTCTTGTTCAACCTCCCCTGTACTCCGGAAACCCGTTATCCTAACAAATTCCCCCTCCCGCTCACTAAAATCCACCCTTAGGAAGCGTTCATCCAACTCGAAATTTCTTAAGAGAAGAATAGTTCGAGAGAAGGTTGGAAAGTAGTACACCCGGTTCACGGGTTCTACCACTGCAGGCCCAATCATAGTCAAAAGAAGAGTTTGATCCTAGCTCGGAAAGAACACTAGCTATATGCTTAACACATGCAAGTTGAACGTTGTTTTCGAGGAGTCGGGGAAGGAAAAGAGGCTCCTAGCTAAAGGTAGCTTGTCTCTCCCGGGGAGGTGAGAAGAGTTGAGAACAAAGTGGCGAACAGTGCGTAACGCGTGGGAATCTGCCGAGCGATTCGGGCCAAATCAAGAAAGCTAAAAAGTCTTTGTTTGATGAGCTGCGTAGTATTAGGTAGTTGGTCGAGGTAAAAGGCCGACCAAGCCAATGATGCTTAGCTGGTCTTTTTGGACGATCAGCCACACGGGACCGAGACACGGCCCGGACTCCCACGAGAGAGGGGAATCTTGGACAATGGGCAAAAGCCCGATCCAGCAATATCGCGTGAGTGAAGAAGGGAAATGTCGGTTGTAAAGCTCTTTCATCGAGTGCGCGATCATGACAAGACTCGAGGAAGAAGCCCCAGCTAACTCCATGCTAGCAGCTGCGGTAAGACGGAGGGGGCAAGTGTTCTTTGGAATGACTAGGCGTAAAGGGCACGTAGGCGGTGAATCGGGTTGAAAGTGAAAGTCGCCAAAAATTGGTGGAATGCTCTCGAAACCAATTCACTTGAGTGAGACAGAGGAGAGTGGAATTTCGTGTGGAGGGGTGAAACCGAGGAGATCTACGAAGGAACACCAAAAGCGAAGGCAGCTCTGGGTCCCTACCGACGCATTTGGGGTGCGGAAGCATGGGGGAGCGAACATGATTAGATACCCTGGTAGTCCATGCCGTAAACGATGAGTGTTCGCCCTTAGTCTAAGCGGATCAGGGGCCCAGCTAACGCGTGAAACACTTTGCCTGGGGAGTACGGTCACAAGACCTAAACTCAAAGGAATTGACGGGGGCCTGCACAAGCTGTGGAGCATGTGGTTTAATTCGATACAACGCGCAAAACCTTACTGACCCTTGACATATGAACAACAAAACATGTCCTTAACGGAATGGTACTTACTTTCATCTGGTGTTGCATGGTGGCCGTCGGCTCGTGTCGTGAGATGTTTGGTCAAGTCCTATAACAAGCGAAACCCTCGTTTTGTGTTCTTTGAGACATGCGCCTAAGGAGAAAGTCTTTGCAACCGAAGTGAGTGAGGAGCCGAGTGGCGTGCCAACGCTACTAATTGAGTGCCAAAGACGTAGTTTGTCTTTGTCGATAATAAGGTAGCCGGCGCCTTCGAAGCACTTTTCTAGTTAGCGCTTTAGTTTGATTGCGGCTAGCGCTTGACTAATAAGATAGAAAGGGCTTTTTCGCTTGTTTAGTAAAGTCCGATTTTGGGCCAACTCTTGTAGGTGACGACGACGCGTCGAGTTGATGGCAGAGAAAAACTTCGACATTCAAGCGATCCGCCCAGTGGTGTGGTACATAGTGGGTTTAGTACGCCCCACCAAAACGGCTCCGAAAGAAGAAAAAAAAAGTCGTGCCGCACTCACGAAGGATCCCGATGATATATTGGAGGAAGGTGGGGATGACGTCAAGTCCGCATGGCCCTTATGGGCCGGGCCACACACGTGCTACAATGGCAATTACAATGGGAAGCAAGGTGTAAGGTGGAGCGAATCCTAAAAGATTGCCTCGATTCGGATTGTTCTCTGCAACTCGGGAACATGAAGTTGGAATCGCTAGTAATCGTGGATCGGATGCCGCGGTGAATATGTACGGGCCCTATACACACGCGCCCGTCACACCCGGGAATTGGTTTCGCCTTGAAGTATCGGACCAATGATCACCCATGACTTCACGTGTCACACTAGTGCCACAAAGGCTTTTGGTGGGCTTATTGGCGCATACCACGGTGGGGTCTTCGATTGGGGTGAAGTCGTAACAAGGTAGCCATAGGGGAACTGTGGCTGGATTGAATCCTTCGCGATGGAAATGCACTCTTCCCCCAACCAACACAGGCTTAGAGAAAGGGACCGAAAGTCCGGTAGCTGTTTGGTTAGAGCAAAGGACTGAAAATCCTTGTGTCGGTGGTTCGAATCCACTTCTAAGCGGCGAAGGCGGTCCAAAGGACACGAGCGCAGAAAAAAAAAAAGAGTTCCTGTTCATCAATCGGAAATCAAGACAAATCGGGCACTACGGTGAGACGTGAAAACACCCGATCCCATTCCGACCTCTATATGTGGAATCGTCTTGTGCCATATGTAATGAGATTGTTCGGGAGACATGGTCAAAGCCCGGATTGAATGTTCATTGAATGAGGCAGATTTCAATAATTATGCTATGAGTAACCGTTTTGCGGCATGGCCGAGTGGTAAGCGCAGGGACTCGCAAATCCTTTATCGATTCAAATCCGGGTGGCGCTTGATCAATCTTTTCTTCTTGAGTGGCAAAATAGAAGAACCAAGCGCGGGCATAGAGGAAGTTGCTATTTTTAGATTTTCAAAGTTGCCTTTCTTTCAGGAAGGGAGTCTCGAAAAGAGCTTCAATTGTGCTATTCCCTTAGTTAACGAGCCACTAGCCATAAACAACTTTCCCACCCAGGTGAACCCAAAGCTAGAGCACACACAAGACACAAGGTAATCTTTTCGAAGCACCACCCAGAAAAAAAAATCCACTAGGGATTGGTCGAGATTCCAAGATTGGCACTTTTCAATCTATACCCTTAAACGCGACCAAGTTGTAAGACCTCCAAAGGAGACCAAAACGGACAAGATTGGTATTTTTCCGAGTGACCTTCTAGGACCCAGGACGTGTTAACAACAGGGGAGTTGAAGAATTCTGCCAGGGACACCCTTTTCACTCAAGGCAAGAATACAAGTACCATCGAAGGAAAGCTAGCCGATCCCCGAACCCAAGATCTAAGGGACAGACACTCGGTGAGATCTTTCAACTCCTCGACGCATACACATCGGGGAGGAAGTCGAAGCTCTAAGGTTTTGTTCCCTCTCTTTCCGAATAAATGAGATGAGGTATCCACGAAGAGTTGGGTGGAGAGAAAGACCACGACCATTCAAGGGGTAAACTGGACATAGAATCTCTCGAAGTGAGAATTCCTACGCCAATCAATTCGCAAAAGAAGCCACCATCCTGACCCGAAGAGTGTAGAAAGGCGTGGTAGGCCAACTTATGAGCTATACCTATAAGACCGTACGGATGGTGAGCTCTTCTAAGAGCTCGAATATAGATCAGACTTCAGTCCTTGCTCAATCCTCGTACCCTCTTAGCTAGTTGATCAGAGGCTATTCAAGATTGTTGATATCCTTTTTGTACGCTAGGTTGTATAAGGAAGAATGAATGTATGATAATAAAGAGAAAAGCTGGATTAAATGATATAAAAGTGGACCCTAGCTAGAAGGTAAAGACTTTGACTTCCTTAGCCGATGGAAATGAGGTACTCTTGGACAGCTAGCAAAGGCTTAGGATTATCAGAGACTTTTGATTTTGTTTGGTTTGTTGCTTAGTTGCTTATATGCATGTCTCGTGCAAGACTAAGCTCTCCGTAGGGTTTGACTAGTTTTGTAGGATAGGAGTTGGTTCTAGTCAACTGTCAGTCTCAAAAAGGGCTAGACGCACCTCTTCTCATGCATACGGTACGCCTCTTACGGCTGCTCTTTTCCACTTATACTAGCCAAGGTTAGAACTAGTGGGAAAAAAACAGTGGTATACGAAAATAATCTTTGCCATTGCTGCTTCTGCCTCTGCTTGTGAGCCTTTTGGGCGGCTAACACTAATGGAATTCTCTTTTTTTCTGAACCTGGTGGGTCAGCTATGGATAGGAGCGAATGTAGTTGCAGTGGAAGTTTGAATTCTGAATGCCTCTCCTTCGGTGGAGCGATTGAATTTCTCTTGCGCTTATTGCTTATTGATTAGAGTTAGTGATGAAAAAAAGGTATGTGTGAAAGGCTGATTTCCCAAAGCAGAAAGCACTCTTTCAAATGCGCAAGTAGGAAACAAGGGCAGGCATAGTCTCATTAAAGCTAAACGGATTCCATTCCAGTCTCTCCCTCTATCGAATCAGTGATGGAATACTTTTTTCTGTTAAGCGAGTGCTCAAAGTGGGAAGACTCTAATGGGCTTTCTTTGTTCCCCTATATGAGAATATCCGACCTAGTACCAATCATCCGCTAGGCTAGCACGTAAGCGAGTTCTATTGGTAAGCCCTTTTGTAACACCAACCATCTAGTTTCCTTACATTGCTAATGCCTTGAATTGATATTCCTTTGATGTTTATTCCCCTTAGTCAAAGTCTGTCTCTTGAGGTTAGGGTTTAGGGTTTAGGGTTCAAGGTTTAGGGTTCAGTGTTCAGGGTTTGGGTTCAGGGTTTAGGGTTTAGGGTTTAGGGTTTAGGGTTTAGAGTTTCGGGTTTAGGGTTTAGGGTTTAGGGTTTAGGGTTTAGGGTTTTTTTTAACAAAATAACACCCCGGAGGGTGGGGGATTGAGGCGTGATCCCCTACCTGTATATCAAATAAACAAAGTATCATACAGTGTCATGTCCCGTTACAGCAGGAAGAATCAAAAAGCAAAACGCCTATCACTACGACATCTATGGTATATCGAGAGAATACAAAAAAAACCAATGATCTATGAAAATCTGAAGCTCGGGTATCCCAGCTGGTCCATCCGAATGAGCGCTAGGAGGTGGTGAGAAGCCGTGCCCTCATCAACAAAGTGACTGCCAAAGGCAGCAGATCCCAACTCCGCTATGTGATCTGCTGGTCGATTCCCCTCTCTGTGTATGTGGGAAATCGAGCATCAAGGTCCTCAAAGCATGTTCGAATGCGAATCGGGGTATCTTGAACCCGCCAAGAGCCAAGGCCACGAAGTGATCGTGGTGACCACCGCCGCTGTGTCCAACTCGATCCAAATCTGAAGTGAGAACTGTCGGGCATGCTGCAATCCCATCTCAAGCGCTAGTAGCTCGGCATGAAAGCTAGACACCGCTTGGAAGGAACTGTGAAATGCCAACATAAGTCTGCCCAAATGATCCCGTATCAATCCCCTCCGCCGCCTATCGGTGTGCCTCGGATCAAACGAACCATCCGTGTTGCCTTGATCTCGATGGAGCCGAGGAGCTCGCCAAATCACTATCCTCGGCTGCGTGGAACCCTGTGGTGGAGCACTCCCTTGCAAAAAGCCAACAGTAGGGAAGCATCCAGACCAATCTGATGGGTTCAAACGTCGACCTGAAACAAGGATCCAGAGATACCACTCCACCTGCCAAATAATGTGAGATGCCAAGAAAGGAATTTGTCGATGCTTGACACTATTCCTTTCCGTCCATACAAACCATAAAATCAAGCAGGGAACCAAGAAACTCAAGTGCCTCGTGTGTGATCCGTGTGTGCGATTCCTCCAAAATGAAAGGAACAATATCAAATCAGTGGTGTGTGGAAGTGTAGTGTCAAACCAAGGAAGAAAGTGATTCCACACGGACTGAACAGTATCATTCATCAAAAAGAGGTGAGGGATAGATTCGACCTGAGGAGATGAATGTGGATTATTCAAGCAACACCAGCAACGTGAGGCAAGGGAAGTGCCACGTGCCTGAAGCTTGATATCCACGGGAAGACGATTACGAAGGAGGCGCCAAAGGAATATAGAGATAGTAGGAATAAGAGCATCGTTCCAAATGGCACCATATAGAAGGTTCTGAGCATTTCTACCCCGGAGAGAATCCCAAGCAGAAGACATAGAGAACCCACCATGAGAGGTAAACATCCATCGCATGATATCCTCAGACCCCAGCAGAATCAGAACCACGGATATATCCTCAATGAGACTCTCAGGAAGCCCACATCTGGAAACCATGACCTGATACAATCTATCCTGATCCCACACACCATCTCGGATAAACCAATCAACTGTCATGTGTCCCAAAGGTCGATCCAAACAATGATCCGCAAGAGGCCTGTGTCCAAGCCAAATATCATCCCAAAAGCTGACCCGGCTACCAGTGCAAATAGACCAAAAATCCGCTCCGGGCCCGAATACCGACCCGCCTCAAACGCCTCCACCGATGACTATCATTATGTGTTACAGGGGCTCTACAGGAGACAAGCCCATTGTAACAGATCTTGCCGGGGAATTGGGCCCAAAGAGAATGACCTCACGTAACCTCCACCACTTGAATCGCGGCAAGAATATCGAGAAAAAGTCGGCGCAACCCCAAACCGCCCTCAAAAATAGGGTGGCGAGATATCATCCCAACTAATCCGGTGAGTCTTCTTACATCCCCGCGTAGGAGCCCCGAGGAAGAATCTAGCCATGATCTGCTCCAATCGATGAAGAAGCGTCTTTGGCGGCCGCATGACTGAAGAATATGCAACGGAGTGGCCATTAGCGTGCTCGAATAAGAGCAAGCCTACCACCAAAGGACAAAGTGCGTCGACCACCCCGCAACTCTATCCAACATCCTCTCGAATCACAGGGAGGAAGAGCTCTTTCATCATTTGCCCCTTGAACAAAGGGACAACCAAATAAGTCATCGGCAAGTCATCGCGGACGAAGCCAGTCAGCTCGTGCACCATGTGCTCCCACCCGTCAATGTAACGTGGGGCCAAAAAGAAACTACTCTTACGTACATCGATGTTTGCCGAAGTAGCGAGAATAGTGCTCAGGAAGTGTCTCAACGTGACCAAACCATCCAGGCACGCCCTAGTGAAGATAACCATATATCATCATCATAGGCCGATCGTCACCGAGAAAACCTCGTCGCGTCCGATAAATCATATCTCGGTGTCGGCTAATAGTGGAATCCAATCCTCGGGATAAATACTCCACCACCGCCAGAACAAACAAAGCAGAGATAGAGGATCCCCGCCGAGCCCCCCGAGTCGAAGGAAAATGTCCGAGAAGGGATACCATTAACCAAGACAGCAGAGAAGCCACAAAGATGCTCAATACAACATTTGCCAACCATATCAATCCACCGAACGGGAAGCCCATGTGAATCATAGTTGTATAAAGGAAATCCCTGCACCCTATCATAAGCTTTAGCCATATCCGACTTCATCACCACATTAGGAATATCCGTGGCTAAGCCGATATCATGGATAAGCTCTGCGCGAGCAATATGTTATCCGAGATGACACGACCGGTGTGAAACCACTCGATTCGGCGACACAATCAAAGCGCGTAATCGAGACCAACCGCGTGTTCATAATCTTAGAGATAATCTTATTCGTCACGTTGCACAAAGCTAATCGGTTTAAACTCATCCCACTTCCGAGGGTGGGGAACCTTCGAATGAGAACTATAGATGTAGCGCGTGAACGTGGACGGCATGAGATTACCCGAGAAAAAGTCAACCACCGCATCTTCGACATCCGATCTGACGAAATCCCAACAGTGCTGAAAGAACAACGATGAGAATCCATCAGGCCCCGGAACACTAGACGGATCAATCCCAAACACTGCATCGCGAACCTCCTGAGTCGTCGGCATAGCACAAAGTCCATCAAGATCAACGGAATCAGGAAGCCGGGGAAAGAACTCATCGACAGGGGGAGTCAGATACTCCAAGTCAGAAGTCAATAAGGACTAAAAGAACTGAACTGCCGACTTCTGAATCTCAGAATCTTGCATGATCGTCACCCCATCATCGTCAATCGAGTGGATCCTAGCGCGACACCGCTTCGTTAACAAATCCGTGGAAAAACTTAGTGTTGCGCTCCCCTCGATCGCCCACTTAATGTGCAAAGACTTTCGGCGCCAAAAATCCCCTCCATTTTCAAACGAAGCTCATAATCAGCCACACAATGATGTAACTCAGCCCGATGAGTCGGAGACGGATCACTATCGTAAACTTGATCGAGCCATCTGAAAGCGCCTCATCGGCCCAGTCTAACCCGATCAAAAACATTACCAAACGTCTGGTGATTCCAAATCTTAAGTCTGCGCTTGACCCTATTCAACTTGTGCTGCAAGCTCCTCATTCCAAAACAACCAGTGGGGTGTCTCCATGCTTCCTTGACAACCTGCAAAAAAGTATGGTGACGTATCCACATATGCTGAAATCGGAAAGAAGAGCAGGGCACATGCGGTACAAACTGACAGGATATGAGTAAAGGAGCATGATCAGAGCGAACACGAGATAAATGCGTAACAACAGAGGAGGTAAACATATCAACACAGTGTTCATTATACAAAGCCCTATAAAGCCTCTCCTGAAGCCCACCTCTAGCCCACGTAAAGATAGGCCCCTCACACCCCGCATCAAATAGCTCACAATCCGCAACCATAAAAGCAAAATCTAACATCTCATCAGATCTATCAGAAGTACCACCAATCCTCTCGTGATCATGCAAAAAAATGTTAAAGTCACCACTAACAAGCCAGGGTAACCCATCCATACTAATCGCAATCTCGCGCAAGGTATCCCACAAATCATATCTAGCTACTCTATCACATTTAGCATACACAAAAGTCAAATAAATAGGCTGAGGCAACAAAGCAGATGTCAACCTACAGTGCAACAGTTGTGCATGATCAACAAGAATGTCAAAATGCAACTGAGCAGCAGACATAATCCAAATATGATTAGAGCAATTAGATAAGCCATCATCAAAGCCAAATCTACGACAATAAAAACTAAACTCAGGCAAAGTCATAGGTTCTAAAAGCGCAACAAAAGGCAATTTATGACGAGAAATTAACGCATGCAAATGGCGTTAGCTACCAGGATTAGCAATACCTCTCACATTCCATGTTAAGAATTTAATCGACATAATTAACAAGCAGAATGAGAAGAGGATTTAGAAACACCTGATCGATTCTGAGGTCGTGACCCTCCTCCTTTAGTGAGAAATGTATGAACAGATTTGCCCGACCTAGTGCTCTTTTTGGAAGACTTCATAATTTTATCGACCCCGAATTTTTTCTTTGTTCTCGATTGTTTAGGCAGTTTTGTGTCATTTTTCCCAACTTCCTGATTAATGGTATTGTAAAGATCGGGGTGGTCTAAAGTTTTGTTTGGGCCACTTGTATCACTAAAGCCCACTTCCTTTATAACATAGACCGTGGATAATGGAGAAGGGTCCAAATCTTGATTGGTTGGATCAATAAAAACGTCACCTAGGACCACGGGGTAGGACTCAGCAGAGTGAGACTTGGTGGACTTGGACGACGATAATTGGGCTCGAGTATTGGAAAAAACCTGGGCCTCATTAAGGTAGCAGTTCTGGCCCGAATAATCTGGACGCGGCTGGGCAATATGCTCTTGGGCTTGTTGAAAATCATGGCCTGCATTAAAAGTAGGAGGGAGAAAAAAATCTTGGCCCAACTTGCAATGAATATCCCCAACACAAGATGAGGAAGAATTGGATGGCCCATTCTTGAAGTTGTCGTCCAAATCCAAAGCGTGAGGATCTTTTCCATGTGAAGACATGGACGTGGCCCATGTGACATCCCATGAGAGGGACAATGTTGGTCAAAGTTATCATGCTTCACCGGGCTGTGCGACGCGTGCGTGGGTGAGAGGGGTTGGTTTAGTGGGTCCCGTTGAGAGTTATGGGCTAAATAATGCAAAGAGGACAAAATAACATCTTGGCCCACCAAGTTGCTGATGGCGACGCATGGAGATGAGGGAATGGATGGACCAATATGATTGTTTATATCACAAAGCAAAGTTTGCTGGCCATCATCACCAACTGGACGCATAGGCTTGTGAAAAGGTGTGGTGGGACCCTTTGAATTTCCATTACTATAACATTGTTGGTCCAAGTTGTCATGCTCAAGCTGCAAGTGGACGGATGATGCTAGCACGGGGTGATGTGGTGGGGCCAATGTAGTGTTATGGGATGAATAATTCAAAGAAGGTGGAAAAGCACCTGGGCCCACTCCACAAGTGGGCGTCCCCAATGGTGATGAAGAGGAAAGAGATTTTGTAGTGTGCTGGATGGAATCAACTTGCTTTTGAGGGGATATGGGCGTGGGCCCCCTTGGAATCCCATTAAGGGAACAATTAAAGCTCAAGTGATCAATAGGCGCCAGATTGTGGACGGATGAGGTAGGGAAATGGTTGTGTGGTGGGGCCAAGCTAGCATTATGAGATGATTGAGTCAAAGAAAGCACAAAAGCATCCGGGCCCACTCCATAAGTGGCCGTTGCACATGGTGAAGGAGGAGTAGAATTTGTCCCATTAATAAAGTTGTAGTCATCTCCCACTTTTTTTGCATGGAAAGTTGTATCGGTGGGACCCAAATTCCCATTAGAGCAAAGTTGACCAATGTAACTCTTCAAAGGTGTTCTTTGGTTTGAAATATCGGGGAATGTTTGAGCGGATGATGCACCACAATTATTCCCCTTTATCACGCGTGCATCGATGGAAATCTTGGCAAAGCATTCTCAAGACTTGTAATTAAGCACGAGTTGTCGCCCATTATATTGGGATTTTTGACGATTGTCATACACTCATTTCAAAGAAATGCCACGCCGCCATCGGGTTATTTTCCCCAATAATGGAATCCGTCCGATCGTCCACGTGAGAAACATAACCCCGATCGAGCCATTAATTAATTGTGGTAATGTATCGTGTCCGAACATCACTATTAGCCAAACTCAAAAAGCGATTATTGCTTAGGATCCTTCGTAGATGAGAGAATATCCTCAAAATAGGTATGTTTCGAGTGCTTGGCTAATTTTTGAAGCTCCTTAGAAACCAATCCCGTTTCTCTTGGTCCTTTCTTATTGATTTTTATCCATTCCTGACTTTGAGGAACAACTCTATTAGCACCCCAAGAGGAAATAGGGTTTTCTGTCCCGGAAGTCTTCAAAATACCCTTAGCACCCCTAGAC
The DNA here is from genome assembly GCA_016081115.2 of Rehmannia glutinosa. Taxonomy (NCBI): domain Eukaryota; kingdom Viridiplantae; phylum Streptophyta; class Magnoliopsida; order Lamiales; family Orobanchaceae; genus Rehmannia; species Rehmannia glutinosa. The sequence continues at coordinate 247,804 of JABTTQ020003325.1, forward strand.
TTATCCATATTTCCACTTAACCCCTTGGAGTCGAAGCCATCAGAACCTTCTATGGTGGAAGGACGCCTAACAGGTGGTGGTGGGCGAGTAACATTCCCATTCATGTAGCATCCCTCAACAGAGTGTACAATATGCTTGCAATGCGTACAATAATCTGGAATCCTTTCATATATAATCTTTTGAACCTGTGAAGTATCATCAAACTCAAGCAGAATCTCTTGAATTCTCTCTTTTAACAAGTCCAGTTCAATACAAACCCGTGCCATAGATAATCGAGACCGAGAGGCTGTGAGAGAGTCCACTTGAAGAGGCGTACCTATAATATTGCTGATAGCGAAAAGAGCATTATGATCGTAAAAATGTATAGGCAAACCCGGAAGACGAATCCAGACTGGCGCAAGAGGAGCTTCCGTTTTCGGATTAAATGAAGGTGTCCACTTGAACACACGCATCGGGCAGTCCCCCAACGACCAAAGAGTACCCATCCATAACTTATTAAAGTCCTCCTCAAGCTGTAATTTGATGATAATATGTGAAGGATTCGCAAAGCTCCAGGAGTATGGCCCCTTCAAGTTCAACGCAGAGAATCCGGAATCAATTCCTTTGGGGTGAGGGATCGCGAAGGAAAATTTTCCAATCAAGGTGAGTTTCCAAAACGCTGCAAGACGATCATTCTCCGATGAAGAAAAACCAAGAACCTGCTTTCCATCTCTAACCTGGTGGGTGCCAAGTGGAACGACTCTCTTGGGATCAAAAGGAAGATTAGAGCGATTAGAGCAAGAAGCGATCACATTTGCATATGACCAAGCTTTGGGGATTGGAAATCCGGCGGGCATGAACTAAACTCCGCCATTAATGGCGGTGGAAACCTGAGCACAGTTGGAGAAAACAAGAAAATACGGTGAGAAAAAATGGAATCCTAAAAAAAGATTGAGCAAAGAAAACGAAAAAAATGAAAAAACAAAAACAAAGGGTATGAAAATAGAATCTAAAACTCCCTCCGAATGAAAGAATGCTTGAACAATCCGTGCAAAATTGGCTCAAACGTGCTAGGGTTTAGGGTTTAGGGTTTAGGGTTCAGGGTTTAGGGTTTAGGGTTTAGGGTTTAGGGTTTAGGGTTTAGGATTTAGGGTTCAGGGTTCAGGGTTTAGGGTTTAGGGTTTAGGGGTCAGGGTTTAGGGTTCAGGGTTTAGGGTTTAGGGTTTAGGGCTTAGGGTTTAGGGTTTAGGGTTTAGGGTTTAGGGTTTAGGGTTTTAGGGTTTTAGGGTTTTAGGGTTTAGGGTTTAGGGTTTAGGGTTTTTTTTTAAACAAAATAACACCCCGGAGGGTTAATGGGCCCCCTTGGAATCCCATTAAGGGAACAATTAAAGCTCAAGTGATCAATAGGCGCCAGATTGTGGACGGATGAGGTAGGGAAATGGTTGTGTGGTGGGGCCAAGCTAGCATTATGAGATGATTGAGTCAAAGAAAGCACAAAAGCATCTGGGCCCACTCCATAAGTGGCCGTTGCACATGGTGAAGGGGAGGGAGTAGAATTTGTCCCATTAATAAAGTTGTAGTCATCTCCCACTTTTTTGCATGGAAAGTTGTACCAAAGTGGGACCCAAATTCCCATTAGAGCAAAGTTGACCAATGTAACTCTTCAAAGGTGTTCTTTGGTTTCAAATATCGGGGAATGTTTACAGATGATGCACCACAATTATTCCCCTTTATCACGCGTGCATCAGATGGAATACTGGCAGCATTCTCAAGACTTGTAATTAAGCACGAGTTGTCGCCCATTATATTGGGATTTTTGACAGTTGTCATACACTCATTTCCAAAGCCAAATGCCACGTCGCCATCGGGTTATTTTCCCAATAATGGAATCCGTCCGATCGTCCACGTGAGAAACATAACCCCGATCGAGCCATTAATTAATTGTGGTAATGTATCGGTGTCGAACATCACTATTAGCCAAACTCAAAAAGCGATTATTGCGGATCCTTCGTAGATGAGAGAGAATATCCTCAAAATAGGTATGTTTTAGTGCTTGGCTAATTTTTGAAGCTCCTTAGAAACCAATCTCGTTTCTCTTGGTCCTTTCTTATTGATTTTTATCCATTCGACTTTGAGGAACAACTCTATTAGCACCCCGAGAGGAAATAGGGTTTTTGTCCAGGAAGTCTTCAAAATACCCTTAGCACCCCTAGACTTATCCATATTTCCACTTAACCCCTTGGAGTCGAAGCCATCGTAACCTTCTATGGTGGAAGGACGCCTAACGGTGGTGGTGGGCGAGTAACATTCCCATTCATGTAGCATCCTCAACGAGTGTACAATATGCTTGCAATGCGTACAATAATAACGGAATCCTTTCATATATAATCTTTTGAACCTGTGAAGTATCATCAAACTCAGCGAGAATCTCTTGAATTCTCTCTTTTAACAAGTCCGATTCAATACAAACCCGTGCCATAGATAATCGAGACCGAGAATTTGTGAGAGAGTCCACTTGAAGAGGCGTACCTATAATATTGCCGATAGCAAAAAGAGCATTATGATCGTAAAAATGTATAGGCAAACCGGAGAAGACGAATCCAGATCGGCGCAAGAGAGCTTCCGTTTGGATTAAATGAAGGTGTCCACTTGAACACACGCATCGGGCGATCCCCCAACGACCAAAGAGTACCCATCCATAACTTATTAAAGTCCTCCTCAAGCTGTAATTTGATGATAATATGTGAAGGATTCGCAAAGCTCCAGGAGAATGGCCCCTTCAAGTTCAACGCAGAGAATCCGGAATCAATTCCTTTGGGGTGAGGGATCGCGAAGGAAAATTTTCCAATCAAGGTGAGTTTCCAAAACGCTGCAAGACGATCATTCTCCGATGAAGAAAAACCAAGAACCTGCTTTCCATCTCTAACCTGGTGGGTGCCAAGTGGAACGACTCTCTTGGGATCAAAAGGAAGATTAGAGCGATTAGAGCAAGAAGCAGTCACATTTGCATATGACCCAAGCTTTGGGGATTGGAAATCCGGCGGGCATGAACTAAACTCCGCCATTAATGGCGGTGGAAACCTGAGCACAGTTGGAGAAAACAAGAAAATACGGTGAGAAAAAATGGAATCCTAAAAAAAGATTGAGCAAAGAAAACGAAAAAAATGAAAAAACAAAAACAAAGGGTATGAAAATAGAATCTAAAACTCCCTCCGAATGAAAGAATGCTTGAACAATCCGTGCAAAATTGGCTCAAACGTGCTAGGGTTTAGGGTTTAGGGTTTAGGGTTTAGGGTTCAGGGTTTAGGGTTTAGGGTTCAGGGTTTAAGGGTTCAGGGTTTAGGGTTTAGGGTTTAGGGTTTAGGGTTTAGGGTTTAGGGTTTAGGATTTAGGGTTCAGGGTTCAGGGTTTAGGGTTTAGGGTTTAGGGGTCAGGGTTTAGGGTTCAGGGTTTAGGGTTTAGGGTTTAGGGCTTAGGGTTTAGGGTTTAGGGTTTAGGGTTTAGGGTTTAGGGTTTAGGGTTTTAGGGTTTTAGGGTTTTAGGGTTTAGGGTTTAGGGTTTAGGGTTTTTTTAAACAAAATAACACCGGAGGGTTAATGGGCCCCTTGGAATCCCATTAAAGGGAACAATTAAAGCTCAAGTGATCAATAGGCCAGATTGTGGACGGATGAGGTAGGGAAATGGTTGTGTGGTGGGGCCAAGCTAGCATTATGAGATGATTGAGTCAAAGAAAGCACAAAAGCATCCGGGCCCACTCCATAAGTGGCCGTTGCACATGGTGAAGGGAGGAGTAGAATTTGTCCCATTAATAAAGTTGTAGTCATCTCCCACTTTTTTGCATGGAAAGTTGTACCAGTGGGACCCAAATTCCCATTAGAGCAAAGTTGACCAATGTAACTCTTCAAAGGTGTTCTTTGGTTTCAAATATCGGGGAATGTTTACAGATGATGCACCACAATTATTCCCCTTTATCACGCGTGCATCGATGGAATATCGGCAAAGATTCTCAAGACTTGTAATTAAGCACGAGTTGTCGCCCATTATATTGGGATTTTTTGCGGTTGTCATACACTCATTTCAAAGAAATGCCACGCCGCCATCGGGTTATTTTCCCCAATAATGGAATCCGTCCGATCGTCCACGTGAGAAACATAACCCTGATCAGAGCCATTAATTAATTGTGGTAATGTATCAGGTGTCTGAACATCACTATTAGCCAAACTCAAAAAGCGATTATTGCCGGATCCTTCTGTAGATGAGAGAATATCCTCAAAATAGGTATGTTTCGAGTACTTGGCTAATTTTTGAAGCTCCTTAGAAACCAATCCCGTTTCTCTTGGTCCTTTCTTATTGATTTTTATCCATTCCTGACTTTGAGGAACAACTCTATTAGCACCCCGAGAGGAAATAGGGTTTTCTGTCCCGGAAGTCTTCAAAATACCCTTAGCACCCCTAGACTTATCCATATTTCCACTTAACCCCTTGGAGTCGAAGCCATCAGAACCTTCTATGGTGGAAGGACGCCTAACAGGTGGTGGTGGGCGAGTAACATTCCCATTCATGTAGCATCCCTCAACAGAGTGTACAATATGCTTGCAATGCGTACAATAATCTGGAATCCTTTCATATATAATCTTTTGAACCTGTGAAGTATCATCAAACTCAGCGAGAATCTCTTGAATTCTCTCTTTTAACAAGTCCAGTTCAATACAAACCCGTGCCATAGATAATCGAGACCGAGAGGCTGTGAGAGAGTCCACTTGAAGAGGCGTACCTATAATATTGCTGATAGCAAAAAGAGCATTATGATCGTAAAAATGTATAGGCAAACCCGGAAGACGAATCCAGACTGGCGCAAGAGGAGCTTCCGTTTTCGGATTAAATGAAGGTGTCCACTTGAACACACGCATCGGGCAGTCCCCCAACGACCAAAGAGTACCCATCCATAACTTATTAAAGTCCTCCTCAAGCTGTAATTTGATGATAATATGTGAAGGATTCGCAAAGCTCCAGGAGAATGGCCCCTTCAAGTTCAACGCAGAGAATCCGGAATCAATTCCTTTGGGGTGAGGGATCGCGAAGGAAAATTTTCCAATCAAGGTGAGTTTCCAAAACGCTGCAAGACGATCATTCTCCGATGAAGAAAAACCAAGAACCTGCTTTCCATCTCTAACCTGGTGGGTGCCAAGTGGAACGACTCTCTTGGGATCAAAAGGAAGATTAGAGCGATTAGAGCAAGAAGCAGTCACATTTGCATATGACCCAAGCTTTGGGGATTGGAAATCCGGCGGGCATGAACTAAACTCCGCCATTAATGGCGGTGGAAACCTGAGCACGATTGGAGAAAACAAGAAAATACGGTGAGAAAAATGGAATCCTAAAAAAAAAAGATTGAGCAAAGAAAACGAAAAAAATGAAAAACAAAAACAAAGGGTATGAAAATAGAATCTAAAACTCCTCCGAATGAAAGAATGCTTGAACAATCCGTGCAAAATGGCTCAAACGTGCTAGGGTTTAGGGTTTAGGGTTTAGGGTTTAGGGTTCGGGGTTTAGGGTTTAGGGTTCGGGGTTTAAGGGTTCGGGGTTTAGGGTTTAGGGTTTAGGGTTTAGGGTTTAGGGTTTACGATTTAGGGTTCAGGGTTCAGGGTTTAGGGTTTAGGGTTTAGGGGTCAGGGTTTAGGGTTCAGGGTTTAGGGTTTAGGGTTTAGGGCTTAGGGTTTAGGGTTTAGGGTTTAGGGTTTAGGGTTTAGGGTTTTAGGGTTTTAGGGTTTTAGGGTTTAGGGTTTAGGGTTTAGGGTTTTTTTTTAAACAAAATAACACCCCGGAGGGTTAATGGGCCCCCTTGGAATCCCATTAAGGGAACAATTAAAGCTCAAGTGATCAATAGGCGCCAGATTGTGGACGGATGAGGTAGGGAAATGGTTGTGTGGTGGGGCCAAGCTAGCATTATGAGATGATTGAGTCAAAGAAAGCACAAAAGCATCTGGGCCCACTCCATAAGTGGCCGTTGCACATGGTGAAGGGGAGGGAGTAGAATTTGTCCCATTAATAAAGTTGTAGTCATCTCCCACTTTTTTTGCATGGAAAGTTGTACCAGTGGGACCCAAATTCCCATTAGAGCAAAGTTGACCAATGTAACTCTTCAAAGGTGTTGCTGGTTTCGAAATATCGGGGGGAATGTTTACAGATGATGCACCACAATTATTCCCCTTTATCACGCGTGCATCAAATGGAATATGGTTGGCTGATTATTATTAAAAATGGGAACATTCTCAAGACTTGTAATTAAGCACGAGTTGTCGCCCATTATATTGGGATTTTTGACAGTTGTCATACACTCATTTCCAGCAAATGCCACGTCGCCTACTGGGTTATTTTCCCCAATAATGGAATCCGTCCGATCGTCCACGTGAGAAACATAACCCTGATCAGAGCCATTAATTAATTGTGGTAATGTATCAGGTGTCTGAACATCACTATTAGCCAAACTCAAAAAGCGATTATTGCCGGATCCTTCTGTAGATGAGAGAATATCCTCAAAATAGGTATGTTTCGAGTGCTTGGCTAATTTTTGAAGCTCCTTAGAAACCAATCCCGTTTCTCTTGGTCCTTTCTTATTGATTTTTATCCATTCCTGACTTTGAGGAACAACTCTATTAGCACCCCGAGAGGAAATAGGGTTTTCTGTCCCGGAAGTCTTCAAAATACCCTTAGCACCCCTAGACTTATCCATATTTCCACTTAACCCCTTGGAGTCGAAGCCATCAGAACCTTCTATGGTGGAAGGACGCCTAACAGGTGGTGGTGGGCGAGTAACATTCCCATTCATGTAGCATCCCTCAACAGAGTGTACAATATGCTTGCAATGCGTACAATAATCTGGAATCCTTTCATATATAATCTTTTGAACCTGTGAAGTATCATCAAACTCAAGAACAATCTCTTGAATTCTCTCTTTTAACAAGTCCGTTCAATACAAACCCGTGCCATAGATAATCGAGACCGAGAGGTGTGGAGAGAGTCCACTTGAAGAGGCGCACCTATAATATTGCCGATAGCAAAAAGAGCATTATGATCGTAAAAATGTATAGGCAAACCCTAAGACGAATCCAGATCGGGCGCAAGAGGAGCTCCGTTTGGATTAAATGAAGGTGTCCACTTGAACACACGCATCGGCGATCCCCCAACGACCAAAGAGTACCCATCCATAACTTATTAAAGTCCTCCTCAAGCCGTAATTTGATGATAATATGTGAAGGATTCGCAAAGCTCCAGGAGAATGGCCCTTCAAGTTCAACGCAGAGAATCCAGGAATCAATTCCTTTGGGGTGAGGGATCGCGAAGGAAAATTTTCCAATCAAGGTGAGTTTCCAAAACGCCGCAAGACGATCATTCTCCCGATGAAGAAAAACCAAGAACTTTCTTTCCATCTCTAACCTGGTGGGTGCCAAGTGGAACGACTCTCTTGGGATCAAAAGGAAGATTAGAGCGATTAGAGCAAGAAGCGATCACATTTGCATATGACCCAAGCTTTGGGGATTGGAAATCCCGGGGCATGAACTAAACTCCGCCATTAATGGCGGTGGAAAAACGCTTGGAGAAAACAAGAAAATACGGTGAGAAAAAATGGAATCCTAAAAAAGATTAAAAAAGAAAACGAAAAAAATGAAAAAACAAAAACAAAGGGTATGAAAATAGAATCTAAAACTCCCTCCGAATGAAAGAATGCTTGAACAATCCGTGCAAAATTGGCTCAAACGTGAGGGTTTAGGGTTTAGGGTTTAGGGTTTAGGGTTTAGGGTTGTGGTTTAGGGTTTAGTGGTTCGTGGTTTATGGGGTTTAGGGTTTAGGGTTTAGGGTTTAGGGTTTAGGTTTAGGTTTAGGGTTTAGATTTAGGGTTCGGGGTTCGGGGTTTAGGGTTTAGGGTTTAGGTTTCCAGTGGTTTAGGGTTTAGGATTTAGGGTTCGGGGTTCGGGGTTTAGGGTTTAGGGTTTAGGGTCGGTGGTTTAGGGTTCGGGGTTTAGGGTTTAGGGGTTTAGGGTTTAGGGTTTAGGGTTTAGGGTTTAGGGTTTAGGGTTTAGGGTTTTAGGGTTTTAGGGTTTTAGGGTTTAGGGTTTAGGGTTTAGGGTTCAGGGTTTTTTTTTTTAAACAAAATAACACCCCGGAGGGTGGGGGATTGAGGCGTGATCCCCTACCTGTATATCAAATAAACAAAGTATCATACAGTGTCATGTCCCGTAACATCGGGAATAATGAAAAAGCACAACGCCTATCACTACGACATCTATGATATATCGAGAGAGTACAATGAGAACCAATGATCTATGAAAATCTGAAGCTCGGGTATCCCAGCTGGTCCATCCGAATGAGCGCTAGGAGGTGGTGAGAAGCCGTGCTCTCATCAACAAAGTGATCGCCAATGGCGCAGCAGCTCCCAACTCCGCTAGGTGATCGCCGGGTCGATTCCCCTCTCGTATGTGGGAAATCGAGCATCAAGGTCCTCAAGATGTTCCGATGCGAATCAGGGTATGTCGAACCCGCCAAGAGCCAAGGCCACTGTAAGTGATCGTGGTGACCACCGCCGCCGTCCAACTCGATCCAAATCAAGTGAGAACTGTCGGGCATGCCGCAATCCCATCTCAAGCGCTAGTAGCTCGGCATGAAAGCTAGACACCGCCCGGAAGGAATCGTGAAACGCCAACATAAGTCTCGCCCAAATGATCCCGTATCAATCCCCTCCGCCAAAGAATCAATGTGCCCGGATCAAACGAACCATCCGTGTTCAGCCTTGATCCGAGGGAGCCGAGGAGCTCGCCAAATCACCATCCTCGGCCCCGCGTGGAACCCGTGGTGGAGCACTCCCGCAAAAAGCCAACAAGAGGGAAACATCCGCACAACTGATGGGCTCGACGCCGACCGAAACAAGGATCCGGAGATACCGCTCCACCCGCCAAATAATGTGAGATGCCAAGAAAGGAATTTGTCGATGCTTGACACTATTCCTTTCCGTCCGCACAAACCATAAAATCAAGCAGGGAACCAAGAAACTCAAGTGCCTCGTGTGTGATCCGTGTGTGCGGTTCCTCCAAAATGAAAGGAACAATATCATATCTGTGGTGTGTGGAAGTGTAGTGTCAAACCAAGGAAGAAAGTGATTCCACACGGATCGAACAAGATCATTCATCAAAAAGAGGTGAGGGATAGATTCGACCGAGGAGAAGAATGTGGATTATTCAAGCAACACCAAAGAACGTGAGGCAAGGGAAGTGCCACGTGCCTCGAAGCTTGATATCCACAAGAAGACGATTACGAAGGAGACGCCAAAGGAATATAGAGATAGTAGGGATAAGAGCATCGCTCCAAATGGCACCATTCGAAGGTTTCGAGCATTTCTACCCCGGAGAGAATCCAAGCAGAAGACATAGAGAACCCACCATGAGAGGTAAACATCCACCGCATGATATCCCTCGCACTCAAAGCCAGAATCGAACCCCGGATATATCCTCAATGAGACTCTCAGAAGCCCACATCCGGAGACCAAGACCTAGTGCAATCTATCCCGATCCCACTCACCATCGCGAATAAACCAATCAACTATCATGTGTCCCAAAGGTCGATCCAAACAATGATCCGCGAGCGGCCCGTGTCCAAGCCAAATATCATCCGTAAACTCGACCCGGCTACCACCGCAAATAGACCAAAAATCCGCCTCCCGGGCCCGAACACCGACCCGCCTCAAACGCTCCACCGATGACTATCATTATGTGTTACAGGGGCTCTACAGGAGACAAAAGCCCATTGTAAAAGATTTGCCGATCGTGAATTGGGCCCAAAGAGAATGACCTCACGTAACCTCCACCACAACTTGTAATCAAGGCGTCAAGAATATCGAAAGTCGGGCGCAACCCCAAACCACCCTCGTAAATAGGGTGGCGATATCATCCCAACTAATCCAAATGAGTCTTCTTCTTCTATCCCGCGTAGGAGCCCCGTAAGAATCTAGCCATGATCCGCTCCAACGATGAAGAATCGTCTTTGGCGGCCGCATGACCAAGAATATGCAACGGAGTGGCCATTAGCGTGTTCGAATAAGAGCAAGCCTACCACCAAAGGACAAAAAGCCGTGCCGATGCGACCACCCCGCAACTCTATCCAACATCCTCTCGAATCACAGGAGGAAGAGCTCTTTCGTCATTTGCCCCTTGAACAAAGGGACACCCAAATAAGTCATCGGCAAGTCATCGCGACGGCTTACAGCTCGTGCACCATGTGCTCCCACCCGTCAATGTAACGTGGGGCCAAAAAGAAACTACTCTTCCGTACAATCGACCACCGCCTGTAAGAAGAGTAAAGTGCTCCAAAAAGTGTCTCAACGTGACCAAACCATCCTCGACGCCCTCGTGAAGATAACCACATCATCAAAGATAGGCCGACGCGCCACCGAAAACCTCGTCGCGTCCGATAAATCATATCTCTGTGTCGCTAATAGTGGAATCCAATCCCCGGGATAAATACTCCGTAACGTAACAAACAAAGCAGAGATAGAGGATCCCCCCGCCAGCCCCCGAGTCGAAGGAAAATATCCGGGGATACCATTAACCAGGATGCAGAAGCCACAAAGGTGCTCAATACAAACCGCCAACCATATCAATCCACCGAACGGGAAGCCCATGTGAATCATAGTAGTATACAGAAATCCCATCGCACCCTATCATAAGCTTTAGCCATATCCACTTCATCACCACATTAGGAATATCCGTGGCTAAGCCGATATCATGGATAAGCTCCTCGCGCGAGCAATATGTTATCCGAGATGACACGACGGGTGTGAAACCACTCGATTCGGCGACACAATCAAAGGCGTAATCGAGACCAACCGCGCGCTCATAATCTTCGAGATAATCTTATTCGCCACGTTGCACAAAGCTAATCGGCCGAAACTCACCCACTTCCGAGGGTGAGGAACCTTTCGAATGAGAACTAAAGATGTAGCCGTGAACGTGGACGCATGAGATTACCCGAGAAAAAGTCAACCACCGCATCCTCGACATCCGATCCGACGAAATCCCAACAAATCTTTGAAAGAACAACGATGAGAATCCATCGCCCCAAAACACTAGACGGATCAATCCCAAACACCGCATCGCGAACCTCCCGAGCCGTCGGCATAGCACAAAGTCCATCAAGATCAACGGAATCGTGAAGCCGGGAAAGAACTCATCGACAGGGGGAGTCGATACTCCAAGTCAAGTCAATAAGATCGAAAGAATCGAATCGCCGACTTCCGAATCTCGTAATCCCGCGTGATCGTCACCCCATCATCGCCAATCGAGTGGATCCTAGCGCGACACCGCTTCGCTTAACAAACCGTGGAAAAACTTAGTGTTGCGCTCCCTCGATCGCCCACTTAACAGCAGCAGCTTTTCTCGGGCGCCAAAATCCTCCTCCATTTTTAAACGAAGCTCATACTCACCACACAACGATGTAACTCACCCGATGAGTCGGAGACGGATCACTATCATCATAAAAGCCTGAGCCACCGAAAAACAACCTCATCACTGCCAACCCGATCAAAAACATTACCAAACGCCTGGTGATTCCAAATCTTGAGTCAAGCGCTTGACCCTATTCAACTTGTGCCGCAAGCTCCTCATTCCAAAAAAAACAAAGTGGGGTGTCCCCATGCTTCCTTGACAACCCGCAAAAAAGTATGGTGACGAATCCACATATGCCGAAATCGGAAAGAAGAACAAGGCACATGCGGTGCAAACCGACAAGATATGAGTAAAGGAGCATGATCGAGCGAACACGAGATAAATGCGTAACAACAAGAAGTAAAACACATCAGCCAAGTGTTCATTATACAAAGCCCTATCAAGCCTCTCCCGAAGCCCACCTCTAGCCCACGTAAAGATAGACCCCTCACACCCCGCATCAAATAACTCACAATCCGCAATCATATAGGCAAAATCTAGCATCTCATCCGACCATCAAGTGCCACCAATCCTCTCGTGATCATGCAAAAATGTTAAAGTCACCACTAACAAGCCAGGGTAACCCCTCCATACTAATCGCAATCTCACGCAAGGTATCCCACAAAACATATCTAGCTACTCTATCACATTTAGCATACACAAAAGTCAAATAAATAGCCGAGGCAACAAAGCGATGTCAACCTACAATGTAATAATTGTGCATGATCAACAAGAATGTCAAAATGTAAGTGAGCAAAGCAGACATAATCCAAATATGATTAGAACAATTAGATAAGCCATCATCAAAGCCAAATCTACGACAATAGAAACTAAACTCGTGCAAAGTCATAGGTTCTAAAAGCGCAACAAAAGGCAATTTATGACGAGAAATTAACGCATGCAAATGACGTTGACTACCCGGATTAGCAATACCCTCACATTCCACGTTAAGAATTTAATCGACATAATTAACAATTAGAATGAGAAGAGGATTTAGAAACACCGATCGATTGGGGTCGTGGACTCCTCCTCCTTTGAGAGAAAATTATGAACAGCTTGCCCGACTTTGTAGTCTTTTTGGTGATTTGGGATTTGTCAACCCATTTTTTTCAATTTTATCCGTTTCAACACCAATATCATTTTTCCAATGTTTATGCATTCATTTTTCCCAACTTCCAATTTTTTAATTGACTTTACTAATTTTTTTGGGTGAAATCTCGCATTCAAAGACATTTGTTACAACATTATTGGTTTGAGGCAATAGAAACCGGATCAATAACAAAAATGAAATGTGGTTTTAAGTTGATAAGTCCATCATCCAAATCAAAGATGTGGGATTCAAGGATGGTGTGGAAGGTGGGTTGACGAATTAATAGATCCAAGGATAAAGTGTTTGTGGATGGGCAATGAGTCAGGTCCAAAGAAATAAAATGGGCCGAGGGGTCATGTGTGGGTGTTATTGGGGGTTGACTTGACCTGGTTAATGGGCATCACAAAATGTGAGGTTCAACTAGAGAGGGAAGTGGCCGAAAATTGGCTCGGGCTTGATTAAGACAAACCAGTGGCCCATCGCCCTTGAGAACATGTTTGCATGTGGAGGAAGGCGATTGGGAGATGGGATTGTTGCAAGTCCAAGTAGGTTGGCCCATCTCCGGTTTGAATGGGGCATGGGTGGGTTTGATTTGGGCTCTCCAAAAATTAAGGCCCGTGGTCATTTCATGGGCAAGGGTGGCTAGCGGTGGGCCCAACAACGCAAACGAACAAAGTTTTCCAACCGGGTCCAAAGGCCTGATCGGAAGCAAAGAGTGGGAATGGTGTGGTGGGACCAAAATGTGGTTAATAGGTTAATTAAAGCTTAAGTGTAAGGGGACAAACAAACATTGGGGCCCACATCATTGGGTGGGGGGTGCGGGGGGGGAAAGAAAGTGGAAGGGTATGGGCCATGCACAATTTGATGGTGGTGATTCCATTTTGAATTTGCAGGGATCAATTACCTCTTGTGTATGGTGAGGCATGGGCGTGGGCCCCTGAAAAATCCCATTAAGGGGACAATCAATGGCCAATTGAGTGGGATTGGCCCAGTGGAGTGGGCGTGAGAGGTTGATGATGGATGGTATGGTGGGGCCAAAATGAGGTTATTATGGAGAGTTCAAAGGGGACAAACAAACATTGGGGGCCACATCATTGTGGGGACGATGGGGGAAAAGGGAGATGGGCCAAGCTTATTGATGGAGTCATTTTCAAAATGGTCGCAGGAATCAATACCATTTTGTGCAAGTGGAGGAGTGGGCGTGGGCCCCTTCAGAATTCCATTAAGGGGACAACCAATGCCCAAGAGGAATATGGGACGCACATGTGGAGAGAGGAGGTTGATGATGGATGGAATGGTGGGGCCAAGCAAGAATTATTGGTTGAGGAGGTCAAAGACAAGCACAAAAACAAAGGAGCCCACGCGTTGTGGCCAGTGGGCCAATTTGCATTTGATGGTGAGGTGGAGGGAGATGTATTCTCATTAATAAAGATGTGTCAAGTCACATTGTGCTTCATCTACCACCTTTGTTGAATGAAAAGTTGTTCGTGGGACCCAAATTCCCATTAAGAGCAATTTTGGTCAATAAAGCCCTCCATATTCCAAGGTGTGGTAAAGTGGTCAAAAATAATAGGGGAATATTTTGGATAAAGCACCACAATTATCCCCTTTATCATCAGGCCGAGATCCATCAGTGGCCATAATAGAATCGAGCCATTAATAATGTTGTCACACTTATTATAATGCGAAAAGTCCCATGCAGTGCGATAATTTTCCAGTATATTCTTCTCAAAAGAAGACAAAGACCAATTCAGTGGGGTCACTTGTCAACCCCTTTAGGCGATTATCCTCCAAATTTTTAGGACTAGAGATTGTTGCCACGTCACTTTGTAGTCCCTTAGAAAGATCCCGATCGGGGTCATTAATTGATTTTTGCAAGGCATCCAACTGGCCGAGACACATCATTTTCCAAATTGAAAATCGATTAGAGAAAGATTCAGGGCAATATGAGAATTATTAGCCTCAAAAGTAGGTATGTTTTGATTCTTTGGCTATATTCAAAAGCTCCTTAGACACCAATCCCGCTTTCCGTGGGGCCTTTCTTATTATCCAACCCTAATCCAAGCCCGACTTATTAGAAATAAGGATTGGTAGGCCCTTAACTTCTCCAAGACACCCCTGACTTATCCATATTACCACTTAAAAAGTTGACCATCCGAAGCCTACTAGGGCCTGGTGCGCCTAACCAGGTGGTGGTGGCCGTGGTTTATTCCCATTCATGTAGCACCCTCAATTGTATGTCCAATATGCTTGCAATGGAAGGCAATAATCCGAGTCCTTTTCAAAACAATTTTCTGGAACATGTGTTAGTGCCATCAAACTCAAGAATAACTTCCTTCAACTCTCTCTTTCAATAAATCCAATTCAACACAAACCCGTGCCATAGATAATCGAGTCGAGATGGCCGGGAGTCCACTTGAAGAGGTGTGCCTATAATCTGGCCGATAGCAAACAAAGCATTATGATCAAAAAAATGTATGGGCAACCTGTGAGACGAATCCAACCGAGCAGCAAGAGGGGCTTCCGTTTCTGGATTAAAAGAAGGTGTCCACTTGAACACACACGACGGGCAGGTGGCCCCCAACGACCAAAGAGTACCCATCCATGGCTTATTATAATCTTCTTCCAAATGTAATTTGATGATAATGTGAGAAGTGGTTGGCAAAGCTCCAAGAAAATGGCCCCTTCAATTCAACAGTAAAAACCGAATCAATTCCTTTAGGGTGAGGGATCGCGAAAGAGAACTTACCAATCAAGGTGAGCTTCCAAGTCTCCGCAAGACGATTATTCTCCCAAGAAGAAAACCCAATAACCTCGTTTCCATCTTTTTCCTTGTGAGTGCCAATTGGAACGATTCTCTTGGGATCAAGTGGGGAAGGTTGATTGATGAGAGAGGCAGTGGCACATTTGCATATGACCCATGTTCCTGGAGTTGGATTTTCCCAGGTGGACAGGCCTAAAATCCGCCATTGAAGGGCGGCAAAAAAAAAACAACCAGGACAAAATCAAAAAAGGTCCAAAAAAAATGGCCAGTGGATTAAGAAAAGCAAAAAAAAAGAAAAGTGGAAGGAAATCTAAAACTCCCAGGCCTGTGGTGGCCTGGCCCCCATTGGCTCAGTGAACAATCAGTGGCCTCAGGTGGCCCAAAACGTGAAGTGGCCCAGTGGTGTGGAAAAAAGTGGCTCAATTTAGGTGAGAGAGGCCAGGCCAGGTTCTTTTTTTTGCCCCAGTGGTTTTTTTCAGTGGTCAGTGGCTTCAGTGGCTCAGTGGCTCAGTGGCCTTGGTGGCTTAGTGGTGGTTCAGGGTCAGTGGCCAGTGGCAGTGGCTCAGTGGCCAGGTGGCTCAGTGGCCCAGTGGCTCAGTGGTCAGTGGCCCCAGTGGTCCAGTGGCCAGTGGCTCAGGTGGCCAGTGGCCAGTGGCTCCAGTGGCCAGTGGCTCCAGTGGTCAGGCCAGTGGCCTCAGGTCAGTGGCCAGGTGGCCCAGTGGCCAGTGGCCAGTGGTCAGTGGTCCAGTGGCTTCAGGTGGCCTCAGGTCAGTGGTCCAGTGGGCTGTGGCTCAGTGGCCCAGGCCCAGTGGTGGTAGGGCTCAGTGGCTCCAGTGGCCTCAGTGGCTCAGGCTCAGTGGTCAGTGGCCTCAGTGGCTCAGTGGTCAGTGGCCCAGTGGCTCAGTGGCCCAGTGGCCAGTGGCCCAGTGGCCAGGCTCCAGTGGCCCAGTGGCCAGTGGCCCAGTGGCCAGTGGCAGGTCCAGTGGCCAGGCCCAGGCCAGGCTCAGTGGCCCAGGCCCAGTGGCCCAGTGGCCCAGTGGCCAGTGGCCAGTGGCCAGTGGTCAGTGGCTCAGTGGTCCAGTGGCCTCCAGTGGCCAGTGGCCTCAGTGGCTCAGTGGCTCCAGTGGCCAGTGGTCAGGCCTGGCCAGTGGTTTCAGTGGTCAGTGGCTCAGGCCTCAGTGGCTCAGTGGCTCAGTGGCTCAGTGGTCAGGCCTCAGTGGCCAGTGGCCAGTGGCCCAGTGGTGGCCAGTGGCCAGTGGTCAGGCCAGTGGCTCAGTGGCTCAGTGGCTCAGTGGTCAGTGGCCAGTGGCCCAGTGGCCAGTAGGCTCAGTGGCTCAGTGGCTCAGTGGCTCAGTGGCCAGTGGTCAGTGGCTCAGTGGCCCAGTGGTGGCCAGTGGCCTCAGTGGCTCAGTGGCCTCCAGTGGCTCAGTGGCCTCAGTGGCCAGTGGCCAGGCCAGTGGCCAGGCCAGTGGTCAGTGGCTCAGTGGCCTCAGGCCAGTGGCAGGTCAGGTCAGGCTCAGGTGGCCTCAGTGGCCAGGCCCAGTGGCCAGTGGCTCAGGTGGCTCAGTGGCTCAGGTCAGTGGCCAGGTGGCTCAGTGGCTCAGTGGCCTCAGTCAGTGGCTGGCCAGTGGCCAGTGGTCAGTGGTCAGTGGCTCAGTGGCTCAGTGGCTGGCCAGTGGCTCAGTGGTGGCCTCAGGTGGCTCAGTGGTGGTGGCTCAGTGGCTCAGTGGCCCAGGGCCAGTGGCCAGGTCCAGTGGCTCAGTGGCCTCAGTGGCCCAGTGGCTCAGGCTCAGGCCAGTGGCCTCCAGTGGTCCCCAGGCCTCAGGTCAGTGGCCTCAGTGGCCAGTGGCCTCAGTGGCTCAGTGGTTCAGTGGTCCTCAGTGGCCTGGTGGTCAGTGGCTCAGTGGCTCAGTGGCCAGTGGCCTCAGTGGCTCAGTGGCTCAGTGGCCAGTGGCTCAGTGGCCAGTGGTCAGGTCAGTGGTCAGTGGCCAGTGGTCAGTGGCCTCCAGTGGCCAGTGGCCCAGTGGCTCAGTGGTCCAGGCCAGTGGCCCAGTGGTGGCCAGTGGCCTGGTGGCTCCAGTGGCTCCAGGGCCTCAGTGGCCAGTCAGGCCAGTGGCTCAGTGGCTCAGTGGCTCAGTGGCTCCAGTGGCCCAGGGCTCAGGTGGCTCCAGTGGTGGCCAGTGGTGGCCCAGTGGCTCAGTGTGGCCAGTGGCCAGTGGCCAGGCCAGTGGTGGCCCAGGTGGTCAGTGGCCCAGGGCTCAGTGGCCCAGTGGCCCAGGTCCAGGTCCAGTGGTGGCCTCAGTGGCTCAGTGGTGGCTCAGTGGCTCAGTGGCCAGTGGTCAGGTGGCTCAGTGGCCCAGTGGCCAGTGGCCAGTGGCCTCAGGCCTCAGGCCTCAGTGGCCTCAGGTGGCTCAGTGGTCCAGGCCAGGCTCAGGCCAGTGGCCTCAGGCAGTGGCCTCAGTGGCCAGTGGCCAGTGGCTCCAGTGGCTCAGTGGCTCAGTGGCCAGTGGCCCAGTGGCTCAGGCCAGGTCCCAGTGGCCTCAGTGGCCCAGTGGCTCAGTGGCCAGGTCCAGGTCAGTGGCCAGGTCAGTGGCCAGTGGCCCAGTGGCCCAGGCTCAGTGGCCAGTGGCTCAGTGGCCAGTGGCTCAGTGGCTCAGGCCAGTGGCTCCAGTGGCCAGGCCTCAGGCCAGTGGCCCAGGCCCAGTGGCCTCAGTGGCCAGTGGCCAGTGGCTCAGTGGCCTCAGGCCTCAGTGGTGGCCTCAGTGGGTCAGTGGCCTCAGGTGGGCCAGTGGTGGCCAGTGGCTCAGTGGCCCAGGTCAGTGGCCAGTGGCTCAGTGGCCAGTGGCTCAGTGGCTCAGTGGCTCAGTGGCTCAGGCCAGTGGCTCAGTGGCCAGTGGCTCAGTGGTCCAGTGGCCCAGTGGCTCCAGTGGCCAGGTGGTCAGTGGCTCAGTGGCCAGTGGCCAGTGGTCCAGTGGCTCAGTGGCTCAGGCCAGTGGCAGTGGCTCAGTGGCCCAGTGGTCAGGCTCAGTGGCCGTGGCCTCAGTGGCCCAGGCCCAGTGGCCAGTGGCCTCAGGTCAGTGGCCAGTGGTCCAGTGGCTCCAGGCCAGTGGCTCAGTGGCCAGTGGCTCAGTGGCTGGCCAGTGGCCAGTGGCTCAGTGGCCAGTGGCCCAGTGGCCAGGCTCCAGTGGCCTCAGTGGCCAGTGGGTGGCCAGTGGCCAGTGGTCCAGTGGCTCAGTGGCCAGGCTCAGTGGCCTCAGTGGCCCAGTGGCTCAGTGGTCCAGTGGTCAGTGGTCAGGCCAGTGGCCAGGGCCAGTGGCCTCAGTGGCCCAGTGGCCAGTGGTGGCTCAGTGGCCCAGTGGTCAGTGGTCAGTGGCCAGTGGCCAGGTCCAGTGGCCAGTGGCTCAGTGGCTCAGGGCCAGGTCAGTGGCTCAGTGGCCTCAGTGGCCTCAGTGGCCTCAGTGGCCAGTGGCCAGTGGCCAGTGGGCCAGGGCCAGTGGCTCAGTGGCCAGTGGCCCAGTGGCCTCAGGCAGTGGCCAGGTGGCCAGTGGCCAGTGGCCAGTGGCCAGGGCCAGTGGCCAGTGGCTCAGTGGGTGGCTCAGTGGTCAGGTCAGTGGCTCAGGGTGGCCTCAGTGGCCAGTGGCTCCAGTGGCCAGTGGCCCAGTGGCCTCAGTGGCTCAGTGGCTCAGTGGCCAGTGGCTCAGGGCCAGTGGCTCAGTGGCTGTGGCCTCAGGGCCTCAGTGGCCAGTGGCCCAGTGGCTCAGGTCAGGCTCAGTGGCCAGTGGCCAGTGGCCTCAGTGGCCTCAGTGGCCCAGTGGCCCAGGCTCAGGCCTCAGTGGCCTCAGGCCTCAGGCCAGTGGCTCAGGGCCAGTGGCTCAGTGGCTCAGTGGCTCAGTGGTCCAGTGGCTCAGTGGCCAGTGGCCTCAGTGGCTCAGTGGCCTCAGGCCAGTGGCCAGTGGCCAGTGGCTCAGTGGCCAGTGGCCAGTGGGCTCAGTGGCCAGTGGCCAGTAGGGTGGCTCAGTGGCCAGTGGCCCAGTGGCCCAGTGGCCTGGCCAGTGGCCCAGTGGCCTCAGTGGCCCAGTGGCCAGTGGCCAGTGGCCAGTGGCTCAGTGGCCCAGTGGCCGTGGCCCAGGGCCCAGTGGCCTCAGTGGCCCAGTGGTCAGTGGTCAGTGGCTCCAGTGGCCAGTGGCTCAGTGGCCAGTGGCCAGGTCAGTGGCCCAGTGGCTCAGTGGCCCAGTGGCTCAGGTGGCCCAGTGGCCAGTGGCCAGTGGCCAGTGGGCTCAGTGGCCAGTGGCCTCAGGGCCTCAGTGGCTCAGTGGCCCAGTGGCTCAGTGGCCAGTGGCTCCAGTGGCCAGTGGCCAGGGCTCAGTGGCCCAGGGCCAGGTCAGGCCCAGTCAGTGGCCAGTGGCCAGTGGGCAGTGGCCTCAGGTGGCCAGGCCCAGTGGCCAGTGGCTCAGTGGCCTCAGTGGCCAGTGGCTCAGTGGCTCAGTGGCTCAGTGGCCCAGTGGCCAGTGGTGGCAGTGGCTCAGTGGCCAGTGGCCTCAGTGGCCCAGTGGCCTCAGTGGCCTCAGGCCAGTGGTGGCCAGTGGCCTCAGGCCCAGTGGCTCAGTGGCCAGTGGCTCAGTGGCCCAGTGGCCTCAGTGGTCAGGTCAGTGGCCAGTGGTGGCCTCAGGTGGCCAGTGGTCCAGTGGCCCAGTGGCTCAGTGGTCCAGTGGCTCAGGCTCAGTGGCCCAGTGGCCAGTGGCCAGTGGCTCAGTGGCCTCAGGCAGTGGCTCAGTGGCCTCAGGCCAGTGGCCTCCAGTGGCCAGTGGTCCAGTGGCCTCAGTGGCTCAGTGGCTCAGTGGCCTCAGTGGCTCAGTGGCTCAGTGGTCCAGTGGCCAGTGGCTCCAGTGGCCCAGTGGCCAGGTGGCCTCAGTGGCCAGTGGTGGCCCAGGCTCAGTGGCCAGGCCAGTGGCTCAGTGGCTCAGTGGCTCAGTGGCCAGTGGCTCAGTGGCTCAGGCTCCAGTGGCCAGTGGCCTCAGTGGCCAGTGGCTCAGTGGCCCAGTGGCAGTGGCCCAGTGGCCAGTGGCCAGTGGCTCAGTGGCTCCAGGGCTCAGGTCAGTGGCCAGTGGCTCAGTGGCAGTGGCCAGTGGCCAGTGGCCCAGTGGCCCAGTGGCTCAGTGGCCTCAGTGGCCAGTGGCCCAGTGGTCAGGCCAGTGGCCAGTGGCCAGTGGTCAGTGGCTCCAGTGGCCTCAGTGGCCAGTGGCTCAGTGGCCTCAGTGGCTCAGTGGCCTCAGTGGCTCAGTGGCCAGGTGGCCAGTGGTCAGTGGCTCCAGTGGCCCAGTGGGTCAGTGGTCAGTGGCCAGTGGCCCAGGCCAGGCTCAGTGGCCAGTGGTGGCCCAGGTCAGGCCCAGTGGCCAGGTGGCTCCAGTGGCCAGTGGTCAGGGCCAGTGGCTCAGTGGCCAGTGGCCAGTGGCCTCAGTGGCCAGTGGCCAGTGGCCAGGTCCAGGCCCAGTGGCCAGTGGCCAGTGGCCAGTGGCTCAGTGGCCCAGTGGTGGCCCAGTGGCCCAGTGGCCTCCAGTGGTGGCCCAGTGGCTCAGTGGCTCAGTGGCTCAGTGGTCAGGCCAGTGGCTCAGTGGCCCAGTGGCTCAGTGGCCTCAGTGGCCCAGTGGCCAGTGGCTCAGTGGCCCAGGTGGCTCAGTGGCCCAGTGGCCTCAGTGGCCCAGGCTCAGGCTCAGTGGCCAGTGGCCTCAGTGGCCAGTGGCCAGTGGCTCAGTGGCCAGTGGCCAGTGGCTCAGTGGCCAGTGGCCAGTGGTCAGGGCCAGTGGCTCAGTGGCTCAGTGGTGGCCAGTGGTCAGTGGTCAGTGGCCCAGTGGCCAGTGGCTCAGTGGCCTCAGGCCAGTGGTCAGTGGCCAGTGGCCAGTGGCCAGTGGCCTCAGTGGCCCAGTGGCCTCAGTGGCCCAGTGGCCCAGTGGCCTCAGTGGCCCAGTGGCCCAGGGTGGCCAGTGGCCTCAGTGGCCAGGTGGCCCAGTGGCTCCAGTGGCCAGTGGCCCAGTGGCAGTGGCCTCAGTGGTCCAGGCTCAGTGGCCAGTGGTCCAGTGGCTCAGTGGCCAGTGGCCTCAGGCCTCCAGTGGTGGCCCAGTGGCCAGTGGCCAGGCCCAGTGGCCCAGGTCCAGTGGCCAGTGGCCAGTGGCTCAGGCCTCAGTGGCCCAGGTGGCTCAGTGGCCAGTGGCCAGTGGCTCAGTGGCTCAGTGGCCAGTGGCCTCAGGTCCAGTGGCCAGTGGCTCAGGCCTCAGTGGCTCAGTGGTGGCTCAGGTGGCCTCAGTGGCCAGGGCTCAGTGGCCCAGTGGCCCAGGTGGCCTCAGTGGCCTCCAGTGGCCCAGTGGCCAGTGGCCCAGTCCAGTGGCCAGTGGCTCAGGCCAGTGGCCAGTGGTGGCTCAGTGGCCAGTGGCCCAGGCCAGGTCCGTGGTCAGGTGGCCAGTGGCCCAGTGGCCCAGTGGCCTCCAGTGGCCAGTGGCCAGTGGCTCAGTGGTCCAGTCCTCAGTGGCCCAGTGGCCCAGTGGCTCAGGCCAGTGGCCCAGTGGCCAGGTGGCCAGTGGCTCAGGCTCAGGCCCAGTGGCTCAGTGGCCAGTGGTCCAGTGGCCCAGTGGCCAGTGGCCTCCAGTGGCCTCAGGCCTCAGTGGCCAGTGGCCCAGTGGCTCAGTGGCCTCAGGTGGTCAGTGGCAGTGGTCAGTGGCCAGTGGCCTCAGTGGCCCAGTGGCCAGTGGCTCAGTGGCCAGGCCCAGTGGCCAGTGGCTCAGTGGCTCAGTGGCCAGGTCCAGTGGTCAGTGGCTCAGTGGCCTCAGTGGCCTCAGGGTCAGGCTCAGTGGCTCAGTGGCTCAGTGGCTCAGTGGTGGCCTCAGTGGCCAGTGCCTCAGTGGCCTCAGTGGTCAGTGGCTCAGTGGCTCAGTGGCTCCAGTGGCCTCCAGTGGCCCAGGCCCAGTGGCCCAGTGGCCTCAGTGGTCCAGTGGCAGTGGCCAGTGGCTCAGTGGCCTCAGGGCCAGTGGCCAGTGGCTCAGTGGTCCAGTGGTCAGGTCAGTGGCCTCAGTGGTCCAGTGGCTCAGTGGCTCAGTGGCCTCCAGTGGGCCTCAGTGGCTCAGTGGCCCAGTGGTGGCCTCCAGCCAGTGGCCTCAGTGGCCAGTGGCCAGTGGCCAGCCCAGTGGCTCCAGTGGCTCAGTGGCCTAGGCCAGTGGCCTCAGTGGCTCAGTGGCTCAGTGGCTCAGTGGCCCAGTGGCTCAGTGGCCCAGGCTCAGGCCTCAGGCTCAGTGGCCAGTGGCCAGTGGCCAGGTCCAGTGGCCCAGTGGCCTCAGTGGCTCAGGCCAGTGGCCAGTGGCCAGTGGTGGCCAGTGGCCAGTGGCTCCAGGCCTCCAGTGGCCCAGTGGCCTCAGTGGCCCAGGGTCAGTGGCCTCAGTGGCTCAGTGGCCTCCAGGCTCAGTGGCCAGTGGTGGCTCAGTGGCCTCCAGTGGCCTCAGGCTCAGTGGCCAGTGGCCAGTGGCCTCAGTGGCCCAGTGGCTCAGTGGCTCAGGCCCAGTGGCTCAGGTGGCTCAGTGGCTCAGGGCCCAGTGGCCCAGGCTGGCCAGTGGCCAGTGGCTCAGTGGCCTCAGGCTCAGTGGCTCAGGGCCCAGTGGCTCAGTGGCCAGTGGCCAGGTGGCCAGTGGCAGGCCAGGCTCAGTGGCCCAGTGGCTCAGTGGCAGTAGTGGCCAGTGGCCAGTGGCCCAGTGGCTCAGTGGCCAGTGGCCAGTGGCCAGTGGCCCAGGGCCAGTGGCCTCAGTGGCCAGTGGCTCAGTGGCTCCAGTGGCCAGTGGCCTCAGTGGCTCAGTGGCTCAGTGGCCCAGTGGCAGTGGCCAGTGGCCTCAGTGGCCAGTGGCCTCAGTGGCCAGTGGTCCAGTGGCCTCAGTGGCTCAGTGGCCAGTGGCTCAGTGGCCTCCAGTGGCCAGTGGTCAGTGGCTCAGTGGCCAGTGGCTCAGTGGCCAGTGGCCAGTGGCCAGTGGTGGCTCAGTGGCCAGTGGTCAGGCCCAGTGGCTCAGTGGCCCAGTGGCTCAGTGGCCAGGCAGGGCCAGTGGCTGGCCAGTGGCCAGGTGGCTCAGTGGCCAGTGGCTCCAGTGGCTCAGTGGTGGCTCCAGTGGCCAGTGGCTCAGTGGCCTCAGTGGCCAGTGGCCTCAGGTGGCCAGTGGTGGCCCAGTGGCTCAGTGGTGGCCTCAGTGGTGGCCTCAGTGGCCTCAGTGGCCTCAGTGGCTCAGTGGCTGGCCAGTGGCCAGTGGCTCAGTGGCTCAGTGGCTCAGTGGCCTCAGTGGCCCAGTGGCCAGGCCTCAGTGGCTCAGTGGCTCAGGCCAGTGGCCTCAGTGGCTCAGTGGCCTCAGTGGCCCAGTGGCCCAGTGGCTCAGTGGCCAGGGCCAGTGGCCAGTGGCCCAGTGGCCAGTGGCCCAGTGGCCTCAGGTGGCCTCAGTGGCCAGTGGCCCAGTGGTGGCCAGTGGCTCAGTGGCCTCAGTGGCCAGTGGCCCAGTGGCCAGTGGTCAGTGGCCTCAGTGGCTCAGTGGTCCAGTGGCCCAGTGGCCAGTGGCCAGTGGCTCAGTGGCTCCAGTGGCTCAGTGGCTCAGTGGCCAGTGGCTCAGTGGCTCAGGTCAGTGGCCAGTGGCCAGTGGCCCAGTGGCCAGGCCAGGCCAGTGGCTCCAGTGGCCAGTGGTCAGTGGCCTCAGTGGCTCAGTGGCTCAGTGGCCTCAGGCCCAGTGGCCCAGGTCAGGCAGTGGCAGTGGCCAGTGGCCAGTGGCCAGGTCCAGGCCAGTGGCTCAGTGGTGGCCTCAGTGGCTCCAGGGCTCAGGTGGCCCAGTGGCCAGTGGCCTCAGGTGGCCAGTGGTCAGGGCCAGTGGCCAGTGGCCAGTGGCCAGTGGCCAGTGGCTCAGTGGCTCAGTGGCCAGTGGCCAGTGGCCCAGTGGCTCAGTGGCCAGGCTCAGTGGCCAGTGGCTCAGTGGCCCAGTGGCTCAGTGGCCAGTGGCCAGTGGCCTCAGTGGCTCAGTGGCTCAGTGGCTCAGTGGCCAGCTCAGTGGCTCAGTGGCTCAGTGGCCTCAGGCCTCAGGCTCAGTGGCCTCCAGGCCTAGTGGCCAGTGGCCCAGTGGCTCAGTGGCCAGTGGCCAGGCTCAGTGGCCCAGGCCCAGTGGCCCAGTGGCTCAGTGGCCAGTGGCCAGTGGCCCAGGCCAGTGGCCTCAGTGGCCAGTGGCCCAGTGGCTCAGTGGCCAGGGCCAGTGGCCTCAGTGGCTCAGTGGCCCAGGCCAGTGGCCCAGGGCCAGTGGCCAGTGGCCAGTGGCCCAGTGGCTCAGTGGCCCAGTGGCCAGTGGCCAGTGGCCAGTGGCCCAGTGGCCTCAGTGGTCCAGTGGTCCAGTGGCCTCAGGCTCAGTGGCTCCAGTGGCTCAGTGGCTCAGTGGCCTCAGTGGCCCAGGTCAGTGGCCAGTGGTCAGTGGCCAGTGGTGGCCAGTGGCTCAGTGGCCAGTGGCTCAGTGGCCAGTGGTCAGTGGCCCAGTGGCCAGTGGCTCAGTGGCCAGTGGGCTCAGTGGCCAGTGGCCAGGCTCAGTGGCCAGTGGCCCAGTGGCCAGGTGGCCAGTGGCCAGTGGCCTCAGTGGCCCAGTGGCCCAGTGGCCCAGTGGCTCAGTGGCTCAGTGGCCCAGTGGCCAGTGGCCCAGTGGCTCAGTGGCTCAGTGGCCAGTGGCCTCAGTGGCTCAGTGGCCAGGTCAGGCCAGTGGCCCAGTGGCCCAGTGGCCAGTGGCCAGGTCCAGTGGCTCAGTGGCTCAGTGGCTCAGTGGCTCAGTGGCCAGGTGGCCAGTGGCCCAGTGGCTCAGTGGCTCAGTGGCTCAGTGGCCAGTGGTGGCTCAGTGGCCCAGTGGCTCAGTGGCTCAGTGGCCTCAGTGGTGGCTCAGTGGCCCAGGCTCCAGTGGCCCGTGGCCCAGTGGCCTCAGTGGCCAGTGGCCCAGTGGCTCAGTGGCCTCAGTGGCCCAGTGGCCAGTGGCTCAGTGGCCTCAGTGGCAGTGGCCCAGTGGTCCAGTGGCCTCCAGTGGCTCAGTGGCCCAGTGGCCCAGTGGCCTCCAGTGGCCAGTGGGCCTCAGTGGCTCAGTGGCTCAGTGGCCTCAGGCCAGTGGCTCAGTGGCTCAGTGGCTCCAGTGGCCAGTGGTCAGTGGCCCAGGCCCAGTGGCCAGTGGCTCCAGTGGCCAGTGGCCCAGTGGCTCAGTGGCCCAGTGGTGGCCAGTGGCAGGTCAGTGGCCAGTGGCTCAGTGGCTCAGTGGCTCAGTGGCTCAGTGGCCAGTGGCTCAGTGGCCTCAGTCCAGTGGCTCAGTGGCCAGTGGCCTCAGTGGCCTCAGTGGTCCAGTGGCCTCCAGTGGTCCAGTGGCT